>JALPQD010000212.1:585233-905233 GCA_023101885.1 Typhlomys cinereus
TCTCTCTCTCTCTCTCTCTCTCACTCATACACTAGCTGCTCCTAGCCATTATTCTCAGGCCCCCCTCTCTTCCGCTCTGGTAGCAGTCGCTTGCAATTTCTATTTTCATGTTTTGCTTCAGAACAGACACCATCATGGTAGTATTTTCAGAAGACTTGAACCCATCTCCCTCAAGTATTTACTGATGCTTCAACCCAAGCCATGAGGAAGGACCCTGGTGTTGGAACCTTCATGAACCATCAGACTAGAGCAGATCTGTCCACATGGGTTGCTTGCTGACAGCCTTCGGCTCACATCGTAAGTGCCAACCTCATCCACGTTGATAGTGTTGCACACCCAACCATGCTAGACTGTTCTCACCTTCTAGGCCATAGACTGCAGGCCTTTGCTGGAGTCTGGTCTCCTCATGGGCATCATAAGGTTTCTGCTCTATGACGAAGGGGTATCTTCCTTCTAAGGCTGGATGAGAACACAGTCTAGTATGGCTGGGTGTTCAATACTATCAACCGTGGACGAAGGCATCAGCATGATGTGAAGATTATTGGGTGTGGGGAGCAAAGGGCAGGAGGGCTCCTGTGGTCTCTTGTTAGCTGAGTGTCTCTGGGGTGCGTCACTATCCTTCCTGGGCCCCCTACTGGAAACAGGAGTCATGAAGAGTCTGTGAGTTCTCACGTGAGAAGTGTGGACGCAGACTCCGTGAAGCCCGGAGACTCGAGTGAATCCACTCCCTCCCGACCATGTGGGCCTCAACCTGCTCCTGTGTGGAATCTCTGGGAGCCGATCAACCAGAAAGAGTAAAGCAATCATCTGTCTCAGTACAAGATACAACTTTCCAGACACAAGCACATGAAAATGATTATTATTTTAATCAGAAACCAGAGACCAGAATCATAGGCTTACCACACCAAACAGGATGGGATTAGCGCCCAATAAAGGTCTGGCTACTTCCTGTTCTTTGGAAGACAGTCAGGAATTAAAAGACAACACAAGCCAATTAACAACTGTAGCTTAAACAATACTTTCTCCCTAAATACTCTTCTGACTCCTCTTAAATATAAACATTCCACAAAGTAAAAACACTACAAAAATTAGCAAATGCATTTTTACAGGGTGCTGTAGATCAGTACAACTCTGAAGCCAGCCTGGGCTTCAAAAACAAAAGCAAACAAAAAAGATGTTTTCTGTATGTGTAAAATACATACATGCACTATATATTTTATAAGTATATGGCATAACTTGAATAAACAAAATATTGAGCTTCCACAAGTACTAGAGACTCAGTCATGGTTTCAAAACAACATATGAGAACGCCTACTGCAGCAGTCTGAGGATGAACAGTTTCAAAGGCCTCTGGTCTTCACAGCAACTGTGGAGGGTGAGTGCAGTGTGGGAGCAGAGCCCGGGCATGAAACAGATTTCAGCACCAGCAAAGCCAGATTCAGCCCCACCTTAAAGCCAGGGGGAGGATCTAACTGTGGACAGAGCCGGCCTACCTCAGTCCCCAGAAAAGGCTGCTAGTCTGACTTCCCTTCAAAATATGCTGCACACTGCACAGAAATTCCCAGCCTCTCTGTCCCATGAGCCTGCAACCTACTGATGCAGCGTATTTAGCTTGTCTACAAAATAAACACACCTGAGCCAAGAGATCGCTGCTAGTCTCCAGCTGAGCTTAGCAGGCCACCTGATCCCAGCTTTTCTGTATATGCTTTTGTTTTTCTCTTCATCCTTGCATCTCCCCAACACAGCCAAAGAGGTAGGCAACAATCCATCGAGCCTCTGACTCAGACCTTCCTGCACAGGAGAGGCCAGAACTCAGATGGGCACCACCTCACACCACTACCTGCCCCTGTTCTGCGGTGCCAGGGCTCCCAGCTTCTCGGTGCACACCTGAGGTGTTCGCCCTGCACTTCTTGCCTGGGGAGACTCTTCCCCCCACTCCCCCCTCCCCGGTCTTAGCTCTCCTTTAAAAACCCGTTGAGTCTGGAGTCCAGTGTCCCAGGCTGCCCAACCTCTTTGTGCTCTGTAGTTGGTTCTACCCTCATGCTTGCTCCAAGTTGAAGCTCCTTCATGGTGGACTCACTTTCTTGAAGGAAGCTGGCCCGGGTTGGACCCATCATCTCTCTTTACTGACAATGGGACTCAGACGTGGTAACTCCTGTTCTCCTTCCATGGAGAACTGAACTGAGAGGAGGTGTGAGGTGCAATGACAGACTCACAATATGCGTCAACTCAAGAAATCAATCTTTAAGAAAACAAAGATACAAGACTATGGATTTCAAGACCAAACACATAAGAAACAAAAGAAATGCCAGGAAGTACTAGAAAGGCAAAGGAACAAGCATTGTCCTTGTTGGCTGCTACGCCCAGAAATCAGCTCAGTAGCAACATGCAAGTGGTTCTTTCCAGTAATTTCCCAACCAGCAAAACGCGTTCTAAGAAGTTTTGCTGTCTGGAAGTGAATGACCTCTGAGACATGTGCATACCCTAGGTGCTTAATAAGTGAGTGTCAATGGGGCGACTCAGTGATCCTTTTTTTCAACAGCAACAGGAATCCACTTTGGCACAGCATACACCTGGCACAGCACACACCTGGCACAGCACACACCCTGGCGTGGTACACCCTGGCGTGGCACACCCTGGCGTGGCACACCCTGGCGTGGCACACCCTGGCGTGGTACACCCTGGCACGGCACAGTGTTATCAAGGCATCTGACACCATTTCCAAAGACAATGAAGAATCCAGGATAGAAACAAAATGACGAAGTGCATGTAGCAAAACATCCCCCACAGTTGACAGGTGAGCCCCACAAGGGACTCTCTCTTTACCCTTACCCTCCCCCCAGCTTCCCAGTGCCACAAGTCAACAGAGGGCCGGGGGGCAAGGGGTGGAAAAGCAAGCATGCCATTTCAGGAGAAAGTCAAGAAAACAGACTTAGCATTGAATGACTCAGTCCAGCCACCAGCCCCGTGTCTTTGTACGAATGAAAAAGCCCAAGATCCAAAGCAGTAGGGCACTGCAAGCTATAACCCTACACACAGGAAGATTGTAAGTTTGAGCCTGGTCTGAACTACACAGCAAGGCCAGTCTAGGCTACAGAGCAAGATTGTTTCAAGAATACATGGTTAGGAGAGAAATGAGGGAAGAGTAGGGAAGGAAAGAAGAGCAAAGACCAGGGAGGACCCCAACAGACAGCAGGCCCGAGAGCCACACAGCAAGTCAAGCAGAAGCCAGACTCTCACTTCTACATCTCCAGCTCCGGGACACCTGGAAGCAGCCAATCTCTTCCAAGACAGAATACGAAGCGAAGCCAAGCACCCACCTGGCTGTGCACATTGCTGCTTTTCATCAACAGGGAGCGCAGTGACAGAGTCTCTGCAGAGCACAAGGGGAAACACAGTTTCTCACTTGCTATGAGAATCACTTTACTATTTCTACTGTATTTATCACACACATGTGCATGCTGTGGCACATGAATGAAGGACAACTTCCAGACACGGACCCTTCCTTCCTCCATGGGCTTCAAGGGATCAAACTCCAGCCACCGGGTTTGTGCACAGACTCCTCCACAACTGAGCCCTTTCGCTGGCCCTCAGATCTCATTCTAGATGAGAGTTTGTTCTTTGCTTTTGCAGAGAAAAGTCACTTGAAGGTGCCAAATACTAAGTATGAAAAGATGTCCATTTTGAAGACTCAGCTGTCATACAGAACACTCTACTCAGGAATGAAACACATACTCAGGCAAGTCTGACATTGCTCCTCCCTTAGCTGGCCTGACGGTTGTTTTCACTTTTATTCAATTACCTCAATTGTCTTCATCCCTAAAAATGAAAACTCGTGCTTCTCTGAACACACTGGCAGTGCCACAGTAGGTTAAATGGCTCAGGGCAAATCTTTAATGTGGGGGCCTAATGCAGACAATGATTTCAAGTCTATGTGCATTTCCAGCTTCTGTAGAAAGCATAGATTGTGGCTGGAGTGATATGAACAGCGTGAACAACTCACCTAGTCCTAACGTGAACACAGCTTCCTGGAGTACCTGATTTCTTTTGAAAAACTCGAGATGAAGCCTTTGGAATCTGATCTCTAGCAAGGTTGGTTTATTGAAGCCATGTTTTCCATCGTAATTCTGAGTTCATCTTGATAAAGCTGTGTGGCAACATCTGGTGGTACACACCTATAATCTCTGCCTTCCAGGAGCGTGAGGCAAGAGCAGGAGTTCAAGGCCAGCCTCAGCTAGATGTGGAGTTCGAGGCCAACTTGGCCATATGAGACTGTGTTTCAGAAGACAGCAAGGAAAATTAATTAACAAGAAGGCCTCAATAGACTCAAAAACTAAGGATCACAGCTCTAACAAGGACGGCATCCACTGGTCCAGAATGAAGTGTTTTCACAGAAATTGGCTCTCCAGATGAACGTGGATGGCTCCACCTCCACCACAAGAATGCTGTCTTTCCTGCTCTACTGGAGGCTCCTGTCAGGAAAACTACAGTATCATAAACTAACCCAGCCAAGACTACATGATGCCCTCACACACAAATGTGCCTGGGAAAAGGGGAAACTGCAAAGAGAAAGGACTTAACTCGTTCTCCTCCTGGCTGGCTTAGGCCACAGTGAAGAGTGAGCAGAAATCCTGACACTTGAAAAGAGCCACGATCAAAAAAAAAATAAAAAATAATAATAAAAAAAAAAAAGAGCCACGATCAACGGCTGCTGTGAGCTCTTCTTCTCCTAACTCATTTGCTTTCCACCAACTCCCAGTACTGGGGTCACAGCGCACAGTACAGGAGACACACTGACCCGCACCCCTGGAGCTTCAAGCCTGGTGCTCTGGCCTCTGCTTCACTCTAGACTCTGGGAGAGCTGAAGACTTCAAGCCAACTGCAACATGTGGACGTTGGACACTGGTCGGAGCTGCTGTGCTACTCATAACATGACAGTGAAGAAACCACGAACCTGTCACTAGCTTCGGATTAGTTTCCACATCATTTGTATTTCTACAAGTGCTATCATTCTTTTTATAAGGCTTTTATTATCTATTTACTACTGTATGTGTGCGTGCGTGCATGTGTGTGTATATGTGTGTGTGTGTGAAGGTGTATGCACATGTACAGAGGACAATTTTGAAGAGTCAGTTCTCCCATTTTGTGGGCTCTGGAAATTGAGCTCAGGTTTGTACTACAAGCACTTTTACCTAGTGAGCTATATTGCCAGCCCCTTCCAATAGACAAACTATTTCTCCAAATCCTTCATGATTTTTTAAATTCTTTTCAGGCTATGGGACTTTCGGAGTTGGCCACACTACGTGTGTGACACACAGTGTCTGATCAAAACACTAACAAGCAGTTTTAGAGCCATATAGCACCAACTGTATGAAGTCACGTGTTTATGGTTTGGCATGGAATAATATTCTCATAATGGTGAACAGTTATACATTCCCTGACTGTTCACAGCACGAAGGAAATGGATATAGCATGCCACGGGCTACTCTAAGGAGAAAAACACACACCAGACAGCTACAGTATTAGCTAAAAGATCAAGAAGCTGCAGCAAACTGCCAGCGACATAGAAAAGCTCTGGCTGGGCTCTGTACAAGCAGGGAGGGCTGGGGGGCCCTGAGGTCTCACACCGGGGGCTACAGGCGGTGTCTGCTGAGCTTCGGGAAGAAAAGAAGACTCAAGATTCCTTCCAAGAGCTGCTGTGCCAGAGACAGGTCCGTCTGCTGGGAAGTAGCCGCTGTGCTGACTGCGTGCTGAGGATGGAAAGAGCTGATCAGCCCCAACCGCAGTTCACAGCGGGCAGCAGCTGCCAAGGCGGCCACGCTGCGAGGCAGAAGGAAACAGTGCCAGAGCACCCACCATGCCCACCACTTACGGGACTGTGTCGGCACCAGCTCATCTGCAAGAAGCCTCCGGGGCCTCTCTGTCCACGTGCCCACACAACCACTTAGAGCTTCGCGGAAACTCAGTGCCCTGCTTCACCACGACCTGGCCTGGGCCGAGGTAACCGCACCCTCAGACCATGGAAGAACACTTCTGTTCTTGAGAATGGTTACTCCAAGTCACTGGTAAAGCCGGCATGGGGAATCAACTCATTAGAGAACACTGAACCCAGTGTCCCAAAACACAAAATGATCCTTGTAACACTAACACTATCGGGAGTCTTAAGATGAAGAGTTTGTGGGCCAGCAAGAGAGCTCCAGTGAGTAGGGGGCCTGCATATAAACCAGGTGACCTGAGTTCAATCCCCAAAAGTCCACGTGGTAGAAGAAGAGAACTGACTTCTGAAAATTGTCCTGCCACGCGTGTGCATGATGTACATGTGTTCTCATTCTCATTCTCACTCTCTCTCATAAAATATTTTTAAAAGATTTGACTTTTTTAAAAAGTTTTTGAGGTAAATTTCTTGCTGGTGCGTGTAGTGGTGCTGCCAACAATCCTAGCACTCAGAGAGCTGTGGCAGGAGAGTCACAAGTTCAAGGCCAGGCTGGGCTGATCTGGTGAGTTCTACAAGCCATCGTCTGCTACATTTGGAAACTTTACAAAAAAACAAGTAAATAAGTAAGTTTCCTGCCACCCCTGAGAGAGCCACCTTGCTTGCCCTGCCCACCAAAGCTTCTCCCAGGATGAGTGTCTGCAGTAACACCCACTTCTCCTCTCCAGGGTCTTACAGTCCAGTCACCAAAGGACAGCAGGTCCTGGAAAAGCCATGACAACTCACTTTTCTAGACAGAAACCACAAGCCAGGCGGGAGCGCGGGAAAGGAAGTCCTTGTGGTGTCATGTTCCAACAGCTTAAACAGACGTAAGCTGCTTGGTACTAAACGACTTCAATTGCACCAGTTGCTTTGGTCGGAAGCATTATAAAATGTGGCTTAGTGCCCATAAAACAAAGCCTAATGCCTACAAAATACAGCTAATTCCCTTCCACCCCCTCCCAGTGTCAAAGCTCTGGGCTCAGCCCTGTGGAACCTGAGTCTCAAGACTGAGGAGATGGGGGTGGAGATGCTGAGACAGTGAGGTGCCCATCCAGCAAGAGAACCTGGCTCTGAGCCCAAGACCCCAGTCAGGCATGTGTTCAAGCAGGGCACCAGGGAGACTGGGGGCAGAGACAGGCGGGTCCCAGCACACCCATCCACTAGTTGAGCCTGCCTGTCAGGTTCAGGGTATTGAGAGAACTTGCCAGAAAACAAGGTTGACAGCCCCTGAGGAATGACCTTTGGCCTTTGCACATGTAAAGACACGCACATGCAATGCATGTACATAGTGCATACAGATTGAACAATGGTGATTCCACAGCACAGTGTGGCCCAGGCTGAAGAGATGGCACCACGGATAAATTGTCTGTGGCGCAGACATGAGGACCTGAACTCGAATCCCCATAACCCACGTGAAGTAGAAGCAGAAGCCCTGTCTCTCCCGCGCCTGCAGCAGATGGCCAGAAAGAAGCCTGGAAGCCCATGGCAGAGCTGAGCCACAGGGGCCCATTACCAATGAGAGAAGGTGAAGACTGACCCACCCAAGGCTGTCTTCTGTATCCCAAATGTGTGCTGTGGCAATGAGCACACACACACACGCACACATACGCATACACACACATCCATTCACATGTGCTCACACACGTACGCACACATGCACTCACACGCATGCACTCAGGTACTCACACTCACATAGTCACACATGCACTCACACGCACTCACACATATGCATGCACACACATGCACTCACATATATACTCACACATATGCGCACGCACGCACACATGCACGCACATATCATACACTCGCTGAAAAAAGAAAAGAAAGAAAAGTATATGGTCCTGTGAATCTTAGCTATACGCACACACATTTCACAGCATGAACACATAAATGAACCATACATGTATTACATACACATCATATACTATACATACAATATACTACCATATACACACATATACCACATAGAACACACACATACAAACACAACACATATACATATAAACTACACACAGTACATACACACGCCATATACACAATATACACATACACCATATACACACAATATACACACATATACACACAATACACATACCATATACACACAATACATACACATATACACACAAATTTAAAAATAATTCACCATGTTCATTGTCAATGTGGTCACTGTCAATCATACACACACATGAATAACAACACAATTTCATTCAGAAGTGACTGAGCCTCTGCTGCCATGAGCACACTGGATGGCATCTGCAAGTAGTAAGGGTTCAAAACATACAGCATTCTACCAACATGTAATGGGCAGAGTCAGTGAACTGGGGTTAGCTCAGGGTGCAAAACTTCAGCTTTGGGGTCCACTATACATTCTATGCATCAGACAGTCCCACATAGAAACAAACAGCTAATAAATGCCTTCCCTTGGGCTTATATTCCTGTGTGTTAGGTAAAGCAATACTTTACATGGTCCACTTTCTGCCAGCTTCATGGGAAAGCATGTGATACGACACCATAAGCCAAACCAAAAAGGGAAAGCCACAGGTGCTCCTTCCCTGCAGGAACTGCAGCTGCCCCGCTCTCACCACATCCTGACCTTCAGCCACCTATGCAGCCCTGTCCAGCATGTACTGGATGGCGGTCTTGTACTGGACGGTGGTCTTGCACTGGATAGCAGCTACAGAGCGCTGGGCATCGATGTCACAGCTGGTCAAGCAAATGTTACCTGTAGGCACCGGGCTACAAGCACCCATCTGGGAGCAAGCTGGAGCCAGGACAGCAAGTCCTGATGTAAACTCAGACTCCCGACACGAGGATGCTGTCACCTTGTGAACTTACACAGGCTATTCCCAAACTCTTCTGACCAGACAGCAAGCAGGGGTTTCAAAACCATGTTAACATGTGTCAGATTTACATGAAAAGTCTGTGCCAGGTGACAGCTTTCCTTTTCTGTTCCGTCATGGCTCTTGTAACAGTTACTCCTACTGTTGCTGTGAGAGAGCACCCAGAGTCAATCAACTTAAGGGAGAAAGGGACATGTATTCAGCTTACGGTTCCAGAGGGGCGAAGTAGTCTTTCAAAGCAACATGGCTGGCTGGCCAAAGCTGGAGGAGGCTAGGTCACCGCAGACATCTTGGAAGCTGAGAGCTGCAGACTGCTTGCAGCAAAGGCTGACTTCTCCTGGAGGTAGGGTGGGACTAATCCACCTCAAGGCCCACCCCTTGTGACTGCCTTCCTCCAGCAAGGCTCCACCTCTCAAGGTGCCATGACCTTGCCAAACACATGAGACTGTGGGGGACACATTTCAAATCATGACAGCGCTCATCCCTGTGCAGCTAGAACATACTGCGTGCACCCCCCCACACACACACAGTATGAATGTGTGCACACACACGCACATACGCTGCATGCTTGTGAGCACAGATATGCGTACTGCATGAACATGTGACATACACTGCAAATAAAACCTCATACTCTCTAGCTGACACGTCTTCTCCCCATTCCTTCACTGATTGTCTTAGTCATAATGTTTTCATTTACATTAAACTCAGTGCTTACAGTCCACTCATGTATTCACATTACAAATATTTAAGCAACCACTATTATTAGCAGGAGGTCCTGTGAGAAACCAGTGCCCATCTGGGACACACAGACATTCAGTCACAAGGCAGCCTAACTTCTGGCCCACCTTAAAAGTCTTCAACCCACAGCTAAGACTTTGATGGCAGGCATGAGGTCACACAGCTGACTCCAGACTTTAGCACTAAAGATAACGTGGCCACCAAGGACAGCACATGGCACAGGAAATGTGAATAACAAGAACCTGGCACATACCTCATCAGCGACCTCACGGCCCACGGGGACACTGGAAGTCCACTGCTCTTGGACTCCTGGGGCAGTGGGGAGTGGCAGTCACCCCAGGCTTCTTTGTGTGGGAACCGCTGCTTCCTGCTTTCACGATGAGGGTGGGCTGGCTGAGAGGTGGTCTGAGGGCTTCCATGCTGCTGCATGCTAAACTGGCGGACAACTCCATTGCTCCTGTGTGCACAGAATCGAGGGAAACGAAGTCAAGCAGAATGACAAGGTGCATAACAAACAACTCTTGAGTCACATGACCAGAGCCAGAGCACACGCCCCAGTGTGGAGCTCAGTGATGGGCAACGGCCATGTGGACGGAGCTCACTGATGGGCGATGGCCACATGGATTCAGAGATTCAGGAGAAGCTGCTAGTAAGTCACCATGTGCAAAACCACTTATCCTTGTGACCTGAGATTTCCTCAGCAGGATACCACCAAAACAAAACTGTAGTACAGCCTGACAGTTAACACAGACTCTTGCCATGATAGATAAAAACTTCTAGATCCTTACTGAACTTTATAGAAATGGGAAACATCTAACCAAAAGAATGTACTTATTTTAATGTAATGAGTTTTATTATAGAAGTGAGATTGTACTTAGTCTAATTTAATATTTTGCAGTGGACATTTGGAAACTATCACCTTAAGTGATTCTTCCCTGTCTGGGTAGCACTTAGCTATGATCGCTAATCTGATCCAGCTTGACTGGATTTAGAATCACCTAGGAGACGCATCTCTGCTCGTGTCTGTGAGGGATCTTCAGCGATGCTTAATGAGGAGGGAAGACCCACTCTGTAAGTGGGGGTACCAGCCCATGAACTAGGGTCTCAATCCAAATAAAAGTGACTGAATGCAGCATTCATCTCTCTGCTTCCAGACGTGATGGGACCAGTTGCCAGGACAACCACCATGACCTCAAACCAAGAACCAGATTAAGTCTGCTTTGTCAAGTGCTTTCTCACAGCAACGACAGTGAAGCTTGAAAATGACTTACGACTTGTCCTGCTTGTGGACGAGGGAGAAGAGGTCATACACCAAGCACACACCGAAAACAGTGATGCCTGTCTCCTTCACCAGCATGGCGCAGGTCCCCAGAAACAAGCTGAGCAGCAGGAAGAAGGGAGAAGCTGTGGGCGGGAAGCCCTGTCTGGTGCAGCCCTGGGCCAGACTCCTGGAGAGTGAGACAAAAGTTTCCTTATCTAAGAAAACATGGGTGGCAAAAAACAAAATCTTGTAAAGATGAATCCAGAGTCAGGCAAGTTCGTGAGCAAAGATTTCAATGTCATTCATGCAATAATTTACAATTACTAAGCAGAAAAAATACATCAAATTACTAAGCTTAGAAGTGAAGTTAAGCTTATGCAAATATGATCTTACATGGCACATCAAAAATGAACACTAAAGAGTCATTTAAAACACTATGAAGAAGGTTTATCCAGAAAGTGTGTTTCCAGCAAAGGGCTCAGGTCACTAAGCAGTACCTATGGTCTCTGGAGACGGAGGCCCTGGTTCAAATCACAGCTTCATAGTCCACAAACGGGGTAGCACATAGCAAGCAAGAAAGAAGAGTACAGCGGAGAGGCGGAAGCCCACGGCACATGTTGCACGTTCACCCCCAGGACTTTACAAAGTGCTCTCCATTTACACAGGGGACACAATCAGCTTCTTTCGCTTTGGCTAATCTTTGTGTGAATTCACTTTCCATAGGTATGCATGTTAACTTTCTCTCTGGTTTCATGTGTATGTGTATAAGATACACATGCATATTTGCATGTGTGGGGGTGTACAGGCGCACACGCACACTACGCATGTAGTGGCTGAGGCTGATATCAAGAATCATCCTTGATTATTCTCATTCCTTATTCTTTTTTGAGACAGGGCCTCTAATCAAAGCCACATTGCTCTGAGGAGCCCTAGTGTCTGCCTTTGCGGCCAGAATTGCAGGTTGCAAACTCTGGTCTCTCGCTGCTACAGCACGTTCAGCAGCTGAGCCATGTCCCCATACTTATTTATTTATTTTCTCTCACAAATTCCAGCAGGGATTTTCAAAATCTTTTCAGTTCTGTTCTCTGAACTACAAAATAGAATCAGGAGCCCTCTCTCCTCCCTCTAGCAGGTGTAAGACACGGGCCCTCTCTCCTCCCTCCAGCAGGTGTAAGACACGGGCCCTCTCTCCTCCCTCCAGCAGGTGTAAGACACGGGCCCTCTCTCCTCCCTCCAGCAGGTGTACAACACAGGCTTCCACACCTGTGAGGCAAAGTCCAACACTCTGGATTTCTACTTTCTCCTTGCTGGGTCTTGGAGCAATTGCATGAATACATACAATATTTACAGCAGGCACACATTTTTCCATGGAGCTGGTGTGGAGTTTGAGTTTCTGAAAGTAAGCACGTACCCCCAACCTGTGAGGACCTGGATCAGGCCCACACAGCAGATTGTGTAAGCTCAGGAACTGCTCAGGAAAAGCCCAAAAGATGTTTGGAGATCAACTGACTCTGTCTAACATCAGACTAAATACGAAGCCAAGTCAAATCTGGTTAAGTTTCAGGATTTTGTAAAGCGCACAGATGACTATGATCACAGAGGACGGTCTGCAGCCGGGGCAGAAGGTGGCTCCTACACTGGAAGGCCCGCCTTCTGAGGACCACCACAAGAGACCCAACTTGGATCCTGCCTGGCCCAAGCTCTGAGGCCCCCACAGCACTGGGACTCAGCTCTGTGGCCATCACGGCAGGGCCCCTGCCCTGCACCACCACATGCCCATGTCACTGTTCTCTGCATAGTGACAACTGGAGAAATCTCCAGAGTGGGGTGGAGATGGGGCAGTGGCCAGATGTGAGGGCTGATCACCAGTCAACCGGCTGCATCAAGGAGTTTACAAAGCCCATCTTTGGGTGTTTAGAGACACCACACCACAGGGCTCTGATCTAATGAATAGACAATCCTCTGGAGATCGCTGGAATCCAAGGGGGCTGTGCTGTACAGCTGTGGAAGACAGGTCTGCTCGGGAGGCGGGGGCCTCTGCCACACTCTCCTATTGCTTCTATGCGTGAAGCCATGGAGCCAAGACTAAGAGAGAGGCTGAACTAAAACAGTCCCTCTCAGCTGTGTCCTCAGACATTTGGCCACAGTGACACAAGAGTAACTGATGTCTAGGGAGGGAGGGTGAAGGCTCCTGATTGAGATCTGTTGGTTTAGAGCAAGTAACTGGATGCTGTAGAATGAGAGGTGCATTAGTAGATGCAAAGCTCAAGCCTTCCAGACATGTCTCCACGAAGCAGGGAGGCGTGGCTGGCTGCCTTCCCTTCAGGTCATATTCTGAGCCCTCTGCCTCATACACACTCTCTCTAGCAGCCCAAGTCCACTGCCCCCCACACACACCTTCTCTAGCACAAGTCCTCTGCCCAACACACACCTTCTCTCTAGCACCCCAAGTCCTCTGCCTCACGCACAACCTCTGTCTTGCTCCTTTACCTATGTAAGGATGTCACAAGTCAGGTGAGAACTTGATGGAATGGGGACAGAGGAATGATGTGACGAAGTTACTTTCTGTATTTTTGAAAAAAGGATTAGAAATTTCAGAACTATACTTAAGAAATACTCCATTCTACTTGGTCTTGTATGTTATGCTCTGAGCTACTGGAGTGGGGATAATAAAAGGGAAAAACATGGGCTGAAGAGATGGCTCAGGGTGTTAAGACTCTGTCTCACAAGCAGAAGGTCCTGAATTCAGATCCCGGGTCCCACATAAACACACCAGGCAGAAATAGCAGCGGCCTGCACCTCACTTCCAGTCCTGGTGGGCAGAGCCTGGGAAATTGCAGAGTGAAGCAAGAAGGAGATAGAAGTGATCCAGAATGATTCCCGAAGTCACCCTTGGTCCTCCATAGGGACACATATGCCCCACCCCACACATACAAAATGAATAAATAAATAAGGATTAAAAATAAATAAAAGGGGGGGCTGGAGAGGTGGCTCAGGAGTTAAGCCTCTGCCTTGCAGGCAGAAGGTCCTGAGTTCGGATCCTAGACCCCATGTATAGACGCCAGGTGGAAGCGGAGGCAGCCTGCGTTTCTGGTCCTGGTAGGGTGGAGCCTGTGAATCCTGGGGCAGAGTAAACAAGGAGGAGGAGGAGGCAGTCCATGGTGGTTCCTGAATTCATCCGTGGTTCTACACACACATACACGCACACACACACATACATACGCACAATTGAATAAATAATAATAAAAAAATTTAAAAATAAATAAATAAAAGGGAAAAGCAGGAACAGGAAGTAGAGACAGTAAATAAATCATAGGAGAAAAGAGACCCCTTTACCTCCCCAACCCAAATCTACTTGGTTCACAGCTAAGATTCTAAACCTATCATCAGCCAGAAACAAGTAAAAGAGTTAGGTGGCCAAAGCTTCAGACAGCAACGAGTTAAAGGAAGGTCTGTCCCCGATGCCTGCAGCTGGGGCAGGGGGTCCTCCCCCTGTACAGCAGAGGCTCAGGCCACAGGCCACGTGAGATGACATGCCCGCGCAAGCATTATTTAACCCCACTTACCTGTTGTAGGCGAGAAAAGCCAGCAGAAACAGGAGGCACGCCAACACATCCGCTCTGCCCACGATGCCAGCCACCTAGACACACACGGAAGAAGCTGAAACCTCAGGAAATTACTGTAGGAAAATCTACGGACACGTATCATCTGGAGAAAATAAAGGTCAGTACTGTGTAACGTGTTCTTCAAATTCTGATGTGTGGACTGGACAGCACAGATCACCTCTGACGTTAAATATGTTTAACAATCCTTATGTCTTCTTTCTAATCTCTCTTCCTCAGAAGGTCAAATCACAGGATCAGACTTTATTCGTTAATTGATCTGTTTCAAAAATTACTTCAAGGCTGGAGGTGAAGTGCTTGGCCGGCCGTGCAGTGCCTTAGATCTGACCCCAGTAAATCATGT
Organism: Typhlomys cinereus; assembly: GCA_023101885.1. NCBI lineage: Eukaryota > Metazoa > Chordata > Mammalia > Rodentia > Platacanthomyidae > Typhlomys > Typhlomys cinereus. The sequence continues at coordinate 600,016 of JALPQD010000212.1, forward strand.
GAGCACATGTCAAGCGTCTTCTCTGGGCCACAGAGTGGACGCAGCTCAGCGTCTTCAAGGAAGGAGCAGGAGCAGAGGAACCATCACTTTGACCATGAGGGGGCTGGAGACAGAGTGTGTGTGTGTGTGTGTGTGTGTGTGTGTGTGTGTGTGTGTGTGTGTGTGGTATGGTGTGTCTGTCTGCTACAGAGTATGTGGGCAAGTGTGGGCAGGAGTGTGTGTGTGTGTGTGTGTCTGGCTGTTTGCTACAGTGTGTGGGCAGGTGTGTGTATGTGTATGTGTGTGTGAGTTTGCTACAGAGTATATGGGCAGATATGCATTGTGAGTGTGTGTGCACTGTGCATGTGTGTGTGTTTGCCTCAGAGTATATGGATAGAGGTGGATGTGTGAGTGTGTCTGCTACAGAGTGTGGGTGCAGGATGTATGTATGTATGTATGTATGTATGTATAAGTGTGCATGCATGTATGTGCAGATAAACATGTGCATGTATGTGTGCATGTGTATATGTGCATGAGCACATGTGAATATTTGTTTTTCTTGGCTTTATCACTGAAAAGAAAGGTTTGAAAGCCAAGTAGCCCAATAGCAAAGACCATCTAGCGACATGGTCCTCACCCTTACAGATGGCACCAGTCCCTGGGAAAGGGCTAATTTCAGGGTGACATGCAAATGTAAAGAGCAGCTGAGATCATCTCATGCCAGAAGACAGTATTTAAGATATGACAGTCAGAAGAACATGAACTCCAAAGGGCTCCTTCTGGCCAAACCTGAAAGTACTGGAATAAAAACTAAGGACCATAATTTTCCACCACCAATTGAAAAAGCATAAATCCAAAGTCTCCATCAACGTGGATGATGAATGCAGTGAGTTTTCACAGACAAGCAACATCTAACTTGGGAGGAGGGGCCATGTTACTGGACTCCGGGTCCTAGGACTCAGCCCCTGGCAGCTGATGCATGTAGAAGGGATGGGAAGATAGAGATCACCGTTCTCCTTCAGAAAAACAGGGCAGAGTAAGAAACACCAATGTATGGGCAGGGCTGGGGGCCACTTAGTGGCTTCACAAGCCCAAAGCCCTGGGTTTGATCCCCAGAACCAAGAAAACAGACAAGAAAATACCAGATGCTGTGCTGACCGCATGGCTCACAGGGCAAGAGCAGTTGCTGGTCGAACATGTCGACCTGAGTTTGATCCACAGAACCTTCAAAGAAGAAGGAAAGAAACAAAGTTGTCCCGTGAGACCCACATGTGCAGGGCAGCGTGCATGTATGCGCGCATGTGCATAGGCACGCGCCCACACACACACACATTCAGTAGTAACAGATACAGACTCCAGGCATGGGGACTTTTGAGACCCGAACAGCTCCAGGGCAACCCTGCCAAGTGCTGCTGAGCAGAGGTCTCAAGGCAAATAGCTGGAGCTCTAGACAAGGCCTGTGTTACAGCTGGAGTTGCCACCCCCATGTCACTCCAGCCCCGTGTCACTGTATAGTTCCCAGATAATATAGAACAGGGTAGCTGGCTTCCCTCGGCAGAAACATTGGGACGCAAAATGTTTCTGAAATAGCGTGTGTCCCTTATGAGGCACCTGTGTCCCTTATGAGGAACCTCGGGGATGGGACTCCAAGAAGAAACCATAATTCGCCTGTGTTTCAACATACTTTACACATACAGTGTGAAGGTACCTGCCTGCGATACTTTTGGTGCAGATGTTTGGCTGTGACTTGTCACACATGTATGGAATTACCACCTGTACAATTCAGCGCTCAAAGTGTTAAGATTTGGAGCATTTTGGAGTCTGGATTTCAGGTCCAGGGACATGTGATCTCTAAGGGAGCGTGTGGCTCTTCCAGCAAGGCTGAGGTCACACATGGAAAGTGCTCGTTGGCATTTCACTTGCGCTCAGTGCACCGTGTTATTTTTGGAATGCTGCTTGTAGGATCTGTATAAAGTAGGCTCTGCATAGAATTAATAATACCTAATTTATCTGCAAGAGTGAGTTCCATCAGCATCAGACAGGGCCAGGAAGGCACACTTCACATATGTAGCACTGACAAACATATGTACCAATTAGATCAGACCTTTTCTCCTACTTCGGGCTGCCTGATGCTGGAGATGCCAGCACCAACCTCCCAATTCCGGGGTCCACTTTACTGGTACTTGCTTTCAACTTGACAAACACTCATCCCAAAAACCAATTTTGCTATTGATTTACTTATCTGAGATTCAAAAAAACATAAACTTCCTAAGAAATACAGGTTGGGAACCTGCACAGAATCTCTGGGGTTGAAGATTCAGCTCAGCCAGTCAAGTGCCTGCTACACAAGCAGGAGGACCTGAGTCCAGAATCCCAGCTCCCATGTAAAGCAGGTACCATGGCATGTGCATCTGTAATGTCAGCCTGGGGAGTTGAGGCAGGAGGATCTGTGGAGTCCACTGGCCAGTCAGCCTTGCCATTCGCTCATCACCAAGTGCAATGAGAGACCTTGTCTCAAAAGGTAAGGGTGGAGAGTGATTGAAGGAGACACCAATGTCACTTTCTGGTGTACACACACACACACCTGCATGCACATGGACATACACAGATATGCACACATGTATATGGACACATGCATACACATACCTGTATGCACATGGACACATATGCACACATGTATATGCACATGGACACACAAACATGCATGCATATCTGCATAAATATGAACACAGTCGCACACACATCTGCATAAACATGGATATATATACACACACCTGCACACATGCACACACACTTGTGCACATGCCTGCATAAACATTTACACATATACACACCTGTGTGCACCTTGGCACACAAGGCACACACATGCATGGACACACAGACATGAATGTACATGGATGCACACATATCTGCATTAACACGGACAAACACGCAAACACACCTGCATAAACATTTACACATGCATACAAATGTGCACACAGACATGCAAGGGACTCACATACATGCACACACACATGTGTGCACACAGACACACACAATACCCCAACAGAATCCCAGGGCTTAAAAGTGAGGTAAGTCCAGGCCCAGTTTATTTGCCGCATACCCTGCAGAGCTGTGATTCCTGTCCCTGTGTTACATGTGGTCAGTACTTGCTGGAAGATGGATGGAATTGATGAATGTGTCCCACAACTCAAACAAGAAGTGGTGCCTCTCTCCTCTAGTGTCTGTGTTGCTGTTACACATTGCTCTCTCTCATATCTGTATCTGATCTTCAGCTTTCTATGAGCCTGTGAATAAACCGTGGGGGGATCCTGCTCTGGAACCACATAACCTCCAGCATTCACTGCCAAGCTTGCACCCACTTGCTAATTACCTCACTTACAAAGTAAGCCTTTAGTACCTCAACATGCAGAAAAAACAAACTGAGTCCCCAGAATTCAACTCTCCCTCCTTCCTGAGATAACATCTGGTCTTATTTTTGTTCCTGATTAACAAAGATGAGTTACTTGCTAGTGGCTCCCTCCCCCGCCCACCCTGGTGTCTCCAGTGTGTGCTTAATAATTTAGCCTCGTATCATCTGTTAAGTACCTGCTGCTTATGATCCTCCACCCTCCTCTCTAGAAACCTGAACTCAAATCCATAATTAAACAGCACTTTCCATCTTGCTCTGCAGTGCAAAGCGTCTACTAAGCCACAGTTCTTCGCCTCCTCGCAGCTGCCTCGCCTTCCTGCAGACATGAGCAGCTTCCCATACCCCTCTCCAAGTAGATGTGCAGCCCTCAGGTGCTCAACCTCTTAATTGTGTTACTATGGATTCTTTATTAGCACAAAGCCCACTGAGGTACCTTCTGAAGGTCATTTTGCTAATAGGATTTGCCTCTTCTTTTTTCAGAATCCTACCTAAGTTCTAGCAACTCATTCCCAGATGCCCATGGCTGCCTGCTTTACACAGCCACTCCCCTCAGCCACTGCGCTGAAGCTCTCTCAGCCCAACCATTTCATCTTTCTGCAGTAACTGCCCCCAAAGAGTTCAGACTCCAGCTGTTCCTTTAAAATCATTTGTCTGCGAGAGGGCTTGGCAGGTAAGGTGCCTGCTGGAAAGCCTGGCTATCTGAGTTCAAGCCTCAAAAGCCCACATTATGGAAGGCGAGAATTGACTAAGAGTTGTTCTCTGACCTCCACCTGTGCACCAAGGCGTACACCAGGGAAATAGTGGCCAATAAGCTATATCCATGGTCCTTAATTATATTTTAAATTCCTGTGGCTGCCCTAAGTTTCTAAGTAATAAACTTTTAATTACATGTTACTAATCCAGTTGTCAATTCATGGTTGCTCAACAATCAAATGAAAGCAGAAAATGATCGCTATTAAAAATAAAAACCTACACTTTTTAAGAGTGACCACTATCTTGCATGAGGCTAGTGACTGCATTCTGCATGTGGCACGTGACCGCTGGCCACGGCACATATTAATGAAGGCCATGGGCGTGGTATATTTTTTAAAGTAATTCTTACCTTTCATTAGCAGAATAAGACAGTGTGCCACATGGATTCTAAATCTAGCTTCCACCTTTACAGACTGTTTGGATGAATGAGGATGCGTCTGTGTGACAGACCCTATGCAAGCTCTAGACTCCAAGGATTCCAGCAGCAAGCGCACACAATCTATCACCCCACAAATCTTTTAGGATCCACCAGCCAACAAATTAGCCAGGTCCTACTTCATTTGGTTGAAGACAAAGAATTTAAATGGGTCAATCATCAGAGGAATTGGTCACCACAGCCACGTGCTAAGTATATCAGAAGATCGTCACTCCAGGCTCCCACTTACAAAGACCTTACCCAGTTCAGACAACTCAGAAGTTAGGGAGAGTGTCATAAAAATGTAACTTTTTACAAAATGATTTATCACTGACCTTAACATATATATTGTACATTGAGATGTATACCTGGGAGAGACTGATATACATACACATACAACTGATATGCACACACACGCACACACGCACACACACACACACACACACACACACACACGCAGTTGATGCACTTTCAGCTTAGAGATTCAGAATCTATACAAAGAAAACAGTGATCATATAAGCAAATGCACAAAGCAGTCCTCGTTGTCAAACCAATTGATCACATTAGACTCCTTGTATCCCTAGGAGAAACAATTACAAATCTCCATGGCAACTACTTTGCTTCCGACTCAAAATTCAACACAGAGCATCACCCCATGTTTCTGACTCTGTGAGGTATGTCACAGAAACGAATATGAGACAGGCAAGCTTCAGGCTCTCAGCCTGTCTTAATTAAGAGAGGTCTCTGGACACCATGCGATCACACTGCTCCTCAATGAGATGTCAGAAGTGTGTGTGTGGGTAAGGTGTGTGTGCTAAGCTCCTGATGCACAGTGCTGCAGTTCACCTGCATGGTTGCTGATAAATGACCATCAGATGGCTTAAGGAAACAAGGGATTTATTCTCTTATGATTACTGATCGAGTTCATAGTCCAGCTTGACAGGAGAGCACGCACCAACACCAGGGCTGAGGGAACTGGCCACACCATCTCTACATAATGGCTGAGAGAGGGACGATCCTTACTTGCCAGACCAACATGTCTAGCCAAATGTACACAAGGATGCCAATTCTCTCAACCAGCTGTTGGTATTTTATTACAAAGCCTAATCCCACTCACCATGGGCTGGACCTTCCCCATCAGCTAGACAATCTCTTACAGATCTGCTCTGGACCTAACTCAACCACTAATTCTCTACAAATATGCCCAGAGCTCAAACCCTCAACTGTCAGGTTGACACCTGTGCCTAACTACGATGCATGGGCTGCAGAAATGGCTCAGTGGTTAAAGCCTCTGCCTTATGCAGAAGATCCTGAGTTCAGATCCTGGATCTCACATAAAAATGCCAGCCAAAAATGGTAGTGGACTATGCTTCTGACCCTGGAAGGCAGAGTCTGGGAAACTCCAGAGCAAAGCAAAGTGCAATCCAGGGTGTTTCCTTAAGTTACTCTTGGGCCTCCACAGGCACATAGTGCCCTCTGATACACACACACACACACACACACACACACACACACACACACCCCAATACATGAAAGGGGTTCCTCACTTCTGCTCAAATGAGAGAGGGGTGAACATGGGAAAATTTGGCAAGAGATTCGATGTAGTGTCTGGAGCCCTTGGGCAGGTCTGAGCTTTTCCCTACCCCTAGCAATGCACATAAAGTGCTATTATGGCTCAGGTGTGGAACGCCAAGGTAGGTGAGCAATGCTATCTCATCAGATGCATAATGAACTACATGTTTTAAAAAAATTGCATGGACTCCAACTAGCAATACTTTCTGAAAGAATATCCCACACCAAATAACTAGATGTGATTAAATCATTTGAAAGCAATTTGAGAGTCTCCCAAGTCTAACTTGGAAAATGTCACTGGCCTAGCTTTGTGGTCTTTTCACCAGCGTGAAAAGTTCTTCATCAAAACTATTATAAAGTGAAGAGAGTGTTGCTGCTTGCCTGCATGGTGCCAATAAAGTCATGATCAAAGAGCTACAGGGACGAGGAAGTTTTAGTCTTTCTCATAATTCTCAGTTACAGTTCTTAATCCAAGTTGGAAGGAGAGCCAATAGCAACACCAGGAGCTGAGAAACAGGCCACCATATCCACTGGACTGCTGAGAGACGGGCAACCCTCACTTGCCAGACAGCAAGCTTGCCAAAGCATGCTGAAGAATGCCAACTTCCTAAACCAGTTCCCCATCCTATCCACCTGTCCAGGAAATGGTCCCACCCACCATGGGTTGAGTTTTCCCACATCAATTAATTTCCTGCAGGCTTGCTCAAGAGTTTGCATTAACTACTAACTCTTTACAAATGTGCTCAGAGCTCAGCCTCCAATTGCCAAGTTGACACCTATTCTAACTAACAGAGAAAAAGTAGCAAAGCAGGGCAAAGACAGCAGTCACAAAACGGTCCTCGCTTGTAAGGCTTTTGTGTAGCCCCTCATGAAACCCTCAGGACTCTCACTGCTAGTGGAAGAACTCAGCGCCCATGCAGACAAGCAGAACCCCGAGCAGAAAGCGACTCCAGCATCCAAACGCCGAGGTGCTCCCAAATCACGGGACTCTGGGCGTGGGGAGGGGTGGTCAGCTCAAACACGCGTGGGCTGTTACTTCAGCATGTGGTGATGATACTCACCGCCTCAGTGTGGACAGGGTGCACCGCGAAGAGCAAGGCTGTGACAAAAGCGAGTCCACGGTTCCTGAAGACAGTTTTATCACAGGTGTACATCAGCACGAGTGTCACCAGGCAGTGCAGAATGACATTCATCACGTGGAAGTAGAAAGGGTTCATTCCGGTCAGAAATACATTTAGCCTGCGAAGAGTAAATATGAGAAGCCTATATCAGCAGTGAGCGTCACATAAACACAAGGAAAGTCGTTTCTGAAGACAAGCTACGGGACTGCTGCTTTGAAGAGCTTTCCCTGTGGGTACGTGCTGCCTCAGGGCTGTCTCGCCTGCAGAACTCAGCGCATGGGCAACACAGAGCATTCCAAGACACTTTCATGTATGTATGGCACAGCACCATCTGCAGATCTCAGTGCACGCACGCCAAGGACTATCTGCAGAGTTCAGTGCATGCACAGCGCAGCACTATCTGCAGATATCAATACATGCACAACACAGCACTATCTGCACACTCTGCGCATGCCTGGCACAACAGTACCTGCAGAACTCAGTGCACGTCCATTGCAGCACTATCTGCAGAGCTCAGTACATGCATAGCACAGCACTCTCCCAGATGTTTTCAATGCATGGACAGCACAACGCTATCTGAAGAGCTCAGTCATGCTTGGTGTAGCATATCTGCTTAGTTCAGTGCATGCATGGTACAGCACTATCCTGGAAGAAACAGAAGGAGCATAGTCCCTTTCTCTTTAAGCCACACCTTGAGGAAACACCTCTAGCTGCCAACACCTCAGCTGCTGAGCGTTCGGTCAAGTCCCTGCATTGGCATCACAGCCGCAGTCCCCAGAGGTTAACACAAACCACGAGACCACAATCGTGCTCACAGCCAGAGCACACAAGCCCCACAGTCACTTCCAAATGTTGCATCTAAAAGCAGCATCCCAGGACCAGCATCCTAGGACCACCCCACACAGCAATCTTTAGCCGCACATGCTATTATCTGTGCATGCAGCTAAGACAGGATGATCAAAAACTACTCAACAGGCTCCAATACACAGGTTTTGTTTTCAAAGGCCCCACTGTACCCAGAATCTGAATGTTGACACCATGACAAAGCATCTATATGACAGCCACAAGGAGGTCAGTTGTGCAGTGGTATTTAAAGAAGACTTTGATGGAACAAAGCAGCAAGACAGATAACATCTAAAATTTGTCTTAAAGTTCATTTGGTTTGATGTGACAGAAGAAAATACTCCTGCCAGGTGTGGTGCAGTCCCAGCACAAGGGAGACTGGGGCAGGGGGACTGCTGTGAGTGTAAGGCCAGCCTGTACTACGCAGTGAGTTCTAGAAGGTTCTGGATTAGGAGAACTGTAACAAACACTCTTGGACAGGGTATTCCCAGGAAAACTGGTACTGCAGTGACTGTAGTATGAACTGTCCCCATTGGATCTGTGTCCCTGAATCTCTTGCTACTGCTGCTGTTGGGGAAAGATACAGAGGTGGGGCCTGATTGTCACTGGAGTCACTGGAGAGGGGGTTCTATAGGCCCTGAGGTTTTATAGCCTGGCCCACTTCCACCTGCTCTGTTTCCTGTACACCAAGACGGGAAGAGGAGAGGTGCCCCAGCTACATACTCCGAGGGGCCATGTGCCCTGTGCCTTCCCACCATGATGACTATCCCCTCAACCTTGAACCAAAATGCCCTCCCTCCTGCCTGTTTCTTCTGCTCAGTCTCCGTCACAGCACCCAGGAAGGTGCATGCATGCTCAGCCGCATCGCCTAGAACCATCCAGCCTCTAGACCATATTGCCTGTACCACCCACGCCTTTGAGATGCTTCTACAAAACAACTCTCTTCACCAAAACCAGGAATATGCAAGTCGTTTCTGCCACAACATGCTAATTCTAAACATGACTCATCCATGCACAGACGGAACCTACAGAACTCTCTTCATTTGGGCGAAGAATCCAAAGGCTGCAGTTACTGGTCAGCTCCATGGTCACTACCACTGCCCCCATGGCACCCACATGAGAGCTGACCCAGCTGCCTGTGGGTGGATCCGGAGGCTGAACACACCCAAGTTCCTTTCAATCCGCAGGAGAGGACAAGGAACGGGCATGGGTAGAGCGGAGGCCAGGCTTTCCAAGCAAGCTGCTGGACATCAGAATGCTTGTGTTTGGAGCATTTTAAAAGCTGACACCAAAGCAAGTGCCTCTGAATTTGGATGTAGCTCCCTGAGTGGATTTCAGCTCTCCACTCTCAGGGCCAACTCACCATCTGTTTGACATCCATTCGCACCAGCTCATTAGCCAGTCATGCGCTGTTGGTGGGCATCCAGGCTGCAGGGTCCTGGACTGGCAAGGCCCACAAAAGCATTTCAAAAAGCACATGCCTTCTAACCAAAAATCCCGATTCTGGGATTTTCCATGAAGAAGTAACCAAAAAAGCCCTCCAAGATCAACTTCCCACACACCACACAAACGAATCCCCTAGTGTTAATTTTAAAAATAGTAAGTTCAAAAAAAAAAAAAAAACTCAAGAAAATTTAAAAAGATGGGAGCAATCAGAGAAGTCAGCTTGAAAGAAGACACTGACCAAATGTAAAGCATTTCCTTTTCAATGGGAACAGAGAGAATAATTTCATTCGACAGGGTTTCACAAGAAGGGCCTCAGTAACTTGTCATTAACAAGAAAGCAGCTGTGAGTGACCACATATCACATCTGTTTTAACAAAGGCATACATTAGAACATCAGCAGACACTCAGTCTGTATACAGACAGCCAGGGCCTCACAGAGGGGAGATGTATAAATCAACGTCTCCTTGGACAGAACCCTCTGAATCTGTCACAGAACACTAGTGTTAACTCTCTTCGGTCCAATACGCTTTATCAAAGGCTCTACTAAAACTATGCTTATCATGAGTACAAATACACCTGGGAAGGGGAAAGAAAACTCTGGAAGACTAATGGAGACTCGGAGGTTAAGTGACTGAAATTGCTCATTTTGACTCTAAGGTAGGAATGAAGACCCACGATAGTGTGAGAGAGAACAAAGCATTGACGCTAAAACTGTGCGCACTGGGGCCCAGGATGGTTAGCTGACCTCAGCCAAAGTCGGGGATGTTCCAGCCATCGAAGCCAGAAACACCAAAGCAGAGAGACAGGGAGCCACCCAAGTTCAACTATTTATCACTCCACTTTGCTCCAGGGGATTACTGGCCACAGACCAAATGTCAGTATGAGCCTAGACCCAGAGAGACACAGGAAAATATGTTATCTGACCATTAAGGTTGGCGTGATGCCAACCTCTTTCAAAGGTAGTCACTCACCCAAGTGATCAACACTGAGGGAACTCTGGCAAAGGGAGAGCCACAGGATGTGGGGATTTCAGTGGGTGATGTCTGTATGTCGGCGGGAGAAGTAAGGGGCATCATGCCCAATAGACCTGGGCCCTGTCCAACAGCAGACTCTGGAATGGGGTCTCCTGGAGGCAGGTTTGGGGGAATGGGGGCGAGCTCAAACTGAGAAAGCATGGGCAGAAGTCGCACCAGTGTGCGGGGACAAGATTTCCAGCTCCTTTGAGATCCAAGGGCCAGTGGGAGCCCAACGTTCATTCGTGGCTGTTACTTGATAATATTCATAGTACTTCAGTCAGGCTTCCTGCTGCTGATGTGACTACAGGATGGAACGACTGAAGGGAACAAGCGTCTTTGCTTCAGCTTAGGGTTCTTGGTTACGGCCCTCCGCATGGCAGAAGGGTTCACACCAACATCAAGACCTGAGGAACTGGCCACGCCAAATCCACAGGAACTGCTGGAAGTGAGGCAGACTTTCTCACTTGCCACAATTCCTATTTGCCAAAATATGCCAAAATACTGAATCAGTTCTCTCCATGCCCTTCTACCTGCCAGGGAATGGTCCTACCCGCCATGAGCTAGGTCTTCCCACATTAATTAGCTATTCTCCCACAGATTTGCTCAGGCCTTACCTTAACTACTAATTCTTCACAGATACCCAAAAGCTCAGCCATCAATGTTCAAGTTGACACCTGTATCCAACTGGCCCACATAGGAATGAGTGTATGAAAGCATAAATGAAATACTGAAGCACTCTAATTCTCCCTGTTGGAAAGAAAGACACAATACCAACACAAACAGACTGTCCCACACAATATTCTGAAAACATTTTTTTACCTTTACACCTTTTTTCTTTTATTTTTATTTATCAATATTTTATTTTTATTTATCAATATTATAAAAACAGACACCTACATATAAAAATCTCCACTTTATTTTAAAATATTAGAAGACCTGGCAACTTAAGCCAGCTGAGCGACAGAGAAACAACCTGATGCCCATCTCCTCCCCTTGGAGACCCACCCAGTCAACCTCCCCCTGGGGACTCACCTGGTCAGCCTCCCCTTGGGGACATACCCAACCAGTCTCAGCTTCCCCTGGGAACCCACCCAGTCAGCTTCAGCCCCCCAGAGGGACCCACCCGGTCAGCCTTCTCCTGCGTCCCAGGCATCAGCAGCACCCAGTCCCTGGGGGCTGTGTTGGGACTGGTGTGTCATCTAGCTTCCAGGACTGGGAACTATGCCCTTCCAGAGTGCAGACAGCCACTGCTGGACAGAACCAGCGCCCGCAGACAAGCTAACTGACTCCTTCATATTATGGACACATGCTATGGGTTCTGTGCCTCCAGGCGCAGCCTTGTCTAATGTGACTAATCCACATTTAAATTAAGATCCAGGCACCCGAACAACCAAAGACGCCACGTGCGAGTGTGTGACAGCCCCCCTCATGCCATCTATCCAGAGCAGCCCCTCTGGCGCAGGTCGCCCTGAGCGTGCCTCCAGGATGGCACTTGCCCAAGTCTCTAAGATTCATTAGCGGCGCCCCCAAGAGTTGGCAAGCACTTCAGAGATGGCAAGATGTGGACTTCTTTCCATCACCAGATCGTGTCATCCGTATACAACAGATTCCAAATGAAACGTGCTGAGTGAACAAAACCCTGGAAGCTGGACAGGCTCACTATTCCCTTGGGCTCTAAGCTCTGCTTAAAAGTAGGCCAAACATCAGGAAAGAAACTGGCAAGTAGGAACCCCACTTCCTCCCTCCCCTTTGAACCTCCTCAACCTCCTGCAGAGCTATTGAAGGCAGGGCCTGAGTGGCCAGACACCCTCTGGCTCTGCTCCAGAACATTCTCCCAGGAAAGGGTGCAGGGTTACGAGATCCCACACAAGGGGCAAGGGTGGAAGGAAACCCTTAGCTCTCTTCGTCTTCTCTCTCCCAGCCAGAAGTCTGAAGCACACTGAGTCTGCTGATAACAACTCCTCTTTACAAAATAACTCTGATAAAAAAAAAAAAGCTGCATGCACTAGGCAGGGGCACTGACCTTCTCAGAAGGACCTAACTGCACTCCGATCAGACTGCTCCATCTCTGAGAAGCGGGAAAGTCTGTAGGACAAGAGGGGTGGCCCTGCCCTTGGCTCCTGCTCCTGGGGTCTCCCTGGTGTGTCAATCAAGCTCCATTCTCAAGAGATCTCTGCATCATTAAACTTCACCCCTTCCCCACATGGGAAGGGCCCTTCCCATGACATGCTGCTTCAACCTCTCTGGGTGCCATCAGGTCTGAAGCTTGTCATGCACATGGGCCCACTCTGGCGTTGGCAGCCACCTGGCCTCCTGCACTCTGGGATCCTCTGATGATGTCCAGGACCCCCCCCCCAGAACAACCCCCCTCCAAAGGCATATCACAGTCAGTGCACAGAAGAGAATCCCGCAGTTCTGTGTCTCAGTGAAGGCCAGGCCACCTGGCTCTCTTGGGACACTGGTAGCAGGACAGGGCAGCTGTGTACATGGCGCCACCACAAGCTACACTCTGTCTTGCCCTCTCAGGTTCCATGGCACCCCAGCGGGCTCCAAGCTTTCTCATCAACCATGTGTGAGCTCTAGCCACGGCACTCTGCTCCCAAGATGGAGGAAGGTGGGATCAAAGCCGAAGACCTGATCTGCCCGAGGCAAGCAAAGCCCCTCGAAGCAGTCGACACACAGAGTGAGGTGGTCTTGGAGCTCAGGGACGGGGCACAGCTGGCATGGCTGGCAGAAGTTGGCCTGCCAGTGGGGAAACAGCACTCTTTTCCAAAGAGAACTTAACCCCGCATGTCACCTACCACCACACGTGTGTATGCACACAGCACATCTTGTGTGTGGTGTGTGCATTCTGTGTATGTGTGCACATGCGATGTGTGTACACGCATGTGGTATGTATGCATGTGCATGTGGTTTGTGTGTATGTGGTATGTGTGAGTGTATGTGTAAGCACGTGTACTGTGTGTGCGCACGTGGTATGTGTGATGCGTGTGCACATAGGTGACAGATGTATGTATGTATGTGGTGTGTGTGCATCAGGCTCTGCAGGGTAGCTGGGGACACGAGCCTAGAAACCAGAGCTTGAAGCAGGACCCAAGCCATGAGGAGACATACCCCCATTCCCTCCGTGGAAGCAAGCATCCATCAGCACTCCCTCCCCATGTGCAGCGACTACAGACACGGGTGCAGCCCCAGCAGAAGACGGAGATGCAGATACAGCCTGCTTCTGAAGCCCATTTCTCACCTGCCTGTGATCCAAGACCACACACCCTGGCTTTCCATCCCTTGGGCCCCGGATCTGGATGCACATTGTGACTTGTTCCGTCACTAGGACGGCAGTGTCTCGTCAGGGGACTTAAGATAACCTTAGTTGGGTCTAAAATTTTCAAAGCTGTTATTTTCTTTACTGCCTCCTATTTTTCCTGGGGTTCGACACCTCAGTCACACAGGTCTTCCTGCCCAGACAATAGGAGAGAACATCACCCTGAGAGCTGCAGCAGACAGGCTCATAATGAAATCCAGGAGAGGCCGACTGAAGAGGATGGAGCCGCCATCTTCCCAGCCTGGGGCACAGAGACAAGCGCTTGTTTTCACACTGACAGATGGCGGTGACTAGAAGATGCAAACGGCTGTGGGACTCTGAAGATCAGACGCTACATTCTCACAGCTGCATGTATTAGGAGGTTCTATTTTCTTGCGCTGACATTTAAACCACCCACTCCAGTCATGATTTACATCACCATTGGCAGCAGGCAGAGAAATGAAACTTTGTGAAAGACAGTGACCGAGACACACCGAGAACCACTGAATTTAGTTTCCCAGAGCTGCCTCAGTTTCCCCACTTCAGTGCTGAAGGCTGCCAGTTCTTCCTGGCTAGGCAGGCTCCTCGCTGACTGAATGGAAATCCCACAGGACCTATTTCCCAAGGGGAGATGGGGAAGGGGGAAGCTAAGAGTCTGGAGATCCATCAAAGGGTTTTCAAGAGGGAGAACCAAGATCTGGGCTTTGGTTCTGTGTCTACGGAGCAGCTACATGCACCAATCCCAGAATCAGAGCTACAGGCAGGTTGCTGCACACAAAGATGACACTGTGCAGCGTGCGGGAAAATGGATGCCACTGGAGATCATCCCGTTAGGCAAAATAAGCCAGACCAGACAGGCAACCTCTCATATGCAGATCCTAAGGGTTTACAGACACCTCACAAAGCCTGTGTGTGTGTGTGTGTGTGTGTGTGTGTGTGTGTGTGTGTGTGTGTATGTGTAACATGTGATGTGTGTGTATGCACACACATCACACACATACTACACTGGGGCTGGAGAGATGTCTCAGGGATTAAAATTCTGTCTGCCACAAGAAGGTCCTGAGTTCGAATCCTAGGTCCCATATAAAAACACCAGCCAGAAATGGTGGCAGCCTGCACTTCCCACTCTGGTGGGTGGAGCCTGGAAAATCCCAGAGTGAAGCAAAAAGGAGATAGAACCAAGAAGAAGATAGAAGCGATCCAGGATGATTCCCGAAGTCACCTTTAGTCTCCTCGGTATCCTCTGATACACCCACAAAAGCAGACATGAACTGGGGAGCAGAACTAATGGGAGGATACCCAGAGCGAGGAGAGGGATGTGGGATGATGTACAAGAACTCCCTCTAGGGGGTTGGAGAGGTGGCTCAGGGCTTAAGCCTCTGCCTTGCAGGTGGAAAGTACTGAGTTCGGATCCTAGACCCCATGTATAGACGCCGGACGGAAACGGGGGCGCCCTGCGTTTCTGGTCCTGGTAGGGCGGAGCCTGTGAATCCGGGGGCAGAGTAAACAAGGAGGAGGTGGAGGTGATCCATGGTGGTTCCCGAATTCGTCCATGGTTCTACACACACACACACACACACACACACACACTCACGCACACACGCACAACTGAATAAATTTTTTAAAAAACTCCCTAGAAAACCCATTGTCATGTATGATACACCAATAAGAAAAAAAAACTAAAGGATTAAAGAGACATAAGTGCAAACAACTATGGGAGCCTCGGATGACGCCCTTGTGTTGATTGCTCTACGATGATCTAAAAGTGCCCCCCTTCTCTATGTCCTGCACACAATCTGCTCAAAGTCTGAACATGACCAGCAACAGACACTCAAACTCATGCTGGGTTCATTTCCAGCACAGAGGGGAGTCTGGGCCGCTGGGGGTGTGACCACCAGGAGTGACCAGGAAAGAGGACTCTACCAGGATGTGATGTGCACCAGGAAGGCCGGTCAAGTGCCTGGGTGAGTCTGAAGCTTGGAGCCCACAGGTACGCCCAAAGCTGGGAGGAGGGAGCACCTGAGAAGGCAGCACTCGGAGCAGAAAGGAGCTGAACCCACAGATTGCTGGAGAACATGTCTGTTTCTCACCACTGCTGGCTCAACCCCCCAGTTCTGCCCGTGTCTGTGCCAGGACTGCAAGCAGTTGAGGAGTTCTGGGGAAGCTGAAGACCAGGCCCCGGCTACTGCTCACTGCCAGAAGAAAACTAGGCACACAGCCAGGTCAGTCGGAATGCAGCCCAATAGCCCAAAAACAGTGTGACCATAGCCATGAAACATCCACCTTCCAAACATCCCAGCACCGCATGTGGGGCCCTGGTGCAGACACATCTCCATGCACATGGGTCCCTGGTGCACAGATACCTCATGCGTGTGATGCATCTATGTATGTGGGTCCCTGGTACATGTGATGCATCTCCATGCATGTGGGTCCCTGGTGCACGGGCATCTCATGCACATGGGGCCCTGCCCTGGTATATGGGCATCTCAGAAGGGAACTCCATAAACTGTTGCCACTTAGCGAACTGATGGGTTCTGTGTGCCCGTGTCTTGCTTCACTGTCCTGGATCACATGCTCTGACAACCTTTTTCTTCCTGCCAAATTCACTTGTCGGGTGAGAAATGCAGTGACTCGATCTGCACCACTGAAACTAGCATGTATTACTTATTAGTGCACACACACCTATTGTTCAATGAAAGAATGAGTACCTACTGAGGATGCTTATTCCTAAGGGAATTTCTGGCTCTCAGAATGTGATGTACAATCCCCACACCAAAAATAATAAATTTAACTAAACAGTACGTAGGTGTGGGTTTTGGCCCAGGACTCTGTGAGGTGAACAAAAACACAAGGTCTAGAGGGAGAAAACTTGACCAACCACAGACAACAAAAGATACATGACTAGAAGATACAGAAACTTCAAAACTTCAATGTTTTTCAAAAGAAAATCCACTTTGAATATGAACAACAGATACAAGGCATATTTACCAAAGAGGACTTCGGGGGGCGAATAACCAAAGGGAGCATCCAGGAAATAAAAAACACGCGAGCTGCATAGCACACTTGTTGGAACAGTTACCAAGAAAATAAAACTAGCAAAAGGACTGAACGCCGACACAGAAGCAGAAAAACTGACAGGCAGTTTCATAAAGAACCAAACACATACCTCATATGATTCAGAGAAATGAAAATCTATGATTATATAAAACCCACCTAATGCTGGTGTAATTAAGCATAATTAAGCATTTAGCTGTAACCACCTAAAGCTGGGGCATTAAGCAATTCAGATGTCCATAAGAGGAGAATACTACTCATCTATGAAAAAGAGCAAACTAATAAAAGTGTGCATGAAGCCCCAGGGGGCTTAGTGGAACAAGCCAATGTTAATAAACTGCTCATGGTGCGATTTTCTTTGGAGGACACTTGAAATGACAAAACTATAGAAACAGAGAACTGGAGGTTGACATGGATCAAGGTGGGAGTCTACAATAGCTTATGTGTTTGCGACTATGATAAGAAAATATGGGGAGCTGGAGAGGTGGCTCAGGGGTTAAACCTCCACCTTGCAGGCGAAAGGTCCTGAGTTCGGATCCCAGATCCCACGTATAGATGCCGGGCGGAAGCAGGGGCAGCCTGCATTTCGGGTCCTGGTAGGGCGGAGGCTGTGAATCCTGGGGCAGAAGGAGGTGGAGGCGGCCATGGTGGTTCCCGAATTCGTCCGTGGTTCTACACACACACACACACACACATACGCACGTGCACATACATACGCACACGCGCACAGTTGAATAAATAATAATAATAAAAGTGTATAAAAAATATTTTAAAAAAAAGAAAATATGGGAATCCTTTGATAGAATGTTCTAGACCTTCTGACTGTAGTGGAGGTCTCCCTGTGATAAAAACAGAGGAAACCCACACCAAAATACATAGTAAGAGAATATGCAGAACTGGAAAAAATTTGAAAAACACTAGTTTTAATCTATGTCTGTTCCCAGGGGGTTGTGGCAGGTTTTATCCCGATGCCAGGCACCAGGCCTGAGTGTAGTATGGGCTACGTGGAACATAAATGTTATTACAACTGCAGAAGAAGGCATAATTCCCTCAAAGACTTTTAAAGTCTGACGTCTCTAAAACTTGCTCAAGCATCATTTAATATACGGGTAGCCTGGCTTGCACACAGTTAGAGGGCTACATGAATGGTGTTCTAGTCGATGACCTAAAATGAAATCATAAAGACAGGTGTATGTACGGTGTCTAAGCACGTTCTTGGTTCCCACTGGATAATCAACGTGGGTTCTGCCCACTCTATTAAGCTGCATGGCTCTAAATAGGTATGGTGGTTTGCACCATCACTTAAGGGGCCAAGGCAGAAGGAATGCCATGAGTTCAAGGCCAGCTAAACTACAGGGTGAATTCTAGACTAGCCTAGGCTACAAAGTGAGACACCTCCAGAGGACCTAAAACCCTCAATGACATCCAACTCCCCACAACCTCACTGGAACACAGTGTTACCTCTGATGACTACAGACAAAGGGACCTTCCTTGGTGAAACCAAACAGCTACACACAGAAAGACCAGTTACTTTCTCTTTCAAATGAGATATTTATGCCTTGTAGGTACTGCATTCTAGATTTCTAGCATAATCTTCCAAAAATAAATAAATGTGTGTCACAGCCAGCAACACACTAAAGTCTTAGACACCAATCTGCTTTTCAGAATCAAGGATCACCACAAAAAGGATGCTTCTCTCCCCTTGTCTCTCCTGGCTACTCCATCGCGAGCCAGTGAGAACATTCAGGAGCCAGCGCCGTCCTCTTCACCACCTCCAGCAAGCCCGCACGGGTTCAGCCTGAGCCTTCCAATGGAAGTTGGTCAGGACAGGGAGCAGAGGTTGCTCCAGAGCTATAAGGAGCCCCTCATGCAGGTTGTCTATCAGCCACACCTTCAAACCAATCCACTGAAAATCTGGATCCACTTCAAGCTGAAACATTTATGTTTTTGCTGTGGAAGGTGATGTTAAGAAATATTTGCAAATGAAAGCGCTGGAAAATTGAGCAGCCAATGTCATTTTCCAGGTAGAAGCAATAAGGTTTCTACTCATTCTCTTTAAAACATTAGTAGAGGTGGTAAGGCATCTGCTTGCTTGCAGAACCGGCAACCTGAGTTCAATCCCTGGAAACTACATGGTGGACTCCTGAAGGTGTCCACTGATGTCCACTCCATTTTTTCTCTCCCCTCTGCTGATTCCACTCCACTTCCTCCAATAAAAAGAGGAACATTAGTTTTATGGAAAATCTAAATGAAAAGCCCACGAATGGCTGGCAACTGTCCCTGCTTTCCTGTCATCCGCCCACCTGTCCTGGAACCTGGGCCAATGCAGGAATCAGCACCACAAACTCATGAGAGCCGGGATGAAACCCAATAAAGATGTAATCCCTTGGCCCCACGCACTAAATCAGCTGTAATGCCCAGCCACTTTCTCTGCTGGAGAACCAGCCACAATGCCCAGCCAACTTACTCTGCTGGAGTCGACCAACTTAGGGATGTCAGCGCGGGCACTTCCTTCAAAAGCTTCCTTTCTACTCAATTCCAAATTCGAGAAAACACCCCGTTCTACAAAACCCTGGGACATCACACCCAAAGGCTGTCACGACTCCGCGGCTGCAGACCCCAGGACCCCTCAGCTTCGCATCCTCCAGCCGAGCGAACGAGCGGAGCTGCGGATGGAACCGCTCAGGGAGCGGCCCGGGCACACTGCCAGGGCGCCGGGAGCGGGGTGCGCAGCGGGTTCCTTGCGCTCCCCGGCTCATTCCCTGATCGCTCGCTGGTGGCCCGGCAGCTCTGGCTGAGCAACGACCCACCTGCCGAGCACCGTGGGCGCCCCAAGCAACCGGCAGCCTGGAGCACCGGCACCCTCCGGAACCCACTAGGCCACAGCCTGCCCCTGGGTGGCTCGGTAGGTTCGGGTGCGAAGTCAGCTCCACCAGCCCAGCCCGCCCCGGCGCCAAGCTAGAGAAACTCGATCCCAACTCCGCGGCCCGGTGCCCGCTGTGCCCGGAGAGCTGGGAAGCCCGGAAGGACACGGGAAGAACCGGGAGGAATCCAGACCCGGAACCGAGCAGGAGACCGCAGGGTTGAGCCGGGACGACCGGAGCAAAGAATGGAGAACTCAGGAGAGAACTGGGAGGACCCAGGGCGGAGAGGAGAAGATCCGGGGTTAGGCGGGGAGGAGCTGGGTGTGAGCCAGGAGGACCCCGGATGGTACCGGGGAGGACCCCTGACTGAGCAGCGAGAACCCAGGGTACAGTGGGAAACATTGTGGGCGGACCGGGAGAGCACAGAGCATCCTGGGCAGAGTCTGGAGCACTGCTGGCGCAGCCGGGAGGACCTAGGGCTGAGCCGGGAGGACAGCCTGGCGGAGGCACCGCACAGGTGACCCCCGCGGTGCCAGCCCTCCGTCCGCGCAGGTGCAGCGACCCCGCAGGGCTCACCTGAAGGACAGCACGCAGAGCGGCCGGTAGGACTTGTGGCTGGTGTTGTCGGCCAGGCCCTTGCCCCAGAAGTCGTTGGCGAAGACGGCCCAGCGCAGCGGGATCCCGGGCCGCACGTCGGGGTTGTTCACGATGGCCCACACGTCATCGTGCACGAACTCGCCGCGCAGCGAGCGGCCGTAGCACAGGAGGCTGGCCCCGGCCAGCAGCGCCGCGGCCCCGGCGGGCGCCAGCTCGCAGCGCGGACGCCGCGAGGGCGCGCGCTCCCCGCTGCCGCGGTCCCCGCCGGTCACCAGCATCGCGCCGCCCGGCCGACCGCTCCCGCGCAGCGCGCATCCTCCCCGGCCCGGGCCCAGGCGCGCGGCGGCCCGCCGCGGGGCTCGAGCATGGTGCAGCCGCGGTCCCCGCCCTGGCGCCCCGCGCTCCGCCGCCGCCGCGGTGGCCCAGCTGCGAATAAACAGCGACGCCCCCGCCTCCCCGGGCCATCGCCGCCGCCCACTGCGCATGCCCGCTCAGCGCCCCGCCCCTCGGCTCCGGCGTCCGGGCGTCCACACCTGGCCCCCACCTCCCGGACCCCGGGTCTCTCCCACCCTACCCCCCGCCGCGCCCACACCTGGTCCCGCCCCCTGGCTTCGCCCGCTGGGCTGCGCCCCTGGCAGTCCCTCGCCGGGTCCGCCGGCCCGTCCCGGGCGCACATCTGGCCGGGCGAGCTAGGAGGTGCGCAGCCTGCAACCCCCCTCTCTCCCCGCTCCTTCTCCCCGCCCCCAGTCAACCCGAAAAAGGCGCCCGAAGGACCGCATCGAAACCCGCTCTTGCCCTGGCACCTACGGGGCTTTGCGTTGCTCATGGCAAAAGGGAACCTCGGCGCGCACCCACCCCTACCCCAAAGCCTAGGGGGTGACCTCCTGGCGAGGACCGCCCGCGCTCTCTACATAGTTTCTGCACTTAGAAAAAGCTCTGGGTTCCAGTTCTGCTTTAAGTCCAGGCAGACTGCGGAAAGGGGAAAGGGTCCTTGCCTTTCCTTAAACTCTTAGGGTAATTGTCGGAGGAGGCAAATCACTGCGCTCTGTGTGTGTGACACGGGGTCTCAGTAGCCCAGGTTGGACCTACATTGGCGGCATCCCCCTGTCTCCGTCTTCCTGTCCTGCGGTTTCTTGGACGTGCTTGCTCCCTGGGCGGTGGTGGGTGTAACTGCCAGGCTCCGGCGTCAGCGCGGAACACCTCAGCCTTGGCTTGAAGCTTCCTGCCTTTCTCAAAGCTGTTCTCGTAAGTGCTAATAATAATATGCAGATAAGTCGGATGTTCCAGAATTATTTTTGGGAGTTTCTTGGGAAGGAGAAGCCAGATAATGCTTTCAGACCCTGGTGAGCCCACGCGGCTTCGTTGGAAAGTCAGCTGCCGGGTCGCAGGCCCAGACACAGAATCCCACCATGAAGTCGCAATTTTATTCCTATCCTTATAAAAATTGAAAAGAAAACTGTTGACAAAAGGAGAAATTGTTCTTCCACTGAGCATGTGTAGCTTATTGCTACAATTATTTTAATATGAAGACGTATCTGGGTAACTGAGAGCAATCAGTATTCCAAGCTAGGGTCTCTTCCGCTTTCTGGTTTTTGCTTGTTCTCCCTGGAGACCCGACACCTGTGAGCAATTGGAACCTGCTTCCATCTAGACCTGACCCTTACTTCTTGGCGGGTCACACCTGAGCTCCACTTCCCCAGTCCCACCTCCTATGCTGGTTAGGTACAGATGGCAATTTGACAACCGAAGGCCAGCTGTGAGCACATCTGTGATGAATTAGTAGTTGAGACAAGCCCAGAGCAAACCTGCAGGAGACTGAAGTGGGAAGACTCAGCCCATAGTGGGTGAAACCATCCCCTGGACAAGTGAGAAGATGAAGGAAAGTGTTTCAGTAAGTTCATATTCTTCAGCATACTTGGGAGATTTGCAGTCTGGCAAGTGAAGCTTGCCCCTCTCAGCAATTCCTGTGGGTGTGGTATGACCAGTTCTCTTGGCTCCTGGTGTTGGGGTGAGCATGTGTAGATGGATGTGTGTGTTCATGTGTGAATGTGTATGCATCTTGATGTGTATATGTATGTGCATCTTTCTGTGCATGTATGTCTATGTGCATATGTGTCTGTGTACATGTATATGTGTATGTGTGTCTGTGAGCATGTGTCTGTATGCATATGTCTATGAATAGGTGTATCTCTGTGTGTCTGTGTACATATGTGTCTGTGTGTATATGCCTATATGTGTGTCTGTATGCATGTGTCTATACATATGTATGTCTATAAACACATGTCTTCATATATATGTGTACATATGTATTTATGTATATGTGTATCTGTATGCACATGTCTAAAAGCGTGTGTCTGTGTGCATGTTTATGGATGTGTGTCTCTGTGCACGTGTGTTTGTGTATGTGTGCACGTGTTTGTGTGAGTGTACATGTGTGCACGTGTCTGTGTGTGTGTCTGTATGTGTATGTGTGTATATATATGTCTATGAGTGTGTGTGTGTGTGTGTGTGTGTGTGTGTGTGTACTTCTATGTCTGGGATCATGGAGTGTGACCTTTCCTTCTGCATTTTCCTGTCACACAGACAAGCGCTGTCAGCCTGTCTTCAAGACACAAGCAGATTCTAGGGATGGAAAGGACTTTTCCTCTTGGGTGCTCTTGGCTGGGTGCAGGGAACAGAAGATAGATTAACCAGAAAAACTTACAAATCGATTTCATGCAAGTTTTTAAAAACAGGAAACATCAGGAAATGAAGACAACCCCTTCCCAACACAGGCATAACTTATGGTTTTTAGACTTGGTTTGGTGAAGACTGGGGATTATGGGAGAACGACAGAACAAATGTTCTGAGTCTACAGCAGTACACACGAGCATGGCAAGTCCTCCCCAGGCCCTGCCAGTGCCCAGCCTGTCTCTGGAGGTGGTTGGAAGGCCCTGCTGGTGCCCGCCCTGTCTCTGGAGACGTTGGGAGGCCCGGTTGATGCCCAGCTGGCTCTGGAGATTGGGACGTTGCTGCTGACTCCCACATGCTGTGACAGCTCAGAGCTCAGTGCTGTGAAGATATGCTCCCTCGGGTGGAGCTATGTTGGGGGAGGGACCTTCAGGGGGTGTGGTCTAGTGGAAGCTTGTGGTTCTGGGGACTGCCCTCACAGGGGATGGTGGATTCCTAGTCTCTTACTCTCTTTGGCTCCCCCCCTGCAGGTCCATTGACATGGGCTGCAGGGCCCCAAGCCTTCCTCTTAGCGCATTTCCATAGACATTTGCAGTGTCAGGAATCTCACCTAGAGACCCTTTGACCTGCTTCCAGATTCGCCACTTAAGATATTCAATGTGCCTAGGAGCTGCACACTAAAAGCATGTCTGAAAAGATAAGTAAAAGAGGCTAACTAGATTTCTCCAGAGTTTAGAATCTCAGCTTTTGGAAACTGTTGTAATGTTACAAAGTAAATATCTTCTATTTAAAAAGTTAAACTTTAGATCATTGTACATAGCTGAGAAAATACTATTTTCAGATGAATGGAATGTTAATTGAACACATTTTCATCTTACACACACACACACACACACACACACACACACACACCTACTTCCAGTTTCTCAGACAACCTCCATGATTTATACAAAATGTCAGAAGCTTAAATTCCAGTGTATAAATTTACATTTGAAATGCTAGTGTGTGAACATACACTTAAAATCAAATTCACAGTCACAGAGCAGAGTTGTGTGAAGTTAAATTTTCTATTAGAAAAATTATTCTAACAGATTTCTGCACTCTAGGTATGTTTTGTATTTTCAGCCAATTTATCAGTGAATTTATGAATCACTCTTAGCTGTTCTTGTAAACACCAGATCGGTAGAAAGATACTTCTCAAAATCAAAGACTATCAAAACTGGTGATGGGGAGAGGGCCAAGTGACAAAGCACTCGCCGTACAGTGTGAGGATCAGAGTCAGATCTCTGAAGCCACAAAGGAGCAAGGCAGGCATTTGTGGAGTCTGCAATCCCAGCACCCCAAAGCCAGGGCTCCCAAGATGAGCTGGCCAGCTAAGCCAATCGGAGAGCTCTGGGTTTGACTGAGAGACCCTGCCTTGATAAATGAAGTGGAGGTGATGTCACTTCTGTGTCACCACACATGTGCACATGTTCACACACAGACAAGCACGAGACTGAGGAGCTCTTTATAGAGACCTGTGCTCAGGAGGAATGAGACTCCCTGGCTTTGCCATAGAACTTTACGATGAGCCAGGGTGAGGCTGAGGTAGAGTTTATTCACGAGAAACTTTAATATATATGCAATGATAGAAAGAGGCTGGGGAAGGAATAAGATGGCCAAGTCTGGGTGTGGGCATCTCAAGAGAGCTGCACTTAACTCTTCAGCCAAATGTGGAGTACTGATAGCTCCTAAATTGTTGCTCAGTTTCTAAGGGAACCCCCCCTTCTCTCTCAGTAAATGAGATGATGCAGCTCCTGAGACACACTGGTAGAATCACAGCCCATAAGGTGCGAGCTGCTCACAAGGGCTGCCCAGGAGTCAGCAGTCAGCCCATGCTTTCACTGCAAGTGAAGCTTCAGATCCTGGTTGCACAGTGCCTGCCCCGCTGCAGCTCCCACAGCTGCACACTGCCTGCCCTTGTGAAGCACCCAGCGCTGTGCGTGGCCTGCCCCGTTCAGCCCGCAGAGCTTCCTGTTAAAATCTTCTCTTGCAGATCTGTCTCTCGCAGGCCTGGCTTGCACAGTGCCTGGTGGATAGCACTGAAGGGCAGAGGAAGAAAGGTCTTCTTTCTCCGACAGGTGTCAGTCAGACCTCGGGGCTGCAGAAGACCAAAGGTCAGTCACGCATGCTGCACATGATGATCCCAACAAGACTGTGGACACGGAAGGCTGGGTGAGCTTCCCCACTGGCAGTGAGCCCAGATGGTCCCATGAGAAGAGTGACACATAGCTGGGCAGTGACGTGTTCTGTTTGCATGTGAGAACAGGAAGCCATGTCCAGTGCTTCTGGACGTACTCCAGGGCTTCTGCCCTCGGCTGACTTTCACCTCAGCCCTTTCCTGTAATAATCTGTTGTCATAAGTACACTGGCTTTAGTGGATTCTACAACCTTCTAGGAAACTGAAAATGGAGAGTAGTTTTAGAAGTTCTCCAAACTCAATTATTCCAGAAGTGAAATACCGGCAAGTCTTGAAAAAAATGTGTCCAAAAAGCTCCTTAATATAGTTTTCCTACTTTTACTTTCTTTTTTACAATACAAAGGTGTGTGTGCATGTGTGCACATGTGTGTGATGTGTTGTGCATGTGTGGGCACATGTGTGGTGTGTATGTATTATGTATGTGGGTGTAATATGTGGTATGTGTGTACAGGTATACATATGTATGCACATGTGTTCATGTGTATGTGTATGTGCATGTATGTGGTATGTGTGCGTGTTTGTGCATGTGTATTTGTGCATGTATGTGTGTGAAAGTCAGATGGCAACCTTGGTTGTTATTCGTCAGGTAGCACCTGTTGGGCTACTGCATCACGTACTTCCCTCATGGACAAAACCGCCCCATTTCCTAAAAAGATGCCTCCAGGCATGTATGTGCTTTTCTCTCCCCCTGAGATGGTGCCCCCAGGCTTCTCTCTCTTCATGTATGTGTTCTGGATGGCAGGCTCCAGCTCCCCTGTGCATTCTTCAAATAACTGGACTCTTCTCTTACAGGGTTAAAAACCTGAGTGTCTGTTCCCTAGCTCATGCCCCTAATGCCTCCCTGGTTGTACTGTATATAAGCTGAAAGAAAACAACAGCCCCTGCTGTTCCGTTCACTTGTGCTGGGACAGCCACTGTGCTCCTACAATAAATCTCTAGTGTGCACACGGCCTGTGGTCTTTGCTCATGCCGGACATTGAAGAGGGTCCCTGAACAACCCCCTTTCAACACCTACCTTGTTTATTGAGAGGGGTCTCTCAGCCCAAGTACTTGCAGATTCTGCTGGTCTGGTTAGCCAGCCCCAGGGACCCATCTACCTGCTCAGTGGTGGAATGACAGGCACATGTTTCCATATATTTCTCTCTCTCTCTGGGAGGAGGTTGTAGAAGAGAGCTGTTGAGGAAGCCTGGCCAAAGTGTGTCTTTAGAAATCGTTCTGGACTGTTCTATCTCCTTATTGCCCTGCTCTGGGATTTTCCATGCTCCGCCTTCTAGGGCGGGAGCACAGGCTGACACTGTTTCTCCCTGGCATTTTTAAATAGAATCTGTATCCACACTCAGATCCTTTTATTTGCAAGGCAAAGGCTTTCCTCTCTGAGCCATCTCTCTAGCCCCATGTCTGGTATTTGTTTTGTTTTCATGCAGATTCTGAGAGATAGGATTCAGTTCTTCAAAATGAGCACTTTACTAACTGAGCCATCTCTGCCACCCAATACACAGGCCAGCTGCTCCCCAAGATGGTAAGCAACAGTGATTAGCACTCCCAAAGCTGCCTCATGAAACCCTCTGTCCCCGTATAGTCTCACGTTGAGACCAGTCTGAAGTGCGCTGGCCTCCATAGGACATTTATGACACAGGGTGAAGTAGTTGATGAGCCCACTGTGCCACCCCACTCTGTTTTAATCTGCTAATGCCACCCTTCTTTATATTTCACTGAATTACCAAATGATCCTACTAAGGAATTCCCCTCTTCACTCTGTCCCTCAGCTCCCCACCTACTGTCTGAGGCCCTCTCTATCCCCTCAGCTCCTCACACAGCCTGAGGCCCCCTCTGCCCCCTCAGCTCCACACATAGCCCGAGCCCACTATGCTCCTCAGCAGTCTTGGAGACACCGTAGTATTCGGGGTAAGCTGAGAGAACATGTGTTCTCAATAGCTGGAAGCACAGGACTGCATGCATGCAGCCGCGCTCGCTGCCTGACCTGCATGGAACCGTGAGCACTGTGGTTTAGCGATGGCCGCAGAGCCAGGTACCCCAGGCGACTTCAACTCCCTGTGTAGCCAAGAAGTGCCGGAACTACCAGTGTGCCCACCACATCTGTCCACACAGTGCTAGAACTGAACTCACAGCTGCTTGCTTCGCAGGCACTTTGCCAACTGAGCCCCCCAAGCCTGGTCCTCTGGAAAGCAAAAGCTTCACTGTGCAGAGCACAGGCCAGGGTGGCTGAGCTCATACTGCTTCCCACTCTGGAAGAAGGAAGAAGCTGACCAGTGGTTGGATTGTAAGAAAGGCCACTGGTTTCCTTGGGTGTAGGGAAGATTTTCAGGTGTGATGTCACTGACCAGACCACCAGCTTCCGTGTGCCAATGTTCTTTAAAAGCTGTTCCCAACCATAAGGCCGGATCATGAAAGAGCCAGAGAACGCTCCTGAGAGGCAGCCCACAGAATTACATCCTGCTGTGCCCAGGCCTTCACCTCGTCAGCAGCAGACATCTAGCCCAAGAGGGGATCCGACCCCTGCGCCCACAATCGAGCTTGGTGACTGCAGTGGCCTAATACCCTCGAAGCCAGAAAATTCAGAGTTCTCCATCTCGGTCCAGGACAGCCCGAGAAGGGGGCTCGAAGGACTGATGACATCTGGCTGCTGAGGCCCACATCCTGCTGCTGGGGAGCTAGAGGTGATGTCTGCAGAGGAGCCCTTTCCGCTGAGCAATGGCTCCACATGGCCACTCAGTGTTATCTCTCAGGATGGTTCCATGAGCGAGTTCGTCTAAAGGGGGCTAGGAAACCCTCTCAGACCCCAGACCAGCATTACAAAAAAATGAAAACTTTCACATTAGTGTTTGTCATCATTCTTCGTGTGTGTGTGTGTGTGTGTGTGTGTGTGTGTGTGTGTGTGTGTGTGTGTGTGAGTGTATGCGTGTGTAAGTGTGTATGCATGGAGAGGTATATACACGAACATGCTTCATGCACGCCACAGTGTGCCTGTGGGGGGGTCAAAGGTCAACCATGAATGCAGGTTCTCACCTTCCATCTTGTTGACTCCTGGGTCTCTTTGTTTTTCAACCACTGCACACACCAGGCGAGGAGGCCCAAGGACTTCCAGGGAGTCTCCTGTCTGTTCCAGGTCTTGTCCTAGGAGCGTGGGATTGTAAATGTGGAGTTCATTTCTAGCTCCTTGCCTGCTTCTTATGGATTCCATGCCTGGGGTCCATGAGTTCTTCCAGGTGCTTGCCTCTCATGCGTTCTAGTGCCATGAGTCTGTTTCTAGCTGCTTGTCTCTCATAGATTCCATGAGTTCTCCGGGGTGCCCTAGCCCCTCATGGCACTCCACGTCTGGAGTCCATGAGTTCCAGCCTTTCTTTCCTCTAATAAACTCTGCCTTAATCCTCTACACGTGTTCTGGTTTCAATCTTCGACTTCGGAACGCAAGAACGCTACAACATTTGGCGACCCAGATAGGACAGCCATGAGATATATCCTGTATCATTTGGCAACCATGAAGGGATATTTGGTGAACAGAGGAAAGACTGTTCCTGCATCATTTGGCGGCCAATTAAATGCGGGCTCTGGGGATTCAAACTCAGGTTCTCGGGCATGCGCAGTAAATGTGGTTGCTGAGCCCTCTCTCTGCCCTGTTCGCTTTGTTTTTGTTTTGCCATCTTATTGCCCCTGAGGCAGCCAGGCGTCTGTGGCGTTGGTGATTGTAGATGATTCAAGTCTTGGGTGAGCACAGTGTACACAGGACAAAGTGACCTGCATCGGCTTCCCGATCTGCTTTCATTCTGTGTTCCTGCCTTTCTGCTCACTTGGTGAGGTCACTATCCTGTTCTATCCTCTGAGGGGCTCAGTTCACATGCTGGGCATGGAGCCCGGGATGCAATGCTCAGACATGACACTCACTGCTGTCCTGCTGTGTTCACGGAAACAACACAGCAGTCACCTTCCTCTTGAAAGTGGAATCAAGGCAGACTGCACCCTAACCCTCTGCCCCCAGCCTGTGTGAAACTAGCCATTCTAACCAGGTCAGCCTTGTGAGCCCAAAGGATGCCCAGGATCCTCCACAGCCTTCATACTACCACTCTGGAAGGACAGGCTGGCCTTGTCCACTCCCTGTCCCTAAGCTGGTGGAAGAGGACTGCAAGGATCACTAAGACATAATCACCCACCTGCAATGAGGCTGGAGTACTAAGGCATAATCACCCGCCTGCAAGGAGGCCAGGGCACTAAGATATCAGGGGCCTTAAACACAATTAAAGTTTAACACCCACCAAGTATTTTCAGATCTGTCATCCATGTGTCTGTCATCTATCGCTCATGTTTTAAGCTTCATACATTATTACTTACATTTGTATAATTGGATTTCAAATAAAATTTTAAGTAGGACTGAGATCATACTTTGTGTTTTTTGGTTATTCTCAAGGAAACTTCCATGCTTATTTTAACTGTTCTAAAACTACACTGCCATATTAGAATATTTCTGTAGTAACAAACCTGGAAATGTGAAAAAAAATCATGCTAAGAGTGATTTTAAACAAATGGGTACAACAAACACATGCCCAAGGCTACCAAAGTTACCTGCAGTCACAGCCAGTGAATGTGTTCTGGGCCATCTGTCTCCCCGACACTAAAATCCAGTTGCTCATGGACAAGGGATTCTTGTCTCTCTTTCCAATACTGAAGCAGAAGCTTGGCTCTGAGTCCTGGTGCCTGTGACCAGCTGACTGCTTCCTTTTGCCCCAGACGGTCTCTGGACAAGGTGCAGGGAGCACTGAGCCTCTCCCAGCCAGAGTCTGCCCACCGGGGCCCCAGGCATCTGCTGTACTGTGTGCCAGGGTTCAACTCTAAGGGAAACTCCGAGGGCCGGTGAGATGATTCAAATGCAAAGCCAAGGGCTCTGAAAAACTCCACCACCAGCTGCGGGGTCCTCCACGAGAACATGCTGACGTCAGGTGCCATGTGCTCCACTGGTACTCCACACTCTGTGTGCCAAGAGCTGGAGCTGTGATGAGACTATGGATTAAATTTATGATAATCAATAGTAAAGATTAAATTTATGATACTAGAATTTTCCCTTGATAAAGCTTTTCTGAAGAAAAAATCATAACAAACATTATCCAATTTAACACAGGATACCTGAGCTTATGATTATTAATAAAATATTATAAGATGCTAATGTTTTGGGCTAAGCCCTTAACCAGATGCCAACAAATACACCAAAATCAAAGTCACTTTGTGTTAAAACCAGAGCTGGCCCGTGATCTGTCAAGAAATCACCCAAGAGAGAGAAACATTAAATTTCTCAAATTGCAGCTTCAGGTAGCATAAAAATACCATGACCTGCTTTTAAACCCCTCTGGAAAAGGTCATCTGACGTCAGATGTCAATTACTTTCCGTTGCTCCATCTCTGTCAGCCTGGAGGAAGCACTGCGCCAAGGACTGATCTCTCGGCTTGTCCTGCCCCCCCCCCCAAGCAGCCTCCTGTGGGGACCCTTGGAAGACCTACTCCACTTGGGGTGGGTGGCCCTATTTCCATTCTACAGTCACAAAGAAAAGCCCTCCAGATCTTTAAATGCCTCCTAATTGTGTATTTCGACAAACTGTTCTCACATGGTTGAAATTCTCTAGGAAGAATTAGATGTTGGGCTGTACAACTAAGCTTCATGCTCCTTACACAGCTATCATCTCTCTTTTTCTCAGGAAAAGAATGAGATGTGACTAAGTCGCCGGGGCAGTGAGTGCAGACAAAAGCTCCATTTTCCTTTAGGCCTTTCAAAGAGAGCATAAGGAAACAGTGACACTGCTTGAGAAATAAAACCTTTGTCCTTTTCCTGAATGATTATAGGTAAAGCAATACTGGAATAAATATAAACACATTCAGAAAAGACAAGATGCTAAATACAAATCACATGAGAGACAGAGGTATAAAGTTTTGAATAATATAACTGATTTATATCAGTGATGGTATGACTCTGCAGACATTTCTCTGCTTTATTCTTACTAATTATGGTAAACATTTTCTCTAGGCCTAAACCACCCATGTGCCCTGCACTGAGTGGACTGCCTAGATACACTAGCAAGTCAGATACTTACTAATTGATGGGATGAATCAATATTTGAATATTTCCACAAACTTACAGTTGGTTGGGGGGAAGGGGGCAGTGCCACAGGCCTGGCAACAATTCTCTTCAAATAAAAAAAGGAACATCTACATTTATAGAATATTATAAATTTCTGGTTGAAACTGAAGGACCCCACACCCAGAAGGCCTGCCGCACCCCCGAGATCCCCAGCTATAAGACTCACTTGCAGCTTGTTCTGTGGAGTGAGTTAACCTTGACTTCTCCTTTGGAACGGTGTCCGCCTGCTTCTCTCTAGAAGGAACCCCAGGCATGCACTAGGAGAGCATCAGATGGCACCAGATGGCAGCAGATGGCACTGGACTGCACCGGACGGCACCAGACGACACCAGGACCCAGCAGACAGCACCAGACGCACCAGCGCGCACCACACAGCACTCATCCCAACACACTTGCCTAAACACCTCAGATCACCAGAAAGCTCCAAAGTAGAAAGTTTACAGTTTTTTTTAGTCTGAAGTCTCTAACCATTAGCTACAAACCACATCTGTCTGCTTCCAGTATGACTAACAAAAAAATAGCATCATTGCCTGCATGTTACAATAAACTTGACCTTCTTAAAACTCATACCAACCTCGCTACTCAGCTTCAGTCCTACAGCTTACCTGGCAGATCCAAGGGTGGAACTCAGTGGAGTCTCCATGCGTCTAAATCGCCTTGCAAGAGAAACTCGTTCAGATTATGCTTGTTCTCCCACATGGGCAACATGGGGTCCAGGCTTGACAGGGTGTCATGGTTAAGCACAGGTGTCAACTTGACTCTTGAGGGTTTGAGCTCTGGGCACAGTTGTAGAGAGTTGATGGTTGAGTTAAGCCCAGAGCAAACCTGAAGGAGATTGTCTAGCTGCTGGGGAAGACCCAGCCCATGGTGAGTGGGATTAGCCCCTGGATAAATCACAGAGAGCTGGTTGAGAGAGTTGGCATCTTTCTGTATACTTGGCCAGACATGCTGGTCTGGCAAGTAAGGATTGTCCATCTCTCAGCCGTTATGCAGTGATGGTATGGCCAGTTCCCTTGGCCTTGGTGTTGGTGCATGCTCTCCTGTCAAGCTGAACTGAGAACTATAACCGGACTGTTGTAAGAAAGTAAGCTCCTTGTTCCCTTAAGTTGTGTGATGGTCATTTATCAGCAACCATGCAGGCTGACTGCAACACAGGGTCTGCAGAGAGAACAGAACCAGGCCATAAGATTGTGACTGTGGCCCTTTTCACCCCACCCCGCTCCGCCGGTCGGGATGCGCGCGTGCGCGGTCCAGCCGGGCCTCACCCCGCGCCCTAGGACCCCAGGTCAGCCCTCAGGGACCCGGCTCCGACCCCCACCATCCAGCTGGAGCCGCACGCGGGGGCCGAGGGACGAGGAGGACCTCCCACTGCGCCCGGGCCCCGCCCCAGCTGCCCTCGGGTTAAATAGCTCCACGCCGACGCGCCCATCCTCCCTTTTCACCCCACCCCGCTCCGCCGGTCGGGACGGGCGCGCAGTCCAGCCAGGTCTCACCCGGCGCCCTAGGTAAGTCCCCGTTCAGGCCCGCCCACCAGGACCCCAGGCCAAATAATTCAGTTTAGTGAAATTGAGAGATCTTAAGAGTTAAAATGACAATGCCAAAGTCAAAGTGCAAATCCATGAGAAGCAACACTCAAGTAAACAAATTTCCCACTGAAGAAATTAATCCCATAATGTTAGACTCCAACAAGAACAAACCCGCGGAAAAAGGCCAAGAAAGCCTCACCCAGGATAAGGTCTTTCAAAATATGATCATTACCATGTTCAATACTATGAAAGAGGAAATCTGGGAGGAATTACATAATCAAATCAATCGCTTTGAAGAGGAACACAACAGACATCTGGAGGAGTTGAAAAAAACAGTGCAAGAAACAAAAAGTGGCATAGAGCAGTTAAAACAAACTCAAGCAGAGTTTAAAACTGAGCTAAAAGACAAGTTATCTTCAACCCAGAATGCCACAGAGAGTCTTATCAACAGAACTAACGAAGCAGAAAACAGAATTTCAGACCTTGAAAATAAAGTGGGAGTACTAACCAGCTCAATGGAAGAGGTTGTTAAAGCCAAAAAGATACTTGAGAGAAATATCCAAGAGATATGGGACACCCTGAAGAAGCCTAACATGCATATTCATGGAATACCAGAGCAAGAATCTCAAAATACCACCCCTGAGGAAATTTTTCAAACGATCACCAAGGAAAACTTTCCTCATCTAAAAAAAGAGAGGCCCATCCATATACAAGAGGCATTCTGCACCCCAAACAGATACGACCAAAATAGAAGCACGCTGCGGCAAATAATAGTTAAAACACTCCACATTCAAGATAAAGAACTGGTGCAGAGAGCTTCAAGGGAGAAAAAACAAGTCACTTTTAAAGGTAAACCTATTAAAATAACAAATGACTTCTCAGTCGAAACAGTAAAAGCAAGAAGAGCTTGGAGAGACATACTTCAAGTATTGAATGAGCAAAAATGTCAACCCAGGCTGATTTACCCTGCAAAACTATCTGTCATGATCGAGGGAGAAAGAAAAATTTTCCAGCACAAAGACAACTTTAAGGGATACATGTCCACCAAACCAGGCCTTCAAAAAATGCTAGAAATGATACTCAAGCGTGAAGAAAAAAACAGGCATATCCAGGAGAACAGAAGGCAAATATAACACCATTAAAAGCGAAGCAATATACTTATAAAAGCTACTAAACATAATAAATGTCTGGAATTAATAGTTTCTCCATTATAACACTAAATGTTAATGGACTTAATTCACCAATCAAGAGACACAGATTACAAACTTGGATTAAAAATCACAATCCATCAATCTGCTGCCTGCAGAAAACCCATCTCACCACAAAAGATAGGCACGCTCTAAAAATAAAAGGCTGGTCAACAATTCTACAAGCAAATGGAAGCAGAAAACAGGCAGGGGTAGCCATTATGATATCAGACAAAGTGGACTTCAAACCAAAGAAAATTATAAGAGACACGGATGGATACTACATTTTAGTCACAGGTACAATTCACCAGGAAGACTTTACAATACTGAACATATATGCACCCAATACGGGCCCCTCCACATTCATTAAGAAAACCCTACAGCATCTAAAGCAAGAAATCAAACCCCAAACGATAATTCTTGGGGACTTCAACACCGCCCTCTCAACATGGGATAGATCAACAGGTCAAAAGCTTAACAGAGACACTTTGGAACTTAATCAAACCCTGAAAGAAATGGACCTTACAGATCTCTATCGAACTTTTCACCCACGCACCAAAGAATACACATTTTTCTCAGCAGCACACGGAACTTTCTCCAAAATAGATCACATATTGGGCCACAAAATGAATCTACACATATACAAGAAAGTTGAAATTCTAACCTGTGCCCTATCAGACCACCACGGCCTAAAGCTGGACATCCACAACACATCAAACAAGAGAAAATACACTAACTCCTGGAAACTTAACACTATGATGCTGAATGAGAACTGGATTCAGGAAGAAATTAAAAAGGAAATTCAAGATTTCCTGAAAGTGAATGATAACGAAAATACAACTTACCAAAATCTCTGGGACACAATGAAAGCTGTTCTAAGAGGTAAGTTCATAGCTCTTAATGCCTACATCAAAAAAATGGAAACATCAGAAATAAACAACTTAACAATGCAGCTTAAAGCTTTAGAGAAACTAGAGCAATCTGATCCCAAAAGCAGTAGAAGAGAGGAGATTAGCAAAATAAGGGGAGAAATATCTGAAATCGAGATTAAGAAAACGATAGAAAAAAATCAACCAATCAAAAAGCTGGTTCTTTGAAAAAATCAACAAGATTGATACACCCCTAGCTAAACTAACCAAAAGCAAGAGAGAGAAAACCCAAATTAACAAAATTAGAAATGAACATGGAGTTATCACTACTGATACCCAAGAAATCCAGAGAATTATAACATCATATTTCAAAAACTTATACTCTGTGAAGTTTGACAACACAAAAGAGATGGATGAATTTCTAAGTAAACACAACTTACCTAAATTGAATCAGGAAGTTGTGAATTATTTAAATAGTCCTATAACATATAAGGAAATTGAGGAAGTAATCTCGAATCTTCCCACCAAAAAATGTCCTGAACCAGATGGATTCAGCACAGAGTTCTACCAGACATTTAAGGAGTTAATAACACCAATACTCCTTAAACTGTTCCATCAAATAGCAAAGGAAGGAACACTACCAAATTCCTTCTATGAAGCTAATATCGTTTTAATCCCAAAACCTAATAAAGATTCACTTAAAAAAGAAAACTATAGGCCGATCTCCCTGATGAACACAGACGCAAAGATTCTCAACAAAGTCTTAGCAAATCAGATTCAAAAACATATTAAAAAGATCATTCATGGGGACCAAGTAGGCTTCATCCCCGGCACACAAGGTTGGTTCAACATACGCAAATCAATAAATGTAATTCATCATGTAAACCAGTCCAAAGTCCAAGACCACATGATACTCTCGATAGATGCAGAAAAGCTTTTGACAAGATCCAACAGCCTTTTATGATCAAAACGCTAGAGACAGTAGGAATGGAAGGAACCTTAATCAATATAATAAAAGCTATATACAACAAGCCCACAGCAAGGATTATGCTCAATGGGGAACAATTGGAATCATTCCCACTTCGATCAGGAACTAGACAAGGCTGTCCACTCTCACCACTTCTATTCAATATTGTACTTGAAGTCTTAGCTGAAGCCATAAGACAAGAAAGGGACATAAAAGGGATTCAAATCGGCAAGGAAGAAGTCAAGCTATCCCTATTTGCAGATGACATGATCTTATACCTGAGTGATCCCAAAAACTCCACCAGGAAGCTCCTGGAACTAATTGAGAAGTTCAGCAGGGTGGCAGGATACAAAATAAATGTGCAAAAATCAGAGGCCTTCCTATATGCCCAGAATGAAAGAAGTGAAAAAGCCTTGAGAGAAACAATACCATTTATTATAGCCCCTAAAAAAATGAAATACCTTGGTATAAACCTAACTAAGGAGGTAAAAGACCTTTACAATGAAAACTTTAAAACCCTAAAGAAAGAAATAGCAGAAGACACCAGAAGGTGGAAAGACCTCCCTTGTTCCTGGATTGGCAGAATCAACATCGTGAAAATGACCATCCTACCAAAGGCAATATACAGATTCAATGCTATACCAATCAAAATCCCAAAGCAATTCTTCAAAGAAGTTGACCAAACAATCTCAAAGTTCATATGGAGGCACAAAAGACCCAGGATAGCAAAAACAATCCTGAGTAACAAAAACACAGCTGGAGGTATAACCATACCAAACCTTAGTCTATACTACAACTCCATAGTTGCAAAGACAGCCTGGTACTGGCTCCAAAATAGACACACAGATCAATGGATAAGGATTGAAGACCCAGATATAAGCCCACAAAGTTACAGCCATTTGGTCTTTGACAAAGGGGCCCAAAGAATCCAATGGAAAAAGAACAGCATCTTCAACAAATGGTGCTGGCAAAACTGGATCTCCACATGCAGAAGATTAAAGCTGGACCCGTACTTGTCACCATGTACAAGACTTAATTCCAAATGGATCAAGGACCTTGATATCAGGCCACAGACTATAAAAACCATAGTTGAAAGGATAGGGAACCCCTCGAGCTGATTGGGCTAGGCCAACAGTTCCTAAACAGACATCCAATGGCACAGTCACTGCTACCAACTCTCAACAGTTGGGATCTTGTGAAATTAAAGAGCTTCTGTTCAGATAAAGAGATTGTAACACGAGCTCAAAGGCAACCCACAGAATGGGAGAAAATCTTCACTAACCACATATCTGATAGAGCTCTATTGTCCAGAGTGCACAAAGAACTTAGAAAACTAAACACCAAGGAAACCAATGGCCCAATTAAAAAATGGGCCCTGGAACTTCAAAGAAACTTTACCAGGGATGAAATTAAAATGTCTAACAAATATCTGAAAAATGCTCCACTTCTTTAGCCATCAGGGAAATGCAAATCAAAACTTCCCTGAGATACCATCTCACCACGGTCAGGATGGCAAAAATCCACAATACTAACAACGACAAATGTTGGAGAGGATGTGGAGAGAGGGGAACTCTCCTACATTGCTGGTGGGAATGCAGGCTCATACAGCCACTCTGGC
Organism: Typhlomys cinereus; assembly: GCA_023101885.1. Lineage (NCBI taxonomy): Eukaryota > Metazoa > Chordata > Mammalia > Rodentia > Platacanthomyidae > Typhlomys > Typhlomys cinereus. Next base: position 637,606 of record JALPQD010000212.1, read on the forward strand.
GAGCCGTCTGGAGATTCTTAAAGAAATTAAAGATTGAAATGCCATATGACCCTGCTATTCCACTTTTGGGAATAACCCCCCATACAGCAGAGGTTCACCTCCATAGCACAAGCACGACCATGTTCATAGCAGCACTGTTTACAATAGCAAAGTCATGGAATCAGCCCAAATGTCCAACATTTGACGAGTGGATAAGGAAACTGTGGTACATCTATACAATGGAGTACTACTCAGCCATCAAAAATGATGAATTACTGGAATTTGCCGGGAAATGGATGTCATTAGAAACAATTATATTAAGTGAAGTATCCCAGACCCAGAAAATTAAGCGCCGTATGTACTCCCTAATAGGTGGCTCCTAGTACCAAACCCACCCAGCCCACCTAGAGACAGTAATTGCAAGGATTATGAACAGGAGGGATGGGGTAGGAGGGCCACACCAGAAACAAGGAGAGAAGGGACCATGTTACAGCAGGGAAAATAGGCCTCCACCAAGGACCCAAATAAGTAATGAGACATCTGATTAAGTTCACAGACTTTTGTTCCTGATCATTTACTACTGAGGGGGAGTGATCTCACCAGAAGAGGAGGGCATATAGTCTGGCAGATAAAAAGTAACAATTTTGCAAATGGGTGATAGACCCCTCCCTCACTGTGGTTTCCCACTTTTATTACATCTACCTTTGAATGTGCTTTTATCACAAGACTCTAACAGCTTTTTGTCTCTGGCCAGGGGGTAACATACAATGCCCACCAGGATGGAGTGAAGGGCATTGAAGGAGCAGCAAAACTGCAAAAGAAAATCAACAAACCACAATCCAGAACTTCAGAGACTCTATATCAACCACCTAGAACTAGGCCAGCTTAGTCTCTCCCCATCTTGAAGCTCAGGGAAATTTGCGGAAGAGGGGGCGGTAAGAGTGTAAGAGCAGAAGGATGGGAGGAGCAATGATATGTAAGATACTCTATACTAGTTAGGGCTGAAGCAATCATAATTGGACTTTGCATGCCCTGCGCATTGTCCAACACACTGTTGACCTCACAAAGTCTAGCATCTGCTAAAGGCACCAAGATCCTTGGAGGTAAAGGATTGGCAGCCACAGCAGTGTTCCTATACCTAAGGGGAACACGGGAAAGGGTTTGGGAAAGGCCACTTGGTCCTTGTACGTCATCGGAGAGGAGGGCCCAGAGGAAAATCAGACATGCACAAGAAAGGACTCTCTGGGAATTGGGGTGGGAGGCACTGGGGGATGGGGAGGGAGAAGGGTGGGGAGGGGGAGCAGGGGGTATGGGGGGAGGAGGAGGGAGGGAGGGAGGGAACTGGTGTACCTAATAAGTTTGTATGAGCTGAAATTAAAAAAAAATTTTTTTAGAGTATCACAATAAAAAAAAAAAAACCTAAAGAAAGAAATAGCAGAAGACACCAAAAGGTGGAAAGACCTCCCTTGTTCCTGGATTGGCAGAATCAACATCGTAAAAATGACCATCTTACCAAAGGCAATATACAGATTCAATGCTATACCAATCAAAATCCCAAAGCAATTCTTCAAAGAAGTTGACCAAACAATCTCAAAGTTCATATGGAGGCACAAAAGACCCAGGATAGCAAAAACAGTCCTGAGTAACAAAAACACAGCTGGAGGTATTACCATACCAAACCTAAGTCTATACTACAAATCCATAGTTATAAAGACAGCCTGGTACTGGCTCCAAAATAGACACACAGATCAATGGATAAGGATTGAAGACCCAGATATAAGCCCACAAAGTTACAGCCATTTGGTCTTTGACAAAGGGGCCCAAAGAATCCAATGGAAAAAGAACAGCATCTTCAACAAATGGTGCTGGCAAAACTGGATCTCCACATGCAGAAGATTAAAGCTGGACCCGTACTTGTCACCATGTACAAGACTTAATTCCAAATGGATCAAGGACCTTGATATCAGGCCACAGACTATAAAAACCATAGTCGAAAGGATAGGGAACCCCTCGAGCTGATTGGGCTAGGCCAACAGTTCCTAAACAGACATCCAATGGCACAGTCACTGCTACCAACTCTCAACAGTTGGGATCTTGTGAAATTAAAGAGCTTCTGTTCAGATAAAGAGATTGTAACACGAGCTCAAAGGCAACCCACAGAATGGGAGAAAATCTTCACTAACCACACATCTGATAGAACTCTGCTGTCCAGAGTGCACAAAGAACTAAGAAGACTAAACACCAAGGAAACCAATGGCCCAATTAAAAAATGGGCCCTGGAACTTCAAAGAAACTTTACCAGGGATGAAATTAAAATGTCTAACAAATATCTGAAAAAATGCTCCATAGCCATCAGGGAAATGCAAATCAAAACTTCCCTGAGATACCATCTCACCACGGTCAGGATGGCAAAAATCCACAATACAAACAACGACAAATGCTGGAGAGGATGTGGAGAGAGGGGAACTCTCCTACATTGTTGGTGGGAATGCAGGCTCATACAGCCACTCTGGCGAGCCGTCTGGAGATTCTTAAAGAAATTAAAGATTGAAATGCCATATGACCCTGCTATCCCACTTTTGGGAATAACCCCCCAAGCAGCAAAGGTTCGCCTCGATAGCACAAGCTCGACCATGTTCATAGCAGCACTGTTTACAATAGCAAAGTCATGGAATCAACCTAAATGTCCAACAGTTGACGAGTGGATAAGGAAACTGTGGTACATCTATACAATGGAGTACTACTCAGCCATCAAAAATGATGAATTACTGGAATTTGCTGGGAAATCGATGTCATTAGAAACAATTATATTAAGTGAAGTATCCCAAACCCAGAAAATTAAGCGCCGTATGTACTCCCTAATAGGTGGCTCCTAGTACCAAACTCACCCAGCCCACATTGGGACACTCAAAAGTAAACCTATGTAACACAGTAAGTGCAAGGATTATGAACAAGAGAGATGGGTTAGGAGGGCCACACCAGAAACAAGGAGAGAGGAGACCATGTTACAGCAGAGAAAATAGGCCTCCATCAAGGTCTGCAAGTAAGTAATGAGAAACCTGGTTAAGTTCACAGACGTTCTTTCCTGATCTCACCAGAAGGGGAGGGCATATAGTCTAGCAGATAAAAAGTAATCATTTTGCAAATGGGTGATGGACCCCTCCCTCAGGGAGGTTTCCTACTCTTATTACATCTACCCTTGAATGTGCTATTAAAACAAGACTCCAGTTTAACAGCTTTTTGTCTCTGGCCAGGGGGTGACATACAGTGCCCAGCAGAATGGAGTGAAGGGAATTGCAGGAGCAGCAAAACTGCAAAAGAAAATCAACAAACCACAATCCAGAACTTCAGAGACTATATCAATCACATAGAACTAGGACAGCCTAATCTCTCCCCATCCTGGAGCTCAGGGACATTTGCGGAAGAGGGGGCGGTAAGATTGTAAGAGCAAAAGGATGGGAGGAGCAACGATTTGCAAGATTCTCAACAATAGTTGGGGCCAAAGCAATCATAATGGGACTTTGCATGCCCTGCGCAATGTCCAGCGCACTGTTGCCCTCATAAAGTCTAGCATCTGTTAAGGGCACCGAGACCCCTGGAGGCAAGGGATTGACAGCCATAGTAGTGATCTTATGCTTAAGGGGAACAAGAGAAAGGGCTTATGGAAATGCCACTGGGTCCTTATATGTCATCGGAGAGGAGGACCCAATGGAGAGAGAGGCGTATACAATAAAGGACTCTATGGGAATTGGGGGGGAGGCACTGGGGGAAGGGAAGGGGGAGGAGGGGGGAGGGAGGGAACTCTTAAAAAATTTTAAAATGTATAATTAAATTTTTAATAAAAAAAAAAAAGAAATGCCATATGACCCTGCTATTCCACTTTTGGGAATAACCCCCCATACAGCAGAGGTTCACCTCGATAGTACAAGCACGACCATGTTCATAGCAGCACTGTTTACAATAGCAAAGTCATGGAATCAACCCAAATGTCCAACAGTTGACGAGTGGATAAGGAAACTGTGGTACATCTATACAATGGAGTACTACTCAGCCATCAAAAATGATGAATTACTGGAATTTGCCGGAAAATGGATGTCATTAGAAACAATTATATTAAGTGAAGTATCCCAGACCCAGAAAATTAAGCGCCGTATGTACTCCCTAATAGGTGGCTCCTAGTACCAAACCCACCCAGCCCAACTAGAGACAGTAATTGCAAGGATTATGAACAGGAGGGATGGGGTAGGAGGGCCACACCAGAAACAAGGAGAGAAGGGACCATGTTACAGCAGGGAAAATAGGCCTCCACCAAGGACCCAAATAAGTAATGAGACATCTGATTAAGTTCACAGACTTTTGTTCCTGATCATTTACTACTGAGGGGGAGTGATCTCACCAGAAGAGGAGGGCATATAGTCTGGCAGATAAAAAGTAACAATTTTGCAAATGGGTGATAGACCCCTCCCTCACTGTGGTTTCCCACTTTTATTACATCTACCTTTGAATGTGCTTTTATCACAAGACTCTAACAGCTTTTTGTCTCTGGCCAGGGGGTAACATACAGTGCCCACCAGGATGGAGTGAAGGGCATTGTAGGAGCAGCAAAACTGCAAAAGAAAATCAACAAACCACAATCCAGAACTTCAGAGACTCTATATCAACCACCTAGAACTAGGCCAGCTTAGTCTCTCCCCATCTTGAAGCTCAGGGAAATTTGCAGAAGAGGGGGCAGTAAGAGTATAAGAGCAAAAGGATGGGAGGAGCAATGATATATAAGATACTCTATACTAGTTAGGGCTGAAGCAATCATAATTGGACTTTGCATGCCCTGCGCATTGTCCAACACACTGTTGACCTCACAAAGTCTAGCATCTGCTAAAGGCACCAAGAGCCTTGGAGGTAAAGGATTGGCAGCCACAGCAGTGTTCCTATACCTAAGGGGAACACGGGAAAGGGTTCAGGGAAAGGCCACTGGGTCCTTGTACGTCATCGGAGAGGAGGGCCCAGAGGAAAATCAGACATGCACAAGAAAGGACTCTCTGGGAATTGGGGCGGGAGGCACTGGGGGATGGGGAGGGAGAGGGGTGGGGAGGGGGAGCAGGGGGTACGGGGGGAGGAGGAGGAAGGGAGGGAACTGGTGTACCTAATAAGTTTGTATGAGCTGAAATAATAAAAAAAAAGTAATAATTGAAAAAAAACAAACAAACAAAAAAAAGATTGTGGCTGTGGACCGGGGAGGTGGTCTCATGAGCAAAAGAAACTGAGTTCAGATCCCTGGATCCCACATAAAAAAATTGCTGGACAGATAATTTGTAATTTCTGGCCAAGGAACCCCAGAGCAAAGCAATAAGGAAGGGGAGCAATCCAGGACCCATGAGCCTCCACAGACACACACACTCAGTACTCTCTGATACATGCATGCACACATGCATACCTTTGTGCACCCATACACAATAAGCCAGAGTTCATGCGAACATTAGCCACGAGACCATTTTAGACAGATGGGGAACCCAGTCTCAGTTCAAGCTGAAGAGCATCGGGCGTCAGCATCATCTGCCATGGGAAGCGCAGTTCAGCGCATCTCAGACACCCAGAAGCTTCTGATAAGCAGCAAGACTACTCGGAGCTGGACAGGACATGTGTTCTGTGCGTGGACAGCTGAATCCAGACTACCAGTCCTAACATAGAGACTCCATGCTGTCACGTACTACAAAGTAAGACAAAGGTGTTGGGTCTTCCAACAGCTTGGACAGAAAATCTAAATGTCATCAAGAGTAAGTAAGAGAACAACTCAGACCATAAGTGAGAATCTGCTCATCCCAGGACGAGAAGAGACTGGAGAAATGCAGTAGCTCCTGAAAGAGGCGCTTTCAAAGGCATTTTCCACAGCTCAATGGCCCCTCCAATTCTCGGGCTACGACGAGTGGATCCGCGACGACCACACTTTATGTAGATGGTAGGGAGCCAGCAACTTGTTGGGACCTTCTGCTTGCACCTCCACTGGGACCACGGTGTGTGCTGCCATGCCTAGCTTAAGCCCACTCTAAACACGGTCTCGTGTAGTACTGAGATGATTCATTCTCCAGACACATCTAAGGTGTCAGCTCCAGGGACCCTACTGAAACCCCACAACCAGGGACTCATGGTGTGGAGGGGCCCAGTGCTGGCACAGAACATGGCACCCTCCATCACCTCATTCCAGCCCTCAGCCCCACTGACACGACGCTGGCTGCACCCCTCTCCTGCTGTGTGGAGCGTGGGGTGCGCAGCTGCACCCCTCACCTGCTGCTCATGGTGTGGGGTACACAGCTGTCTTGCCCAGGTCGACCTCTGTCTGGAGAACCCTCCCATAGAGGACTCACTGTCTGTCAGCTCACCTCAGGAGCATCTCACAAAATCCATAAGTAAATTAAGCTCTGGCTGTGGAGACAGAAAGAATTGAAGGCAAGTGTGGAAATCAATGGGATGGACTGAAGCAGGCCGAATAGATTAATTTGAATTTATAATTAAAAACATTGCTACAAAGAAAACTCCAGGCACAGAAGATTTGAATAATGAGTCCCATCAAGTGTTTGTGAAAGACATAATAGTAGCAATGTATAAATCCTTCACAAAATAGAAAAGAAAGGTATGTTTTCCTGCTCTTGTCTGAAAGGTCCAGAGTTACGCTATCAAAATCAAAGACATCATATGGAAAAGACCTACAGAGACCAATTCTACTTGCACACAGATGTAAGTATTCCTAATGAAAGATTTTAAAATCAATTATGTGTGTATGCATAAGAAAGCAAAATAGGATCCTGAGCTACTTATTCCAAAGAGCAAGTACAGACTTGAGAACTCAGTAACCAACACTGGGTTAGAACAAGGAAAGCAGGGCAGCTGGAAAATGCAGGAAAGGCAGAGGAAAGTTTCATTCCCCGTTTACATTGTAAAAGTTTCTTGGCATAATGGGGTTAACAGAGACGTCCCTGGACCTGATACTGTGAACCCAGGAGCACTGGGTTCTACACTAAGACGCCCTGGTGTGACGAGGGCCGAATGATGAGTCCTTGGAATTTCTGATATCAGCATCTGAATGGGAGTCGGGGTACACTGCACACTTGGTCCCCAGCCTGAGTGCTAGTGGAAAGAACATTAGGAGGTGGGGCTTAGCTGGAGGTAGGTCCCTGTATGATGCCTTAAAGGTCACACCTAGTCTCCATTCGCCTCCTAGCCTGGCCGCCACAGGAGACAAACTTCTGCTATGCGTTCCTCTGCATGGACACAAGCACAAAGCCACCCTTGGATCCAGGAGCCACAACAAATCTCTCCAGCTGAAAGCTGTTCCCATGGGTATTCTGGCCACAGGTTTTCTTTTTTTTCTTTTCTTTTCTTTTTTATGTAACTGCAACCAAGCTCCTGGGTTCAACCTCCCCCCCACACACACACACACACGCACACTCTTGCTGTATCAAGCTCAAAGCAATTGTTTGGGGAAGACTGCTAAATAAAATATATGATCAGCTCAATTTAAACTTCAGATAATTTTATTTCCTTTAAAAATGTGTACTATTTGTTGTTTATTTGAAGATCAGAATTAACTGGGTATCCTGTATGTATGTTTACCTGCTAAACTTGTCAACTTACCCTGATTCCTAAAATTCAGTGAAATAAAAGCTTACATGCTCTAAATGTTAATAAAGTCATCAGTGTGTTCCACAACTGAGTGGCCTGAAGAGCCATTTAGAATTCTTAATTTTTAGTTGAATTGTCAATGACACTTTATAGAAAGGGTTACTTACGGGTTGTGTGGATTTAAAAAAAAGCAACTAGGTCATAAGCCTGTTTGTACATGGAGGAATACCCAACATCCATCGCTTCAGTAAGAGCACAACACTTTGGAGTTGTACACCATCCACCCTTAGAGAGGAAAAATGGCTTCTCTGAAAGACGTTGACAGCAACTATATTTTCATTTTCATTTTCATTTCTTGGGAAAATTCCACCGGCATTTGGCTCTGATGCTATCCTGAGTGATCTCTCTCTCTCTCTCTCTCTCTCTCTCTCTCTCTCTCTCTCTCTCTCTCTCTCTCTCTCTTTCCCCCTCTTACTTATTCTCTCCCTCTTTCTCCCTTCTTCTCTCTGACCCTCTTCCTGTCTTTCTATTGCACTCAAATTCTGTGTTATTTTGAGCTGAAAGATGAAATATACAGCAACCTCTAGGTACTTCTCTTGGACTTGGCCTGACCCGAGTCATCAGCAGTTCGCTGTGGGCAGTGTCCTGTGTTTCTTGGTGTCAGCTTGGCCCGAGTCATCAGCGGGTTGCTATGCGGAGCGCCCCACATCTCACAGAAGTCTCTCCACCCTGTGAGAGTTGAGCAAGGCTGCAGAGCCTTCCAGGCCTGGGAACAGCAGAACTACAATTTCCTAGAGATTTCCCTGCAGAAGAACCAGGAATATAAAAAAGCCTCTTCCTGTCTCTTGGCCCTGAGGGGCTGGGCATGAAGGGTGACCCATGTGTGGTCTCAGCAGCCCCCACTGTGATGCCTTCAAGAGAAAGACCAGCGGACAGGGCGGAGCTTCAAGCCAGGAAGGGCAGAGGCCAGGCCTCAGGAAAGGAGGTGGCTGCTTCTTGCTCTTGGATGCAGGACCAGCCTGCAGTTGCCATCCAAGGGCAGCTCTGCTGCAGTGACAGCTGTGAGCCAGGACAACCTTCTTCTCCTCTGGAGGCCCTCAGCGGGGTGAAGGCTTGCAGTCCGCGTAGAGCAAAGCCCAGGCAGGCCTAATCTCACCCACCATTGCCATCAGCCAAGTAATCTCCTTCAAATTCACTCTGGGCTCAACTCAACTACTAATTCTCCACAAATGTGCCCAGAGCTCAAACCCTCAACAGTCAGGTTGACACCCGTGCCCAACCATGACAGCTTGTGTCCCTCAGTCCATCTGTGGACACTTAGGCGGCTTGTATCCCTTAGTCCACCCAGTGCCTTGGGAGGGGCAAGGGCACTGGAAGGCTGGCACACAGACACCAGGGAAAACACTTCAGTGCTTTAACACCCCAAATACCAACTGTGCCATGGCTGAGCCCCTCAATGACACACAATGATGGGCTGGGCAACAGGTGAGAGAACGAACCCGAACTGGAGCACTGTCTACCCTCCCACAGGGGACAACTCACCATCCAGTCTCAGAGGCACAAGTTATCAAACGCTATGTACTCGGCCTTGCTGACACACAGCGGGAGCCCATCTGAAGCGTTGTCCTCACACAGAGCGGAGGCTCCTGGCTGGCTGTTCGCAGCCGGGAGAAGCTCAGGAAACCTTGCCAGACATTAGCAGAACTTCCCAGACAGAAGCTTCAGTTGCTTTGGCTCAGCCTCCCATCTCTGCCTGGCCTTCTTCCTGGCATCATTGCCGGCCCCCACTGGCACCGAGATGCTTTCCAGACTGATGGCTCTTGCTAAATGACTTTCAGATGCAGATCTCTGTTCCAAGGACGAGCAAGCATTTCCACAGTTTGCATCTCATTTACCAATATCACTAATCTCCCTGCTTCGGTGCGTGCATTCAATCATTCCACTTCATTTGTGGACTCCATTAACGAGCCATTGGCTCGCCCTTCCAGATCATTATGGAGATGTCAAGTTCTGACCAGACTGGGCACCAACTCTCAGAGCGTGCTGCTGGCTGTCAGGCCATGCCTGCGGAAGACGTCCATTGCTCTCTTACATGTGTCTTCTCTATCATCCCAAACCAACCTTAACCACTTTGCCAGAGATGATTCTGAAGATGCTGTGAACATTGACGCTGGTTTTCACAGGATCCAGCAAAGGCCACACAATGCAGCACATCAGCATAGTCATGGCATCTCTGCTTCTGCCAACCAGATAGGTAAGCTGACTTAACCCATGGACTGGGGTAGGGGTGTGAATATTCAGTTACAGCACTCTCCAGATAGTGCATGGTTGCTGATAAAAGACCATCAAATGGCTTAAGGAATAGAGGTTTATTTTCTCTTACGATTCCTGGTTACAGTTCTCAGTCTAGCTTGACCAACACTAGGGCTGAGAGAACTGGCCACAGTGTCACCACACAGCAGCTGAGGGAGACCATCCTCACATCTCTGGCCAAGTGCATACCAGAACGCCGACTTCCTCAACCAGTTCTCTGCATTTTATTCACCTATTCAGGGCCTAGTCCCACCCACCATGGGCTGAGTCTTCCCCAGCAGGTAGACGATCTCCTGCAGATTTGCTCTGGGCTGAACTCAACCACTAATTCTCTATAAATATGCCCAGAGCTCAAACTCTTAACCATCAAGTTGACACCTGTGCCTAACTATGACAGTGAGAATCGTAATAACACGCAAACATGCTGGTCAGTAGTATTGAGGAGATTCAAATGCCTACAAGTAAGTTCAATACAAATTTCATTCTGATCTGACTTGCTCAGACCTTGCCTGGATCCGATTTGGTTCAGACTTAGAGCCAACCACTCGCAAAGACGTCCTCATTCTTACACATCATTTCCGGACTGAAAACTCATCTCTAAAAATACAAACAGAAGAGGAGGCTGAGGAGGGAAAAGAATCTGGGGGTGGCCTGGGGCCATAGGTACATGTGTACACATGCCTGTACACACACTCATATGCACATGCATCCACATGCACCTGTGTACACGTGTCAGCACACACATTAACACATACACACGTGCATATGCATGTGGTTAGAAGTCCTTTCCACCTTCAGCAAACCACATCAGGCTATCGGGCTGAAGAACTGTCGAGTGTGTGCATACTTACATGTGTGTGTGTGAATGTGTGTGCAAGAAACTGCACATGCATGGCACCCTGGTTAGAGACAGAACTCTACCTCTAATGCAGGAAGGACTAAGAAGAGCCGAAAATGAAACACAAGGGAGGGAACGTGTGCGATGCACTTGGGTAGCGCTCTCCAGAGCTGAGCTCCCAGCAACCTCAGTGAGGGGAGATAACTGAGCTACCAGTCCCTCTAGGGGCCAAGCCAAGTTCCCAATGTTTCAGCGGTCACGGTAGGGGAATTGAGTCCCAGCACTAGGGATTGGGGGTAGAACTGAGTCTCCAGTACCTCAGGGGCTAAGCCAAGTTCTCAGTATCTCAGTGGGCAGGGGTGGGAGCTGAGTCCCTGGCACCTGGTGGGGATCACTGAAGACGCTCTTTCCCCAGCTATGAAAGCAAACAACACAAAGTTTTAAGACTTCTGGAACTCACTCCAGGATGTAACGATGTCCTGCTGGAGAGTGCCGGAGAAGGTGGAAGGCAAGAGCAGATGCGAGGCTCCTGCTTCTTCCAGGCTGGTTCCCTGCCCTGCGCCTCCGCCCTGCAGTGACTCCTCCCACTGCAGCAAGGGTCTCACAGCAGAGTTAAATGCACTTGAAATCTCTCCAACACTTGCAGATCCAAGCACAGGACACACCTGCCTCGACAGCCACTGCCCACTGTGCATCAAGCGTCTGTAAGACTTCGGGCTCAGGACCAATAGAGCCACCTTGCGAGTGCCTTGGAGGATGCGCCTGCCCACAGATCCTCTTCCCCTTGTGTGAGAGGTCTTGGTCATGGTGATAATGTTGAAAATAAAAGAGATTTAAAAAAAAGCAGAAAAGGGGAGTGAACCTCTCTTTGCAGGTAGCAATCATTTGTGTAGAACTTCTAATTACTGAAACTGATAAATGAAATTACCAAAGTCACAGGACCCAGGTCAGCATGGCAGGGTCACGGAACTGGGTCACTTATGGCAGAATCAGGGAACCAGATGAGCACAACAGGGTCACAGGACCCGGGTCACCACAGCAGGATCATGGGACCCATGTCAGAGCAGCAGTACAGACTCCAGGTGAGCCAAGCAAACAGTCAAAATACCTGAAATCTGGACATTCCACATACCACCGAGGAAAGTTCCACAGCTGACTCCACGTGACAGGCCCAGAGCAAAAGCCAGAATGCAGAGCGCACTGCGAGATCAATCCCAGGCTGCCTGCACGGACAGAAATGCTGCTTGTACTAGAGGCTCGTCTTCAACATGCCTCCCTGACAGATTCAAACATTCCAAAAATCTGAAGGACATCTGGTCCCAGGCATTTCTACCAAATTCAGTTACTTTTTCTCTTACAGCCTACAGAAGACAGCTTGAAAATTAACATGTAAACCTTCCAAATATAATTACTTCTAAAATATAGAACTCTGAGAAGATGCAGTTCTGCTGCCCAGCATGCAGCATGCACCACCACCCAGCATGCACCACCACCCAGCATGCACCAACACGCAGCATGTACCAATATGCAACATGCACCTCCAGTGAGGCAGCAGTGCAGGCAAGCAAAAAAGCAGATGAAGGGCGCCTGCCACTCATTCTGATTATCTGGAGGGAATGGGTCAGTGCCAGAATATGCAGGGAGGAGGATGCTGGTGGTACTGCTTCAGAAGGTTGTGAACCTTTAGGTGGTGCAGACTCACTACAGGAAGTGGGTCACTGGGGGCGGGGCTTGGAGTTTGATAGCCTAGCCCCCTTTCAGGTTTTCTCTCTACCTTTTAAAAAATGTTTTGTGTGTGAGAGAAGAGGGGTGGGAGGCAGAAAGACACACAGACAGAACACAGCCACATGTATGGCACTGCCTGCTTGTGGAGGTCTGAAGACAAAGCCCGGAATCCAGTCCTTTCCATCCACTCCTGGGGGTTGAACCAGTGATGCTCCTGTAGCATCAGGCGCCTCCCTCTGAGCTGCTGACCCCTCTCTGATCCTTAGCTACAGACTGGGCTCAGGCTGCTTCCCGGGCCTCCCTGCCATGTCGGACTGCACCACCCCAGCAGGGCTAAACCCTCCCTCAAGGAGCTTCCTGCCTGGTGTCTGGTCAGAGCACTGAGAAAGGAGCCTGCAATGCAGACTCTTCCGAGTGGGAGAGTCTCTGGCACTTCTCAGAACCTCCTTGTCCAACAAACGTGGCTGAAGATGCCACAACTCAGAGAAAAGAATGGCAGGAGGAGGCCGCTCACACTCTGACTCCACGGAGATGCCTCAGCTTGGCCTTGGTTCTTTTTTTTTTTTTTTTTTTTATTCAATTGTGTGTGTATGTGTATGTATGTGTGGGTATGTATGTATGTGTGTGTAGAACCACGGACGAATTTGGGAACCACCATGGACCCCTCCATCTCCTCCTTGTTTACTCTGCCCCGGGATTCACAGGCTCAGTCCTACCAGGACCGGAAACGCAGGCCACCCCCGCTTCTGCCCGGCGTCTATACGTGGGATCTGGAATCCGAACTCAGAACCTCCTGCCTGCAAGACAGAGGCTTAACCCCTGAGCCACCTCTCCAGCCCCTTGGCCTTGGTTCTTGTTGGCATCTGTCCTGCATCCCAGTGCCGGGAGAAGCGATACTCTACCTTGCCCGGACTCTCTCAGTTACTGAATGAGCTTCTATCATGTATGGTCACTACACACAGCAGGATATTTTCACACACGTATGTAACACACGTGAATCATGTGCCACTCCACACTCCTGCAGGACCCTCTAGTTCTCTGTACATGTCATATAACCATGGATAACTTATACCTAGGACCTTAAGATGAGGCGAAACATATAATATTTGTCTTTCTGAAACCGAGACAGACAATTCACTTAATATGATAATATCTATTTGTGTCTGTTTCTCTGCAAACATCATAATTTTGCTCTTATTTATGGTTGAATAAAATTACATTGTGTACATATGCTGCGTTTTCTTTGTCTGTTCTTCTGTTGATGGAGTCAGTTATGTTTTACTGAAGTTAGTTCTGTGAGCTAGTATTTATAAAATGAAATATTCAGGGGAGTGAGGAATCAATAGTGAGGCCGAATTTGCACTCAAGAGTCTGGAGAGAGCTTGTACGATATTTTACACAGCCCATTTAGGTGGGAAGGGACCATCGGATATATGCTTACGCTTGTTTTAATTTGATATTTTTGCAGGTATATTATATATTAAAATGGATCTGTGTAATCCATAAATAACACATCGGTCAAGTCTATGGGGTGAAGAAGAATAATGGAAAGCTGGCACAAAGATTTCCTGGCTCCAAGAGATGAGGGGCAGCTCCGTTCCCCCTGGGAAGGTTACTTGGTTCTGAAGAGTCTCCTGTGACACCCGGATGCTGCCCATGGAGACCCCCACATTTCTGCTCAAACCATGAAGGCAGCATGAGTATCAGCTCTGGAAGTCAGTGTGTGTCAGCCATCTCCTCAGGTCACCTGACCCTATGGCCGCCCATTAGGGCAGAGACCCAGGACGCATACAGGGAACTGTCACCCCCAATTCCACATAGCCAAAATCTCTACAATATACTCCTCACAGAATCCCAGGGGCGACACAAGTCCCCTGTGCCTCCCCCATCACCCTAGCGACTGTAAACTGGACGCTTTTCTGGGTTCATTGAAAGAGCGCCACACTGCTTCAGCCCTTGCCCAGCCAGGCCTGGCGACAAATGTTTTGCTGTATTTCTTCTATTTCCACAGATGCTGAGACCTCAGTCTGGGGTCGCCTTCAGTGCACAGCTCTGCAAGGCGCAGATGAAGCCAATACTCCTCATCAGAAAGTGATGGGCCGAGCTAAGACGCCCTCCAAAATGTCCTCAATCTCTACAGCCATCTGAACTGCCTTCCTCAGACTGAGCCACATGCCCATGCACAAAAATCCACAGTTCCTTCTTACTATTCTGTCTCCTTCCTGTTCAAGCCTCCTTTTAAAACATCACTGGCTCCAGATCCCAAGGGTTCCATTGTTACCTGTCAGGTAGATCAACTTAGGAAGAAGAAAGGTTTCTCCGGGGTCACAGTTTGGAGGACTCAGCCCATGGTCAGCTGTCCCCATTGCTGCTGGACCTCACAGTATGCATGGTGTGCGGGCTGAGGCCACACCATCCACAGAAGAGACGTGCAAGAAAAGACAGTGAGTGAGGCAGGTCACATCACCCACTCATGGGACCACAGAGCCCAGAAGAGCCCTGCTAGACTCTGCCCCTTGAAGGTCCCACCAGCCCCCAACGACAGCACTCTGAGAGCGAGCACGTGGCTTTCACAGGTAACCCGGATCCACACCACAGCATGATTAGCACCCAGGACGCTGGGACCACGTCACCAGGAAGTAGCTACATCCCTAGAGCTGCCTGCCACCAAGGGTCTGAAAACCAGAGGACCCTCCCCCTTCATTTCCACAGACAAAATTCTTCAAAAAAATAATTTCCATCACTGTTTGGCAGGAAAGCTGTCAGAAGCAAACAATTCTCCTTTCATCATTTGTATTCGAGGAATCAGAAATTTGTAAGGAAACCGAACAGTCTCGGAGGCTTTGTCCACCAAGGAAGAGTTGACTGGATATGACCAGTCATAAGCACGCGCAAAACAATTCATCTGCCTAATTAGTCAGTCTCCTCTCACCCAGAACCCACTTGAATTGGGCGCTTAACAAGGCTTTGAAATAAATCTCATTTGCAAAAACCCCTTCTGTTGTGCGCGTCTGACATGGAGCTATTTGAATGCCTGTCTGCGCCGCATACCGTCATCTTAATTTTCTGTCTTGCAGTTTGACAGCTCTGGCATTCTAGAGTTCTCTTTGTTGGGCGTAAAACCCCTTGCATCTTTCGGTCTTATATTAGCATAATATTGATCGCCATTGTGTCTTCATGGAAGTCCTAGTGCTTCTTTTGTGTGTGAGCAGAGTGGGCACACGTGTGTGTGCAGGTGAATGTCCATGAGGGCGCGTGAACGTGTGTGCCTGCAGAGGCCCAGGGGGAACGTCAGGAATCATCACGACCTTTCTTCCGCTTACTGTTGTGAACCTGGGTCTGTACTTAATCCCAGAGCATGCCATTAGAGCCAGTCTGGTTGTCAGTCTGCTCTGGAGATTCCCAGACTGACTTCCAGGGCTAGAATTACAAGCAGGTGCCACACCTATTTTACATGAGACCTGGGGATACAAACTCAGGTCCCTTTGCTTGCAAGACAAGGACTTTAGTTACTTAGCCATCTCCCCAGCCCCAGAATCTTAACCAACTCCCTGGTCGTTGAACCGCAACACGATCTCCTCTGGAGCCCTGCACTCTCCCCAGCCATTACGAGTCCTTAAGACTCCACGGATCCTGTGCTCTAGCCACCAGCCTCAGGTCTGCAGCTAACAGATTTCCAACCAACTTTCCAGGACACCGTGTGTCAAGCACACTTCCCAAATGGCAAAGCCCCCACTCCCCCCACCCCCAAGTACAAAACAGATGTCTGTCTAATACGTTACATAACGTACTGAGCGGTCACAGAAACGATAAGACACTTAAGCTCGATCAAACGAGAGACCAATGTGACACAGCCATCAGTGACCCTTGACACGAACGGTCCCCCATGTGTGAAAAGCAAACGTGGGACATCTTGTCGATGCTCACAACAGTAAACGCTGTCTGCAGCCTGGTGTAGTGTCTTCGCGGGAAACGCACATCTTCTACAGAGTCAGGAGAAGTGTCAGATGTGTCCTGTGTGGACCTATGACCACCGGTGCTCACTTCCAAGGTTTTGGCAATGTTTTCCTACAAATGAAATCAATTTCTTCATAGATTTAAAATGAGCCATTCATAAAACATCCTGGCTACTTAGAGGCCTGTAGTGACCACAAGTTCTCTAAGGAAACTTCCCACGCAATGCTTCTGGAAAGTGAGGTGCAGTGAGGGAAAGATGACCATGTTTATTCTTTTTACTCAGTTGGTGTTATAATTTGGAGGTATTGGTAAGTTTCTGAACAACAAAGTTCAAGTAGGAATATTTTGAAAACTTGAGAAAAAGGAACAAAGGAAAAAGAGTTGAGTTAAAAGCTGAGAAAGCAGGGGTCTGGAGAGGTGGCTCAGAGGTTAAGCCTCCGCCTTGCAGGCAGAAGTTCCTAAGTTCGGATCCTAGACCCCATGTATAGATGCTGGGCGGAAGCGGGGGCGGCCTGCCTTTTTGGTCCTGGTAGGGCGGAGCCTGTGAATCCTGGGGCAGAGTAAACAAGGAGAAGGTGGAGGTGGTTCATAGCGGTTCCCAAATTCACCTGTGATTCTACATACACACACACACACACATTCACACATGTACAATTGAATAAATAAAAAAAATAAAAAGCTGAGAAAGCAAACAACAACAACAAAAAGGCAGAGGATGAAACTAATACTTATAAAGTCACGTGACTGGTGGTGTGACTTTGTGGATTCCAATTAGATCCCATGAATGAGTGCACCTGGTGGGGTCAGTGGAAAAAAGTAAACACGCCAAGAACAGCCAAGCCCCTCGAGCAGCGTCTTAGGTCTAAAAACGTTTTAAACTTTAGTTTTTAACCTTTTCCCAGCTTGTTAAGGCACAAGCCATATGAGTTTAAGGTCCACGTGACAACGACTCAAGAATGGCCATGGCTGGTTAGTTACCATCAGTATCCTTCACTCACCTTTACCGCGAGTGGGGGCAGGTCACCCCCACGTGGGCAGCAGGTCACCACGCTGGGGCAGGTCACGGCACATGGGGGCAGGTCACCTCACTCTGGGAAAGTGTCCAATCTGGAAGACGTGGAGATTTGCAAACTGGAGGGAAGCAGAAAGACAAGCGACTCTGGAGCCACAGAGACCAACAGTGAAGGGACAGCAGGTCAGGAACTAGGAAGGAAACCACAGTTGTATCGAGCGCTTACACTATGGCACTTCTAGAACAGTCCAGGATTTGACTAGAAACTCTTTGTGGCAGACAAAACTTTTAAGGATAGAATCTCTGGAACTGATCAAAGGTGAAGATCTTACAGGCTCCACTCTGTCTTATTACTGTCAGCTCTCAGGTTGTGCCCCATGGGGTAGAAAACATTGCTTGTCACCTCAAAACACAACACTTAACTATCCAGAGCTCAAGTGTCACCGTGAACTTCTGAAGTGTGAATTTTTAGAAAAATATTTCTGGCATGCGAGACGTATTATTTTCATTCTCTTACCATCACAATCAACCTCAGGTCAAAAACAGCTCAGAAAAACAAATGTTGCTTCAAACTCATGTCCGACTGGGCGAATCTACCCTCTCTAATAAGAGTCACTTTTGCTCTATCAGTGAGATGGTTTCCATCCTTTCTCTGCTCTTGTGCTTCCAGAGTGACTCGTACTGGCCCTGAATAACTGCCTTGAGAATTTGTCCATCTAATTCCTTAATCTAAAGTAAAGCGGAGCAGCAATTGTAAGAATTGCTTCACCCACCCACCTGTGTTTTTAACTATCCTTGAATCAGTTTTTATGGCAATGTCCAGAACAAATCTCTGTGACCATACATTTCTTACCTAAATTTTTACAACAAAAATGTCACTTGCGGAAAAACATCAGATTAATATTTCAAATAAAACCCACCTCAGGGTTAAAGGTGTCCATGTGCCTTAGTATGATGGTCTCAGTTTTCAGAAGGACAACTTCTTAAAATCTCATGGAGAGATAAAAATACAGAACAGAACCCTGTGCCTCAGATACTAATTCAGACAGTGACCATTGACAGCGAGTTTTCTGAATGACCAGCTCCAGAATGAACATGGGTTCTCTTCCGAATTCCTTGTAACCCATTGGAATCCTCCTCTTGTGTTTTCTCCCAACAAGCTGAGTCATTGTATTTCAACTTTACAGTGAAGTGTGGTGCATCGTTAGTGGAGTGGGGAGTGTCCCACCTGTCTGCTCAATAGTCACTACAGAACAAACTGCTTGAGCAAACCCTTTGCCTCTCAGAATTATCGTCAAAGACTCCCTCTTGCTATTCAACACTGAAGTCTGACCACACCACCACCATGAAATGAAACATCCCATTTCTTACTGGTTTTAAGGACACTAACGAGAGCAATCTACCCCAAATTCTTTAACAACCTCTGAGAAGTCCTGGAGAAAGCTGTCAAGAGCAGACACGGCACCCAGTAGACCGGAACTAGTCTGGGCTGGGTGACTCGTTGGTTCAGCTGCACCGCACCTGCCCCAACACCTCCGTCCAAGTACCAGAACGCTTCCGTCTTCTGGCACAGCCAGCTCCGCCTCCTTGGGGGCTGCAGGCATGTTGGTCATTTATTTGCCAGATCTACATTCCTTGCAGCTGAGCTGGTGAGCTCTTCTCTCACGTCTTCCACGAGACTCCCTGTGCAGATTAGATTCCTGCAGTGTGCACCCCATAGCTCCCCGCCTGTGAAGACAGACTGCCCCTTGTGCTGCAGTGCATCATAACTGGCTGAAGAAGTGGAGTTCGTGTCACTGCAGCTGGGGGCAGGGGGTATGCCTGGCAGGACTGGCTGAGGGGAGGAATGGAAAGCCCTCTATAGAATCTACACCTAGTGGCTCCCACTCTGAGACTTGCTTCATACAAGCTGTTGTAAGAACTGAGGCGATGAGCGGACTATTTGGGGTCAATATAAAGGAGCCGCATGGACGTCGTCATCTTACTGGACGAGATGCACCACGAGTCCAAGTATCCAATCAGCTGTTGGGACCTTTTCAAAATGCCCAGGTTCAGTCTGTCTTGGGCACACCTCTCCAGGGAATGGGAAGCTCGGCTGCCATGGTAACCAAGGCCATTAAGTTTCCTGTCCATGATTTGTATGACTTG
This sequence comes from Typhlomys cinereus, assembly GCA_023101885.1. Classification (NCBI taxonomy): domain Eukaryota; kingdom Metazoa; phylum Chordata; class Mammalia; order Rodentia; family Platacanthomyidae; genus Typhlomys; species Typhlomys cinereus. The sequence continues at coordinate 657,195 of JALPQD010000212.1, forward strand.
CTTTCCAGTGCCATCTTTAGTGCAGCATGCCACCTTCTCAGCCTGAGACTATGAACGCTGACAAGCCAGAGGTTGACCGCAGTGGCCATAGGCAGGATCCACGCCCATTGACCAGTCCAGACCTGTTCCTGAAACAAAAATGCAAAACGTTTTTGTTAAATAGAATCAACATACCTTAGGTTTTGTCTAAACCTCCAAAACTTCCTTTCACACACGGTTGTCCTGAGAATTCAGTGAGTCGAAATGAAACTGGTTACACCAGTTGAAACTAACTGGCCCCATTCCCAAGCCTGACCAATTACTCCCATTACTTTCAGTGGCTCCATCCCACCATCAAATTCTGCTCTGGGCATCTCCCTGTAGGTACAGAAACTATCTTTAATTTCTCTTGCCTGACAGAAAAAGCTTGTAGATTTAATCTGTCACAAGCCAGTGTTTTCTATTTACTGCTTAGCCAATTCATCTCAGGCTCCAAATCACATTTCAGGATCGGTTCTCCCTGCCGTCCCACGCTAGGGACCCTTTGTGCCCTCTGATCATTCTGGCATTGAAAATTCACTCTGTCTGGCTCCTGGGGGTCTTCTGGTCAGCTGCCAACACCAACAGTGCCCCTGTGTACTCTGTTCCCTTGCTCTCCTGGCTGCCTGGCCCACACTCTCACATGAATACGCACCTCACACTGTGTCTCAGGGAGTCCTCTCCCCTTCCACACCCATCCAGCTCGAGGTCCAGCTAAAACCCTAGCCTGGGTCTCAAATTCCTTTACTTGCTCATGCTGCAGTAGCAACTGAAGTGACAACGTTAGACAAAGTAAGTTTGAGTTCATTTTCACCAAGAGCAGCTCACAGGCCTGACCTCTGAGCACGCCGCTCTGCAGCACGTACCAGAGACTTCCACGAGCTGGACTTGGACATCACGAAGATGCTGTATTAGCTACAGTGAGAAGAGTTTGCCCACATGGGATGATTGGGCAGAAAGTTCCTTGGAGTGGTTCACTGCTTAAGTTCTTTTCATTGTTTGCATTTGAAGTCTGTTTGCTTAAAAGGAATACAATGCACAGGGGCGTCTTGGGCTAAAAGCCTCTTGGTTCTACTGCCTGTATTTGTGAGTATGCATGTGCGCGCGCGCGCGTGTGTGTGTGTGTGTGTGTGTGTGTGTGTGTGTGCGTGTGTGTGTACAGAGGGTACTTGAGTCTTTGTGACCAAGAATGTCTTCAGGAATCATCCTGGGTTGCTCTACATCCTTATCACTATTTCTGCCCAGCATTTGTAAGTGGGATGTGAGTATTTGAAATCATGTCCTTTTGCTTTAGCCCCCAGCCATCTCCTCAGCCTCTGGTTTGCAGTCTGAAGTCTGTGGTCATGTCATGCAGTCCTGCAGGGCACACCCTGTATCCATCACTGGGCCACATGCATCATCCTACCTAACTTGCTGGAGTTTGGGAAACAGGTCACGTGAGGTAGAACATGGAAAGGAGCACCATGGCTTTATTTCTGCTAGACATAATCACAGGAAGACCACTCTGTCGATACAATAGACCTGGTCCCATTAAATTCTATCCAACTGTTCGTTATTACATATTATTATTTGTCATATAATTGTTTATATGATCCTCCTGCCTCAGCCTCGGATGTGCTGGGGTCCCAGATGTGCGTCATTACACTTGGTGTCAGTTCTGATGGGAATTTCATGCAACATGAGGCCGTGGGTGAAGACCCCCTATGTTTTCTAGTGATGGACGACACAGACTGACCATAGGCTGCTCTTCCTCCCACACACCAGATGCATAATGTATGCTTCAAGAAGATGTCTGTTACAGGCCTGATTCCTGTCACATGACCGCTTGTGGAAGAGCAACTGGGCACAAAGAGGTGAAGTGACGTGGGGCGCCTTGCTGGGAGTCAATCGTCACTATTCTTTCCATTTTCTGACTCGGCCACAAAGGGTCAGGAACTCGCCTGAGTCTGCTCCCATGATAAAAAGCAGACGGGGCCCCTACCCCCACCCACGTTCACAGCTATCTGGTTCCCCAGTCTGTGTGTTCTGCACCCATCCATGGTTTCTGTCTTCTCAGAGCTGTCAGACATGTCAGGAGAATGAAACCTACAACATTTGCAGACTTGTGCTTGCCTCGTGGGCAACCATGGGTCAGACAGATACTGGTTGAGTTTAGGGCAAATCTGATGAAAAGTGAGCATGTCCCAAGACCACCGCAGCTGCGGGCAGCAATTCATCAGCTGCGGGCTCTGCAATCACTGTTGGCAGGGTCAATGAATAATGTCTGCCAAAAGAGAAACTGTAAGCAGAAAGGGTGGAAGTGTGACATCAGAGTAGAAGGGGCATGGGGACCAGGTCCACAGTCTGTGGGTTACAGCTCTGTCTGGCTTCACTCTGAGTGAAATGTGGAGACCATTGGGGACTCTGAGAAGATATTCCCCAATGAGAAGATATTCTCAGAGTCAGACTCAGGGTGTGATAACTGGCTTCCAGTGAATCTCCAGCTTATTTCTCTTGGGGGACACATCATGCTGCTTTTTGTCTTTTTGTTATTAAACTCCCAAGAACACGTGTGAATAATTTCGTCTCATCTTAGATTCAACTTGGTATATATACAAGTAATTTTCAAATTTCCCTCTTCTGCCATGGTTTTACCCATAACGTGAGGAAAGAGGGTGAGCATCAGTCTCAGAGGGAAGCAAAAGTAGCTCTGGGTCCTCAAGGGGCTCTGGTCTCACTATTCCTGAAAGAATTAGGAGGAGGATCAGGTCCATTTCCTGGACTGGTGTGCACAACCATCAGCCTCCTTCCGTGGTAACAGAACCAGCTCTGACCATCAGGCAAGAAGAGACGTGTTGGGAAGGTAGAGGGAAGGCTCTCGGAGCACTCAGTGGGCCAGAGAGGGACAGGGCAAGGCTCTAGCCTTCCTCTGTTCTCCTTCCCCAGCCTTCTGCTTCGCCTGAGAACAAGCGTGTCTGTCACCACTGCTGCCAACAGCCTCCAGCTTCTTCCCCCTTCCGGTGTGGACACAATGCCAGCGGCTTTCCAAAGACCTTCGAGAACTCAGCACTGGCCTGGAACTGCTGACCTGCCCGTTCTCAACCCTTGCAGCACGAAGACGGCCACCATAGGACCATCGGGCCTCCGTTGAGCGAGATAACAGGTCTTGCATACCAGAAGGCCACATGCTCAAGCTACTTGACCACATTGAGTCCTATATTTCTCAAAAGTTTGTGGGCCAGAATCACTTGGGAAGCTCGTTTAAACACAACTTGTGAAGTTTGTCCCAGGAAATCTAAAGTTGAGCCCCTACCTCACTAAGTAGCTCTGAGCGACTCTGACCCTCCAGGATGCATCACAGGCACCCGACGCACCTGTTTTGCAGATGAGAGCAGCCCGGGGATCCTCACAGTCTTTCTTAACTTCTACCCTGGAGATGGACAGTTCCTTGACCTTCGTGGCTCCTTACACAACTGTTAGTAACCTTGACTGGAAGACAAGGTTGACAAGGGCAGTGGATAAGCTCAGGAATCTTGTTCCTGCTGAGCCTTTAGCCAGTAAATATAAACAAACAAACAAATAAACACAACAAATATATAAAATGATGGGCTTATTATATCACATGCTTTTCTCCTTGACTATACCTTTGTTTGAATGTGAATCATTACCTATGGGCCTGTACGTGGAATGCTTGGTCCCAGCACACTGGAGTTATGTGAGGAATGAGGGATGCACTAGGAAGGGGCTCAAGGAAGGAAGCAGATCACTAGGAAATACCTTTGAAGATTATACCTGGCATGCAATTCCTCTCTCTGTTTTTTTCTACCACATGCTCTCCATACTAGAATGTTCTGGATCTCCACAGACCGAGGATTAATGTAGCCAATTACCATGAACTGGAACTGCTACATCGATGACATAAACAGTCCAGTCAGTAAGTCATTTTGCTAAGTTATTTGTCACAGTAAGAGAAAGTTTGATGATAGGAGAACGGTACCAGTGTTGGGCCCGCCCAGGATTTGCCCCAGGGCATGACCAAGCACATGAGACTAAAGATGACGCTGAGAGGTAGTGTCTTGGGCATTACCCTGATCACATTACAGGGACCCCTAGTTGGCTTTCAGGTATTGACCTGCCGTCTGTGCTGAGTGACATTGAACTTGGCCACTAGCACCTATAGGATGTGTTGATCTTTGACACAATTGGATGCCCATTTGGTGCCTTGTGATTTTTTGTCTATATAAGCTCCGTTTCTCCCCTAATAAACTGGAGTTCTGCCCTGATAGACTTCCCATCCCGTGCCAAGTCTCTGGGGAATGAAGGCGGAGGTGGGGACGGTGGGACTTCGCCTTTCTTCATCCTCGCAGCCAGCAGGCTATGCAATCATGTGAATGAGTGTGTGAATGGGCTGAAACACGCCACGCCATGGGTGAGTGGACACCACAGTACCAGGAGTGGGGTTGTGGCTATGACCTGTCTTAGGCCTTCAAATATGATGGAGCCAATAAAGGCCTAGAATTCTATAACCATCATAACCAGACACTTCTGGTGGGCCTCTAAAGCCCAGAACACTAATAGTAATATGGTATGTATTAAAGTAATAGGCTGCAGTGTGATGCTGCAGCAGTGGAGAGAAGTTAACTTGGGATTCAGCTGGAGGCTTTGCATCTGCCACTGTGGCAAAAAACTTATCCTGAGGCTGGAGAGGTTAAAGGTGACTTAACCTAATAGAACATCTGAGATGCAACACACTGATGCTAACAGCTAATGACATCTTAGCAATCGACCAGATCCCATCACCGTGGGCTCAAGAATATGAAAAATGAACTCATTTGAAACTGTCCCTTGAAAAGAAAGCTACTCACCTACTCACCTCGTGGCTCTGCCCAGAACCACCCAGGATTCATCTCACTATATGTTACCTTACTCAGAGACCAATGTAGCCATGGCCCAAAGCATCCACCAGAGCTGACCTCAGTTGTCCCTGTGATGCTGGCTTTGCAACCCTGCAGAACACAAAGGTTACTGGGTCACAGAGGCCTCCACCCAGACATCAGGAAAGTCTTGGACGCTAAATAACATGTGATAGGGTCGCAGCCTCTGCAGGCAGCCCCCCAGGAGCCTAAGTACAGTGGGGATCCAGAAGACTGGGGAGGGGCACGGATATGGAACATCTGCCAAACAAAGCCATGAGAAGCCAGCCTGAGAGTGAGAGAATGTGGGGAGCGTTGGCAAGGGCAGGAGGACAGCTGCCCAGGCCCTTGGAACCCGTGCTACGCTTCTGATGCAGGCATGAAATGCCAGCATTCAGTGCATGCCCAGCTGGGCTTCTGTCTTTTTCTGATTTGTTCCTCCCTTGCCAGTGCACTGGAAACATGTGACTAAGATTTTTGCCTTGTGCTGCAGTTGACCTGATGGCTGCTGATAAATAACTATCAAATGACTTAAGGGAACAAGGGATTTATTTTCTCTTCTGATTACTGGTTACAGTTCTTAGTCCAGTTTGACGGGAGAACATGCATGCACCAACACCAGGGCCAAGGGAACCGGTCACACCGTCACCACATAATGCTTAAGACAGGGACAATCCTTACTTGCCTTACTAGCATGTCTGGCCAAGTGTATTCAAGGATGCCAACTCTCTCAACCAGCTCGGTGTTTTATTCCAGGGCCTAGTCCCACCCACCATGGGCTGGGCCTTCTGGGCTTAACCTAACCACTAATTCTCCACAAATGTGCCCAGAGCTCAAAACCCTCAACTGTCAAGTTAACACTCGTGCCTAACTATGAGACTTTGAATCTCAGAGATGACTTGGGACTCTAATTTTGAAGAATGTTGCAACTGTTAAAATGTGGGAACTCCTGGAGATGGACTCGATTCATTTTGCATCATGAGATGGCCATGAGCTTTTGGCAGTTAGAGGACAAATATTGCTGCTTGTGTGTGAAATGTCTCTCCCAGGTTTGTGTATTCAATGGTTCTTAGCTGCTGGCACTATTCTGGGAAGTAACAGACTTAGGGAAAAGGAGACTAGCCAGAGGAAGCAGATCACTACCAGGTTACGCCTGGTCCATGACCCCTTCCTCTCAGCTTCTTACCAGCCACGAGGTGAGTAGCCCTCCCCCCAGCTCCCTTGGCCACGATGTTCTGCGTCACTGCAGGCTCAGAATTCAGGAAGCACAGGACTGTGGATGCAGAGAGCCAAAATAAAGGCTTCCTCCCTTGAAGTTGTTTCCCTCAGGTGTCTATCACACCAGTACAATATGTGGTTAACACACCTATCCTGGTAGGATACTTCATGTTCTACACTACACTGATAAAACTTTCAGCTTCTTCTGACTTGAATGGTGGACTTGTTCAATAATTAGCTGACCACACAGCTCAGGATAGCAGGGACTTTCTGTTCAGCCCTGTGACTTTGGTCCCTAGAACAGATCTGGAATATAGTGAGGGTCTCAGGAAAAAATCATTAAATAAGCAATGAATATTGTTTTATGGGGTAAACTTTCTTCGTTTTTATCCCTATGGCCCTCCTTAAATTTTTAGCCATTTGTACAATGTTAGTACATGCTTTTCTAGCTTTCTTTTTTTTTTTTCATTTACCCAGTTTTTTAATGAAAGCTGTATACAAGATCTCTTTATTCCTGCATTTTCTAAAAAAATATGGAACGCTTCACAATTTACGTGTCATCCTTGTGCAGGGGCCATGCTAATCTTCTCTGTATCGTTCCAATTTTAGTATATGTGCTGTCGAAGTGAGCACCTTTTCTAGCTTTCTATTTCAGCAATTATGACAGAATTTGGCAATAATGCTCAGACACGAAGAAACAAGACAAAGTATTTCAAAGCAGCACAAACCCAGCTCATTCGGCTAGTGATAGAGACCACCAAGGAGACAGCCTCAAGTGAAGGAGCGTCTTCAGAGCACAAGGAGCTGGCAGTTTACCCACTGATTGCTTTCACTAGTGCCACAATACACATAATGGGTGGCTTGCTACTTGCCAAGTACTGGCCTAGATTAGGGATACCTAAAAAGATGAAATAGAAAAGAACATTGTCCTTAGTCTTTCTTCTCCAGGAAGGAAAAGCTGAGAAAATAAACAACACAAGGTATGAGACCATAGTGATGCTTGGGAGAAAGAATATGGGTGGAGGGATAAAGATGTATGTGTGTGTGTGTGTGTGTGTGTGTGTGTGTCTGTGTGTCTGTGTTTGTGTCTGTGTGTCTGTGTCTGTGTATGCATGTGTACATCTGTGTGCATATGTGCATGTATGTGCAGGAGTGTGTGTGCATGTATATGTATGTGCATGTTGTGGGTGCACATGAATGTGCAGGATTAATACATGAGTGTATGTACCTATGGACGCCAAAGGGTGATATCAGAAATCATCCTCATTCGCCCTTCCACTTATTGTTGTTAGCCTGGGTCTCCAAATAAACCCCAAACATGCCATTAGGGTTCGTCTGGCTGCCAGCTTGCTGTGGACCTGCCCTCCCAGGCTGGAAATACACACCCGGCCAGCAGTTTCGCATGAGACCTGGAATCTGAACTCAGGTCCTTTTGCTGGTGAGCAAAGGCTTCAAACACTAAGCCGTCTCCCCAATCCACATACACGGGTCTTGAAGGCCTGGTGGGTGGGTGCTGGAGCCACCAAAGACAGCTGAGGAGGCACCAGCATGAAGCATCAGTTGTCAGCAGGGGGAAGAGTAGGGTGATCCTGAGTGAGAAAAGCAGAAGGCAAGACTGGAAGGCACAGTGTCCATGGAATGAAGTTTCATTTGCATGCTCCAACTTCTGCCTGGGGAGGGATGGCCAAGTGGGGATTCTCACATTAGCATCAACGCCATGATTAGGGGAAAATTCCTTAAGGCAGACAATTACATCAGCATATTTTTCTAATTTATATTTTAAGTAGTACAAGATTTCCCAAAGGCAGGTGAGGGGCACAGCTTCTATAAATACAATAAAATCTACTAGTCTGCACAGAACAGCTGGCCAATGAAGACCCCACCCCTTCCAGAGTCAAGTAATTGCCTTAAGGCAATCACATTTGGAAATGTTCAAGTGGAACCACCCAAGCTAAGGAGAGGCAGAGCTGCCCCGCATGCCTTCCTCAGCCCAGGAGCTCAGCCTGCCAAGCGGGAGAGGGGCAGGAGGCAATCTGAGGGTGGGACAGAGGGGCCATGTGAGCTCTGCAGTTTGAGACCCAGGTGCAGATCCCAACCCATCCCTGTGGCGTGCGCCTGCAGTGTAAAGTTATCATTGCTGGACCCAGACCTGGGCTTTGTTCTCCCTTTGCTCCCTTTTTGCCATGGCACCCCGAACATCTTCAGCACTTCAGCATCTTGAGCTGTCACAGTGCCTGATTGCTGGGGTGGCTTGAGGAGGACAAAAGCTTCATTTATGGATTTCTTCTAGTCTGATCGCTAAACTGAAAGACCACAATAACGCACAGAGCTTCAAAACAACTGAGATCTTGGGAAGGCCAGCAGTGCCCGCATCTATGAGCACAGATACATGTGAGAATTTGTACCACAGGACACGTGTTCAGATTTCAGCTCTGCCTCTCAGAAGCCATGTGGCCACAGGCTAATAATCACTACACTTTCTATCTTCCATTTTTCCTATCTGTGAAATCAAAATTATGTTCAAAATATTTTTGAGATAACTTAAAACAAAAGCTAAGTAAGCATCCTTAATCCAAAACTGCAAACACCCCAAGACTAAAACTCTTTGAGTATCAATGTGGCAACATGAGTGGAAATTTCCTCTGTTCACCTGGAATAGGTTCAGTGAAGCACAGATGTGCTAACGGTGTTGTGCAAAATTACCTTCAGGCTGTGTGTGTAAAGTACAGCTGGAACATAAATAGACTCATGGGCTTGTGTCCTGCTCCAAGGTATCTCATTAATGATATGTAAATATGCAAAACCTGGAAACAACAGCAGTGCTTCGTTACTCTTTTGTTACTCTTATGTTTCTTGGTTTCAGTCGTGCAGCAGGAAGGCTTATGCCAACATGAGGAGCCAGGGAACACACTATAGCCACGGAAAGAGTCCAGAGAAGGACTATGCACAAGAGCTTATAGGGAAAACTAACATTGAAACCATGGCAGGGACATATTTTCTCACTTGCCAATATGAAGAACATGAAAATACTGAACTAATTCTCTCTATCTTATCTACCTGCCTAGTCCCACCGCCAATGACTAAGTCTTGCCATACCAATTAGAAAATCTTCCACAAGCTTGCTTAGGACTAGTCTTAAATAATTCATAGGTGTGCCTAAAAACTCAGCCTTTAATTGTCAAGTTGACTCCTGTATCTATCTGGCACAAATGGAAATCCAAACACTCTAGTCCTAAACACTTGAGGTAAGGGACACTTGACCTGTCTATAAAATATGACGGTGAGCATGGTACTGGGTCTGGGTAAGTGGATGATAAACTCACTGTTACTAGGCTGAATGTTCGTGCATGGAAGATACTATTCCACACACGGTAGCTGAGCAACAAACTATTTTCTCCTGTGACGATCACATTATTCTTGCAGAATGGGCTGTCTCTACAGACTACATAATTTCCAATCTGTGAGAGCGGTTTACAATGTACTCAATGGGTGGATCTATTTGCATGCACATTTCTAAAGGAAAAGTGCCTAAGGGGGCTATGCTGAGTCTTTTTGCAGTCAGAAGTGGCCATGTTGACTCTGCAGCCCTGGGCGGCCATGTTGACTCTTTCTGCAGCCAGGAGCAGCCATGCTGGCTCTTTCTGAAGGCAGGGGTGGCCATGTTAACTCTGCAGCCTATTCAAAGTTCACTGTTGACCACTTGTTCTCAAATGAGTCACTTGTTCTCAGATAACAGCAGGAGACCCTGACAATTTAGTAAGTTCAGATATGTGACGAACAGGATATTAAAACCATGGCAAAGAGCTACCACAAGATAATGATTATGGCATCCCAGAGGTGAGATATATGAAGTGGGTGTTAGAAGATAACAGTTTTAGAGACACAAGAGGTATTTTAGGCAGAGGTGAAAAAAAAAGTCTTCATGTGAAAGGCTCTGGATGGAAATAAAAGGTGGTTGAGCAAGTCTGTAGACCCAAGCCTTCCAGGGCCGGGGAGGAACTGTAGGAACACAGTTAACATGAAGAAAATAGAAAAGTGTATGAGGCCTCTTTCCAGAGCTTGTACTCAGGAAGTGTAAGATCCTGTAAGACCCCTGAGAGACAGCAAGCAAGCAGAGCAAGCAAATTGCGGTGGCTTTGCTATGACGAGAGTCTGAGCAGCTACGGAGAGTCCCTGAGACCCGAATAGGAGCAGAACATTAATCCTCTCATGCTGGATGGAACATGCTGCACAGAAGTGCCCTGAGGAAATGCCATGTTCATTAAAGGTCCTGTGGGTGGCGTGACCCAGGGAATCATGACTGCAGGGCTCTGGATGCTGTAGACTGCAGCCCAGTTTATCTCTGGCTGCGCGGTCCCTTGAGCGGGTAATTCGCTCCAGCCTGCGCTTCTGACCGGCATTCTCTCATGACTGTGAGGAGAACTCTTGCAGACATGGCCAAGTGTGGCTGACTCCATCCTCCATCTGAGACCCGTCGTCCCCACCTTGCAGGAGCTCTGAAAATCTGCTCAGGTGAGCAGATCAAGTTGTAATTTCCTTTTGTTCTGTGACTATGGAAGCTCTGAAACCTCTTTCATGGTGAGACAAGTCATTCAGGGCAACTTGAATATGTGTTCCTAAGTCATGGTCAACTTTGGCTCAAAAGAATTTTCATGTTTCCTTTAAAATGGAATCATTATCTTATGTTGACATATGAACAGAGTGAAAAAGCTAAAAATCAGCAAAAAGCTAAACAAGTGCCAAGACTCCCCAGAGGCTGCTGAGTGCTCACACTGTCTTGCTCATCACTGAACACTCAGGCAACCATGTTAACCAGCACATCGAAGGAAGTCCTTAGCGTGGTCTCAACAAAACAGACACAAGCCTCAAACAGATTAAGCTCATCTGTAAAATCATTAACTTTTGGCAAATATGAAATTACAAGAACAAATTCAACATGTTTTAAAGCAGCACAAAGTCAAATACTCAAAAAGTTAATATAATACAAAAGATGTTTAGACTAATGAAAAAATAAAAACAGTAAATATGATGTATAGCCAAGAAGAAAATCTGTCAATTGAAATAGGTTCCAAAATAACATAGACTGTAGGATTACTTAGGAAAGACTGAAAATGTGCTAATGAACTTGACTATTTGGGACTGGGGAGATAGTAAAATGCTTACTGTGCACACAGGAGGGCCTGAGTGTCATTCTGAGCAGCCACATGGAATCTCGTAGAGCTGCACTCCCCACGCATCACAGTGTTGGGCAGGTGCAGGCAGGAGGATCTCTGGAGTTCATTGACCAGTCATCCCCTCCAAAACCATTCAGATTCAGTGAGAGACCCTATCTCAAAAATAAGTTAGACGTTGAGGACCCCTGAAGTTGACCTCATGCCTGCATGCACTTCACATACATACATATAACACACACGAGTATCAAATATCACAAGAGAAACATAAATACAGATTATCAAATATCACAAGAGAAATAATGAACAATAGAAGACTGCAAGCAAACATCAAGCATCCATGGAGAACTATGAGAAATACACTTAGAAGAAATCCATCAACAAGGCACGTATCTTTCAGAAACTAAAACATCTTTCTAGACAATCCAAACTTGACTGCCCAGAAGTAAGGGACCCCCAGATCAGTCTCTAAGTGAACAGGGGGCCTTTGGGTGACTCAGTACAACCTCCAGTGACAGGTCACTACCAAGATGTCTGTATGGACAGTAGAAAGGCTATGAACTCATCCCTATGTGAAGAGGATCTGAACACTAAATGTTTGGGGTCAAAGAGACTGTGTAACAACAGAAATGGTGTGGTAGAGAATACCAAGCACTCTTTCCCACTCTGCTGTGTGCGCTGATGACACCATGAAGCACTGGCTGAAACCAGCTCACCACGTGGGTCCCATCACACATCCAGCACAGGACTCTACAGCGACCCAATAGAGAAATGCACAAGGCAGTGACCACAGAGACAGCAGGGTGTTGCCTACGGTATCGTTTTCTAACATTACTGAAGGTCGTACCACACGCCATCCTGCAGCCTGATGCTTGTTTATAGTCGCTGCTGGGTAATAGACATCTGGGAAGCAAGAGTGGAGAGAGCGATTTTTCCCAATGGGAGAGATGTTTTCTCCTCTCTGGTCAGCGGTAACGTCACATCTATAGAGAAGTCTGTTTCAAATACATGGTTGATGTGAATAGAACCTAAGAAGATAGTGTGTCTTGGGCATGGGGGAGAAATCCTGTCACATTCAAGACCAAAGTGAAATGCAGCAGAAATGGGAATAACTGTCAGATACCTGTGCCTGCAGATCTCCCCCCACCCCATCCCACCCCGCTCACATAGTAGATATCCTTCCAAGGCATGCAGCCCCCCCTTGCTCACACAGTAGACATCCTTCCAAGGCATGCAGCCCCCCCTTGCTCACACAGTAGACATCCTTCCAAGGCATGCAGCTCTCTTGCACCAGGTCATGGTTGTGTCCAAAGTACACTACCATGAGTTCACACTTCACAGGTTTGCCTGACCAGAAGATGGAATGGGCCTCGCTTGCTGCTGTCTCCTGAAGCCAGCGCTGCTTGGGGTATCAGGTACACACCTCACTGCATCCGAAACTTTTCTTGCAATTATTTTTTCAAGACATTCCAGCTTTAATGATATTCCTTTATTTGCTATTGAAAACTTGTCAAATCTTTCTCATAGCTATTCCTGCAGGCCTCCAGTCCCCTCAAGGAGAGAACAGTCCTGTTTTGATCGCTCCGCCTGCTCCCATCAAGAAGTGGTGGGGAGGGAAGAGCAGCTACATGTGTTTAATGTAGCACCGCATGTCATGCAGCCGGTGGACTCAGTACCTGTAACCAGTACCTGACCAGCCACAGAAGAAAGGAAGCCACACCCCAGGGGCAGAGTAGACACCACAACCCAGCTCATGAAAGAGCTAAGGCATCATGGAACCTTCTGGAAGTAGTTTCTGGGCTACCATTCCATAATTGTCTCAACTAGATGAGCATATACATCTAATGTTGGAAATTAGAATAACTGCATTTAGGTGGCATGGAAAATTTAATATCTTTTACTAATATTCCGCAGGTTTCAGACATCTATTTTTCTCTTGTTTCTTCCTTTGTTCTTTCTTCTTCCTTCCTCCCGCTCATCTCTCCTCCCTTCCTTTTCTCTCTCCTCCCTCTTCCCTTCCTGCCATTCCTTCTCCCCGTAAGATTTCTGCCAAGACGCCAGTCGTCCCTGCCCCCAGGTGTGCATGAACTCACCATGACAGAGCATCGTGGGTCAAGAAGATAAAAAGAGGTTTGAGCACAGAGCCACATGGCGATCCGAACTCTCCACATGGCAAATGCACCCAGGAAAGCTCTCTTCAAAGTGCACGTTCGCAGCACATGCTCCACGCAGGGGATGGAGTCAAGAATTAGTGAGAACTTGGTGTCACTTGCTTTTTCATTACTGCCTCTTCAACTGTGCCTTCCACGGTGGTTCCCAAAACATGTCCAGAGGTTCACGCACATGGCACAGTTAGCTGAGTTTTCCAAATGTGCTTCCAATGCAGCTGATCGTCCACTCATCAGCCACCAGCAAACAAGAACCAAAACCTCAATGAAACATCACTTCGACCTGTCAGGACAGCTGTCATTACACCCAGGACAACACATGCTGACAGAGCAACAGCATGGCAACCCTCAGATGCAGAGGACTGCTGCTGCAGACACTTCCCCTCCTGCTGCTGCAGATTCTGCCTCCTGCTGCAGAGCCTTCCTTCCTCTTCCTGCTGCAGATTCTTCCTCCTGCTGATCAGTTCTTTCCTTCCTCCTGCTGAAGTTCCTTCTTCATGCTGCAGATCCTTCCTCCTCCTGCTGCAGATCCTTCCTTCCTCCTTCTGCTGCAGATCCTTTCTCCTCCTTCTGCTGCAGATCTTTCCTTCCTGCTACTGCTGTTGCAATTCCTTCTTCCTATTGCAGATCTTTCCTTTCCTGCTGTGTTCAAGTTTACCTGTTCCTTCAGATCTTGGTCTCAGTTGATTCTGAAAACTGTTCCATAGGTTTAAATAATGAAACATATTCTCTTTGTCAAAAACTACCCACCTGAGGAAGTCCTTTCCTTATATGCACGACTTTAAATTATGCCACGAACTCATCACAGGACCCACACATGCATGACCCACCCATGTCCTGTGGTCTCCTGAAGCTCAGCGCCTGCACGCAGTGACCACCTCTTTCAGTTTCCTGAAGTCTTGCACAGCAGATTCCAGTGGAGGAAGTCTAACTGCAGAATCCCCTGTGGTCCTCATTCACTTCACACGAGGAGATGCCCCTGGGGCACCTGTGTGGCTTCCTTTAAGATGCGCCATTCTCCCACTGGCTTTAAATGTTGCGGTTTTCAGCATAAACGGGTTTTGTAATTTAAAGAAATCTTACTACCATAGAATCTTCAAGTAATTGAACTTGAGCCTGCCTAGCACCTGACAGACATGCGCACACTGACCCTGTGCCCAGTCTGCATTTACAAACCCATGAGCAGACAGATGCTCCTTAAGGATACCAGCTTCATTGGCAAGGCTTTAATTACTAGAATATTTTAATGTTTTTATCAGCAGATATTACACATAGTAATGGCTTCATTATGACATTTGCATATATGAATATGATGTTTTCACCCCGCTACCCTGTCTTCTCATATTCTCATATGTGTTGTGTACTTCCAAGTGTATACATGCATCATATATCCACATACACATATCCGCATATACTTGTGTGTGTGTACCCTCACGCTGTGTAGTCATACATATGTACATGTACACACCCACATGCTTGTGTATGTGCACATATGTGCGAGTGCCTGTGAGGAAATTCATATGTGACTTTCAGGTTTTCCATGTTGAGTATTGAGTGGCTTCCCACAGGCTTGCATTCTTAGATCCTCCTGATGCTGTAAGGCTGCGTGCTGAAGGAAGGCCTGCGACAGGCTTGCTACGTCAGCCCTGTGCCACCTGCAGTTTCCTCTTGCTCTCTCTGCCTTCTGCTTCTGCCTGCAGTCACACTTTCCACTGTATAATTCCTGCCTTAACAACTGCATCGGTTCTGAAACCATAATCCAAACAAGAACAGATACCTGGCTGGCCTCACTCACACCTTGCCCCACACTCTGCCCCACGGGTAGGACCCCTGGGCATCCCACTGCTTTGCCTGGAACTTTCTCCCTTGAATACATAGCTCAACTTGAAGAAACTGTTCTTCGGTCCTGCCACAAGCTTACCATCAATTCTGAGCTCCTTAGCATTTCACCAAGGTCTTAAAACATTCAGAAGGCACTATACTCAGCTGTCAACTTATGTAGCTAGAAGATTTGTGAAGGTAATTAATAACAGAAAAAAAATCAAGGAATCCTAGAAATTTTGCTGACTGCAAAATGAAGTAAAGAAGGCAGATCTCAATGTATAGTCTTCCTCTTTGTGACAGTATAAAACTGTACTTTGAATTTTTGCATTTTATCACATTGCCTCCTTTGAACAAAGAAGGAAGCATTATTTTTGACTCCAAGTCTCAACTGTTTCAGTGTGTGGTCACCTCATGGTGACCGAGAAGCAGTCAGTAGCAAAAGAGGACAGGGCAAGATACAATCGAGGGTCAGATCCATCTAGGAGCCAGACGCTGCCTTCCACTGTTCCTCTACCTCCCAAGAGTCAGTTTACATTTTGAGTCCCAACCCCACCTCTGAGCGGGGCTTACCTGGAGGACCAAGCTTTCAATACACAAGTCTTTGGGGCATTACTTCCTGCCCTATTGCCGAATCCCCCGCCGGGCCAGCCCGGGGGGAAGAGGGAAAACGCCGGAGTCCGCGGCCAACTCGTCTTCGGTGTGCTGCTTCTCGCCTGACTCCCGGGGTCTGGGTGGTGATCCCGTCGCCGGCTCGCCCATTCACCTCGCGCCCACGAGGCCCCGCCGTTTCCCCTCTTCCCCACGGCTGGCCTGGCGGGAGATTCGGCAACACTGCCCGAAAATATGTGATAATATACTTTCAATATACCATGATAGGAACACACTCTAGTCATGAAAGACCTGAAACCACGGAAACCAGAATAGACAGGTGGTCCAGAGCTTTGCCTGTGGCTGCTCCTTCCTTCCAACCTAATAACCAATTCTCAAGAAGAACAAGAATCTTTCAAACTTTCAGTTTCTTTCTCCAGTCTCCCAACACCTTGGAGATCCATTTTATGTAAGGATGACTGGCAGAGGGTATGACCTCATACCCCAATGGCAATGGTGTGACCTCATAGCCTACTGGCAATGGTGTGACCTTATAGCCCACTGGCAGAGGGTGTGATGTCATAGACCCATTGAGACTCTTTTTCTTTAAAATTGTTTATAATTTTGAATATGCAAATGCAATAATTTCATATTAGCATAGACTTGAGTTTCATTCCAGTTAAATCTATCATACTTTTTTTTTATTTTGAAGGTAATTTATTCTTATAACTTAGACTTGTCACTAAAGATTTGGAAATATAAAATAATTTTTAGATACATTTTTAGGGGTTACAAATCAGTGTTGTGTCCTTAGCTCTTGATAATTTTTTTATTTATTCCACTCATGCAAAGTTGATAAGTACCTCAATCCCCTCCCTCCCTCCACCCCTCGCTACACCCTCTTGTTCCCTCCCTCTTTTTCCCTTTCCTTTTCCTCCACCCTCCCATTCTCCCAGTGCCCCCTCCCCCCCATTCTGGAGCATTCTTTAGTGTGCATGTCAAAATTTCCTCTGGGTCCTCCTCTGTGTAAGGACTCGGTGGCATTGCCTAGAGCTCTCTTTTGTGTTCTCCTTTAAAGACCCATTGTGGCTGTTAATCTCTTGCCTCTAAGGATCTAGTGCCTGTGATCCATGCTAGACTATGGGAGTTCAATGATATGTTGGTCATCGCACAGGTCATGCAAAGTCCTATTATGATTACTTTGGTTCTAACTTGTATGGAGTATCTTGCATATCGTTGCTCCTCCCCATCTTTAGGCTCTTACAATCTTACCGCCCCCTCTTCCGCAAATTTCCCTGAGCTTTAGGATGGGGTGAGATTAGGCTGATCTGGTTCCAGGTAGTTGATATAGAGCCTCTGATTTTCCGACTTATGGTTTGTTGATTTTTTTTTCAGTTTTGTTGCCCCTGCACCACCCTTGGCTCCATCCTGGTAGGTATTGGATGTCACCCACTGGCCAGAGATAAAAGGCTATTAAAATGGAGTCTTATTATAACAGTAGACTCAAAGGTCGATGAAATAAGAGTGGGAGACAGCTGTGGGAGGGGGTCGGTCTCCTATTTACAGGATGGTTACCTTCTATCTGCCAGATTCTATGCCCTCCTTTCTGGTGAGATCATACAGGTGCAAGTTACTAGTAAGGAAAGTCTGCGAGTCCAACCACATGTCTCATTACTTACTTGCAGTCCTTGATGGTGGCCTATTTTCTCTGCTATAGCATGATCTCCTCTCTCCTTGTTTCTGACAGAGCCCTCCTTCCCCTTCCCTCTCTGCTTATAATCTTTGCAATTACTGTAGGTATTACAGAGATTTATCTTTGAGTGTGTCACTAAGTGGGTTTGGTACTAGGATCCACCTATTAGGGAGTACATATGGCCCTTAATTTTCTGTGTTTGGGATACTTCACTCAAAATAATTTTTTCTAATTCCATCCATTTCCTGGCAAATCTCATTAATTCATCATTTTTGATGGCTGAGTAATATTCCATTTTATAAATGTACCACATTTTCCTTATCTACTCATCAACTGTTGGGCATTTGGGTTAATTCCATGACTTTGCTATTGTAAACAGTGCTGCTATGAACATGGTCATGCTTGTGCTATCGAGGTGAATTTTTGCTGTATGGGGGGTTATTCCCAAAAGTGGAATAGTAGGGTCAAATGGAATTTCAATCTTTAACTTTTTTAAGAATTGTCAGACGACTTGCCAGAGTGGTTGTATGAGCCTGCATTCCCACCAGCAATGCAGGAGAATTCGCTTCTCTCCACATCCTCTCCAGCATTTAGTGCTATTTGTATTGTGGATTTTTGCCACCCTGACAGGGGTGAGATGATATCTCAGGGAAGTTTTGATTTGCATTTCCCTGATGGCTAAGGATGTAGAGCATTTTTTAAGATATTTGTTAGACATTTCAATTTCTTCCCTGGTAAAGTTTCTTTTAAGTTCCAAGGCCCATTTTTTAATTGGCCCATTTGTTTCCTTGGTGTTTCGTTTTCTAAGTTCTTTGTGCACTCTGGATAATAGAGCTCTATCAGATATGTGGTTAATAAAAATTTTCTCTCATGGTGTGGGTTTCCTTTGTGCTAGGAGTTACAATCTCTTTTTCTGAACAGAAGCTCTTTAATTTCATAAGATCCCATCTGTTGAGTGTGGGTTGTATTGACTGTGCTATTGGATTTCTGATTAGGAACTGTTGGTCTAGTCCAATCAGCTCCAGGGAGTTCCCTACCCTTTCAACTAAGGTTTTTATAGTCTCTGGCCTTATATTGAGGTCCTTGATCCATTTGGAATTAAGTCTTGTACATGGCGACAAATATGGGTTGAGTTTTAATCTTCCAATTTTGCCAGCACAATTTGTTGAAGATGCTGTTCTTTTTCCATTGAATTTTTTGGGCCCCTTTGTCAAAGATCAAATGGCTATAATTGTGTGGCTTATATCTGGGTCATTGATCCTTATCCATTGATCTGTGTGTCTATTTTGGAGCCAGTACCAGGCTGTCTTTATAACTATGGATTTGTAGTATAGACTAAGGTTTGGTATGGTGATACCTCCAGCAGTGTTTTTGTTACTCGGGATTGTTTTTGCTATCCTGGGTCTTTTGTGCCTCCATATGAACTTTGAGATTGTTTGGTCAACTTCTTTGAAGAATTGCTTTGGGATTTTAATTGGTATAGCATTGAATCTGTATATTGCCTTTGGTAGGATGGTCATTTTTATGATGTTGATTCTGCCAATCCAGGAACATGGGAGGTCTTTCCACCTTCTAGAGTCTTCTGTAATTTCGTTCTTTAGGGTTTTAAAGTTTTCATTGTAAAGGTCTTTTGCTTCCTTGGTTAGGTTTATACCAAGGTCTCTCATTTTTTTAGGGGCTATAGTAAATGGGATTGTTTATCTTGGGGCTTTTTCACTTCTTTCATTCTAGGCATATAGGAAGGCCACTGATTTTTGTACCTTTATTTTTTTAATTGTTTTATTATTTATTATTTATTCAATTGTGCGTGTGTGTGCATGTGTGTATGTATGTATATGTGTGTGTGTGTGTAGAACCACGGACAAATTCGGGAACCACCATGGACCGCCTCTACCTCCTCCTTGTTTACTCTCCCCCGGGATTCACAGGCTCCGCCTTACCAGGACCAGAAGCGCAGGCCGCCCCCGCTTCCACCCAGCATCTATACGTGGGGTCTAGGATCCAAACTCAGGACCTTCTGCCTGCAAGGCAGAGGCTTAACCCCTGAGCTACCTCTCCAGCCCCTGTACCTTTATTTTGTATCCTGCCACCCTGCTGAACTTCTGTATTAGTTCCAGGAGTTTCCTGGTGGAGTTTTTGGGATCACTCAGGTATAAGATCATGTCATCTGCAAATAGAGATAACGATAACTTGACTTCTTCCTTGCCAATTTGAATACCTTTTATCTCTTTGTCTTATGGCTTCAGCTAAGACTTTAAGTACAATATTGAATAGAAGTGGTGAAAGTGGACAGCCTTGTCTAGTTCCTGATTGAAGCGGGAATGCTTCAAGTTTTTCCCCATTGAATATAATCCTTGGTGTGGGCTTGTTGTATACAGCTTTTATTATATTGACAAAGGTTCCTTCCATTCCAACTGTTTCTAGGGTTTTGATCATAAAAGGCTGTTGGATCTTGTCAAAGCTTTTCTTGCATCTATCGAGAGTATCATGTGGTCTTTGGACTGGTTTATATGGTGAATTACATTTATTGATTTGCGTATGTTGAACCAACCTTGTGTGCCTGGGATAAAGCCTACTTGATCCCCTTGAATGATCTTTTTGATATGTTTTTGCATCCAATTTGCTAAGACTTTGTTAAGAATCTTTGCATCCGTGTTCATCAAAGAGATTGGCCTATAGTTTTCTTTTTTAAGTGTATCTTTATTAGGTTTTGGGATTAAGACGATATTAGCTTCATAGAAAGAATCTGGTAGTGTTCCTTCCTTTGCTATTGATGGAACAATTTAAGGAGTATTGGTGTTATTAACTCCTTAAATGTCTGGTAGAACTCTGTGCTGAATCCATCTGGTCCAGGACATTTTTTGGTGGAAAGATTCAAGATTACTTTATCTATTTCCTCATATGTTATAGGACTATTTAAATAATTCACGACTTCCTGATTCAATTTAGATAAGTTGTGCTTACTTAGGATTCATCCATTTCTTTTGTGTTGTCAAATTTCACAGAGTATAAGTTTTTGAAATATGACGTTATAATACTCTGAATATCTGTAGTGATAACTCCATTTTCATTTCTAATTTTGTTAATTTGGGTTTTCTCTATCTTGCTTTTGGTTAATTTAGCTAGGGGTGTATCAGTCTTATCGATTTTTTCAAAGAACCAGCTTTTTGACTGGTTGATTCTCTGTATCGTTTTCCTAATCTCAATTTCAGATATTTCTCCCCTTATTTTGCTAATCTCCTTTCTTCTACTGCTTTTAGGATCAGACTGCTCTAGTGTCTCTATAGCTTTAAGCTGCATTGTTATTTATTTGTGATGTTTCCATTTTTTTGATGTAGGCATTAAGAGCTATGAACTTACCTCTTAGGACAGCTTTCATTGTGTCCCAAAACATTTTGATTAGTTGTATTCTCATTATCATTCACTTACAGGAAATCTTGAAATTCCTTTTTAATTTCTTCCTGAATCCAATTCTCATTCAGCATCATAGTGTTAAGTTTCCAGGAGTTAGTGTATTTTCTGTTGTTTGTTGTGTTGTGGATGTCAAGCTTTAGACCATGGTGGTCTGATAAGGTACAGGCTAGAATTTCAACTTTCCTGTATATGTGGAGATTCGTTTTGTGGCCCAATATGTGATCTATTTTGGAGAAAGTTCCACATGCTGCTGAGAAAAATGTGTATTCTTTGGTGTGTAGATGAAAAATTTGATAGAGATCTGTAAGGTCCACTTCAGTATGAGTTTGATTAAGTTCCAAAGTGTCTCTGTTAAGCTTTTGACCTGTTGATCTATCCCATGTTGAGAGGGCAGTGTTGAAGTCCCCAAGAGTTATTGTTTGGGGGTTGATTTCTTGCTTTAGACGCTGTAGAGTTTGCTTAATGAATGTGGAGGGGCCCGTATTAGGTGCATATATGTTTAGTATTGTGAAGTCTTCTTGGTGAATTGTACCTGTGACGAAAAAGTAGTATCCATGTGTGTCTCTTATGATTTTTTTTGGTTTGAAGTCCCCTTTGTCTGATAGCACAATGGCTACCCCTGCCTGTTTCCTGGTTCCATTAGTTTGCAGAATTTTGGATCAGCCTTTTATTTTTAGGATGTGCCTATCTTTTGGGGTGAGATAAGTTTCCTGAAGGCAGCAGATTGATGGGTTGTGGTTTTTAATCCAAGTTTGTAATCTGTGTCTCTTGATCAGTGAGTTAATACCATTGACATTTAATATTATAATGGGGAAATTATTTTTAATTCTGTACATTTTTTTTAATTTTTTTATTCATTCAATTGGGTGTGTGTGCATGTGTGTATGTATGTGTGTGTGTATGTATGTGTGTGTATGTGTGTATGTATGTGTGTGTATGTGTGTATGTATGTGTGTGTGTGTAGAACCATGGACAAATTTGGGAACCACCATGGATGCCTCCACCTCCTCCTTGTTTACTCTGCCCCGGGATTCACAGGCTCCGCCTTACCAGGACCAGAAACACAGGCCGCCCCGCTTCCACCTGGTGTCTATACGTGGAGTCTAGGATCCGAACTCAGGACCTTCCACCTGCAAGGCAGAGGCTTAACCCCTGAGCCACCTCTCCAGCCCCTTAATTCCGTATATTTTTTATGTTTAGTGGCTTTTGTAAGTGTTGTTTGGCTTTTAGGTTTTGGTGGTATTATACTTCCCTTCTGTCCTCCTGGATATGCTTGTTTTTTTCTTCAAGCTTGAGTATCATTTCTAGCATTTTTGAAGGCCTGGTTTGGTAGACATATAAGCCTTCAAGTTATCTTTGTGCTGGAAAATTTTTCTTTCTCCCTTGATCATGATAGATAGTTTTGCAGGGTATATCAGCCTGGGTTGACATTTTTGCTCATTCAATACTTGAAGTACGTCTCTCCAAGCTCTTCTTGCTTTTACTGTTCCCATTGAGAAGTCATTTGTTATTTTAATAGGTTTACCTTTAAAAGTGACTTTTTTTTTTTTTCTCTTGAAGCTCAGCACCTTTTCTTTGTCTTGAATGTGGAGTGTTTTGACTATTTATTTGCCGTGGCAATTTTCTATTTTGGTCATATCTGTTTGGGGTGTGGAATGCCTCTTGTATTTGGATGAGCCTCTCATTCTTTAGTTGAGGGAAGTTTTCATTTATGATAATTTGAAAAATTTCCTCAGGTGTGGTATTTTGGGATTTTTGTTCTGGTACTCCATGAATGCGCATGTTAGGCTTCTTCAGGGTGTCCCATATCTCTTGAATATTCCTTTCAAGTATCTTTTTGGCTTTAACAACCTCTTCCATTGAGCTGGTTAATTCTCCCACTTTGTCTTCCAGATTTGAAATTCTATTTTCTGCTTCGTTAGTTCTGCTGATAAGACTCTCTGTTGAGTTTTGGGTTAAAGATAACTTGTCTTTTAGTTCAATTTTAAACTCTACCTGAGACTGTTTTAACTGCTCTATGCCTATTTTTGTTTCTTAAACTGTTTTTCTCAACTCCTCCAAGTGTCTGTTGTATTCCTCTTCAACGTGGTTGATGCAGTTGTTTAACTCCTCCCAGATTTCCTCTTTCATAGTATTGACCATGGTAATGATCATACTTTGAAAGTTATCGTTATCTTGAGTCTGGCTTTCTTGGCTATTATCTGTGGATTTGTTCTGGTTTGAATCCATCATTATGGGGTTAATTCTTTCAGTGGGAGATTTGTCTTCTTGGGTTTTGTTTCTCATGGATCTGCACTTTGACTTGGTCGTTGTTGTTTTGTCTCTTAAGACCTTTCAGTTTCTGTGTGTTTTTTTTATTTTTTATTGTTTATTCAATTGTGGGTGTATGCATGTGTATGTGTGTGTGTGTAGAACCATGGACGAATTCGGGAACCACCATGGACGCCTCCACCTCCTCCTTGTTTACTCTGCCCCGGGATTCACAGGCTCTGCCCTACCAGGACCAGAAACTCAAGCTGCCCCTGCTTCCACCCGGCGTCTATACGTGGGGTCTAGGATCCGAACTCAGGAGCTTCCGCCTGCAAGGCAAAGGTTTAACCCCTGAGCCACCTCTCCAGCCTCTTCTGTGTGTTTTTGATTGAACTGATTTAGTTAGTATTACTACTCTTGGGCAGTTATTACTAGTGCTTGCCTTGGAGTTGGGTACGTTTGTCTGTTGTTAGTATTATTTCCTAAATGAGGCTATTAGGCTGTTAGTACATCAGTTAAGTCAGTTTAAGTAGACAGGTGGTGAATATTAGTATGGTAGTGCACTTTTATGATTTAGTATCTTGGTGATATGTGAGGGTGAGTAGTATAATCCTTGGAGTTGTATATATTTTTGGGGTGGCTGTATGGAAAAGTTAATCTACAGTGATTAATACTAGAAAGGAGCAGCATGGTAAAAAAAAAAAAAAAAAAAAAAAAAAGAGGTTTACTTATCTTTGGGCTGGACGTGAAGTATCTCTCCCATGTGACAGGATGATTTTAGAGGACTTCGGATGTATGGCCTTTGTCCCTTAGAGCCTTGCATGAGTTTCCTTTGGACTCTGTTGAATTCTGAGAAGCATTGTATTCTCCGTGGACCATGAGCGAGGCTCCCCAGTGGGCCAGAAGGGCAGAGGGGTTGATGTAGATAGCAGAACTCTTCACCTGGGACCTGGGATCTGGCTTGGTGGCCCACCCAAGCTCCAGGGATGGAGGACTGTGAACAAGTCCTGTCCCGGTCGGGCCATAAATATTGGAGTCCAAAACCTAGGATGTCACGGAGGTTAATGTTAATTACGAATTTACAGAGCATGAAGCTGTTACATGAAAACTTGTTTCTAAAGTCCGACAGTCATAATTTATATATTCTAGAAAATTGGCAATTAATTGAGATGTGTTACATGAAATTAAGCAGGAGTAAGTCCTGCTCAGCAGCTAGGCAACTGAGTGTAAGCGCCAGAGCCTGAAGCTCCGACCATGCTTCGCAGACCACGCTAAAGCACACCTCCTCCTCTCCTGGGACTGCAGCTATCAATATCCTTTTGCTAAGTGCCTATTGGTCGGACTTCAGCATTCCCGTGGTGTTTAAGGGACTAAGTGATTACTCTGATTTTCTCTCAACGTCAAATAAGCTGGACTTTGTCAAGGTGCTTACAGAACTTTGGCCTCTGAGGTACGAGGGAGGCTGAGGCTTTACGGAGCGGTGGGTGACTCTCTGGTTCCTCCGCCCAAGGCCCTGTCATGTTTCCCGTAGCAGGAGGCCAGCTGCTGACCTTCGCTTGACCTTCAGCACAGCCTCCTCCTGGGCAACACCCATGCCTGGGGGGCTGGTCTCCAATCCGGTGGGTGAGAGCACCGTGGGTTCTCTGGGGTGCTGAGGCCGCTTCTGGGGCAGCAGCTGCCTCGAACGCTCTGGGCTTCGTGGGTGCCAGCAGGTCACCACGGACAGCACCGTCTGCAGAGCCGGAGTCTGCTGCGCTGCCTGAACTCAATGCTGCTCTTGCTCCTACTGCAGGACTCTGTGGGAGGCAGAGGATGGGGTGGGGGGAGCTGTAGCCCTCTGCATCTGGCAGACACCAGCCTGTGCTTGCTGCTTACTTCTGCGGCATCGCTGTGTAGGAAGCACACTCCGAGGTTGGTGCAAGCCACTCAGTGACGTCTCACGGAGCTCACGGAAGGCGAATGTTTATGCAATGCTAGTATTATGCCCTTTTCCCTGGGGCACAGTCTAACCTGAGGTAGCAGTCCCCTGACTCCAGGTGCCCTGCCTGTACCTGTGTACCTGCTAGGACCTCGCTGCCAGAGTGTGGCCCTCGACATCACCCAGGACTCAGACTGTTTCGATACCCGTGGACTCAGACCTCGCATAGTCACGAGATCCCCTGATTGTGGTCACGGGGGGCCCTGAGGCTGTGTGCAGGACAGTTTCCACAGAGCTGCTCCAGAGCTCATCAAAGCAAATGAGACAGCACTTGCTGCCACCCTAAGTCTCTGTCTCTAGGGGGAACGTGGACAGAGGGAAACTTCTTGTTTTAATTTCACGGTATTAGGATAATGTGCCAGGCAGTTGCTCTAAGGCACATCCACCTAAGAGGCAGTGTGCTGCTACAGACCTGGGGAAAGACTATATTTTGTCCCAGGTATTTTATGCACTAAGTCGCCAGGCTGGCTTTGAACTTGCCACCTTCTTCCTCAGGTACCACCAAGTCTGCCTGGCTGTCATTGTTTATTGTGAGCAGACAGCATGTGGGATCCACGTCCCAGTGATTTCCAAGGTGTAGTCATCCCTTGTGGGACTGTGGATCACCCATTCCTGGTTCTCAAGCTGCTTGCTGGTGATAAAATCGCACCACAGCTGGTTTCTTACAAATCCCCTCACACACAAGCATTTAGAGAGGGTATGAAGGCACTGCAGGTCCTTTATGAAAAGGGTGTGCATGGCCTGTTTATGTTACCTTGTGTCCTGGAGTGATTCTCCAGTGGGCACATCTTTTTAAATGATGCTTTTTGTAGCTACTGCTTAAGTGCTGGTAATTTTATCTCTGGCTTTATGGCTAATAGAGTTGTTCTAGATAAAGACTTTTAGATTTCTTTTTTTTTAACATTTTTATTATTATTTCCGCTCATACAAACTTAATAGGTAGACCAGTTCCCTCCCCCCCCCCGAACCCTCTGCTCCCCCTCCCTCCCTCCCCATCTCCCAGTGCCTCCCCCCCAATTCCCAGAGAGTCCTTTATTGTGCATGCCTAACTCTCCTCTTGGTCCTCCTTTCCGATGACGTACAAGGACCCACTGGCATTTCCCTGAACCCTTTCTCGTGTTCCCCTCAAGCATAGGAACACTACTATGGCCATCAATCCCTTGCCTCCAAGGATCTTGGTGCCTTTAGCCGATGTTAGACTTTGTGAGGTCAATAGTGTGACGGACATGGCGCAGGGCATGCAAAGTCCTATTATGATTACTTCAGCCCTAACTAGCGTGAAGACTCTTCAAATCATTGCTCCCCCCATCTTTTTGCTCTTACAATCTTACCGCCCCCTCTTCCGCAAATGTCCCTGAGCTTCAGGATGGGGGGAGATTAGGCTGGCTTAGTTCTATGTGGATGATATAGAGTCTCTGAAGTTCTGGATTGTGGTTTGTTGATTAAGACTTTTAGATTTCTTAAAGCAACATCTTCCTTGGAAATCAATCCTAAGGAGAGAGTTAGGAAATAAAGCCTTCATTTGGGTGTTTTTCAAAGTCAGAAGGAAAAAAAACAGAAATTTTATAGTAAAGGGCTAAACATATTTAAATTGTTTGCTTCCATCCCAAGGGCTGTAGAATTCTTCTGGTAAAGTGCATGGAATTCAAATATTCCGGATGTTCACCTATCATATCAAAATCTTGTCAAAGTCACCTGTTTTTGAAGATGCACTTGGGGACTTGGTTCAGGAGAGCTACCTCTCCAAAATGTTGGGCTCAAGGAAAAGAGCCCATCTCCGGATCTCATTTCATCTGTAGGTGTAGCAAAATGCAGATTCCTAGGCCCAAGGATTCCCCCAGTTGTGCCTGCAGGGCAGCTTCACACATTGCTCATGCCAAAAAGGAATATCCATGCTACACTGAAAAACTATGGAGGAAAAAATGTAAGGATGTCACCCTGTCTGTGGGCAAGAGCTGGTTAGTTTTTTAATCAATTGCTTAAGAGATTTTTTTTTTTACAGGCAACTAGTTGCATTTGCTTTGATAAATACATATCCCAAGTACCCCTAGCTTCAGAACTGTGCAATTCCCAGGAAGTCTCAGGGAGGTCATCACAGCCACCTAGACACTGCTTGGAAAAAAGTTCACAAAGGAAAAAGGGCGAGTCGAGCCTGTGTTAAGAGTCCAAAGCCCAAGGACCAGACTTAGATGGCTGTGGAAAGTTAAAAACCTGAATCAAAGTGTTTGAACATCATTCATTGCCCCATTCTACAAGGAAGCCCCCCAACAGGCTGCCCTTCCCAAGGTGAGAAACAGGTGTGCAGGAGGGCAGGCCTGTCAGCTCAGCCACCCCAAGCCTGCAGCTGGGGGACTCAGTCCTGGCTCTTGGAGGGGAGGAGAGGCGGGGGGGAGGGGGAGGGAGACACGGAGCAGGCGTCACTGGCAGGGTTTTCTGGCATTTAATAGGTACTTTCCATCTCACTTGATGTTCTGAAAATAAGCCCACAGTGCTGACTTTTAATGTAGAAAAGCCAGGATAAGCCTCAGGGATAAAACAGGGGAACCTTTTGGAAGAGGGGACAGCAAGATTGTAAGAGCCTAAAGATGGGGAGGATCAACAATATACAGGATACTTCACACAAGTTAGAGCTGCAGCAGCCAGAATTAGACTTTGCTTGACCTCCACAATGGCTGAATGTCAATGATCCCCCAATATCTAGCATGGATCACAGGAGAGAAGGCCTCAGGCAGTAGGATTCTTAGAGGCAAGGGATTAACAGTCATAGTAGAGTTCCCATACGGGAACCCAAGAAAGGACGGGGAGTCCAAGAAGGGGCTCTGTGGTGTGCCACTGAGTCCTGAACCCTCACTGGGGCGGAGGACTCAGAGGGAAGTTTGGCGTTCACACAAAAGGATGCTCTAGGGGATGGGAGAGAGGAAGGGGGAAGCACTGGAAGGGAGGGGGTGAAAGGAAGGGGAGAGTACAAGAGGGGATGACTGGGGAAGATAGGAGGGAGGGAGAGAGAAGACGGGGGTACCTATTGAGCTTGTATGATAAGGAAAAAAATAAAATGTAGGAGAAAAAAAAAACAGGATTAACGCTTGCTGAGTTGCTGGGCAAGTAAATATGGCTGTCCAGGCTCTACCTCCTGGTGTGATCTGGGGACAGAAGGAGTTTCTACCAGGAAGCCCAGGGAGAAAAAGCTACATTTGCTTAAAAAGCCCTACAAGAAGTTATGTTTTCAGAGGGACAAGCAAGAAGCAGCCAAAGAAAACACTCTGAGCCTCCAGAGCCTTCCACTGCTTATCCACAGAAGAGCTCGCTTCAGGGACTCTGGTCTCACAGACAGCAAGGGTGCTAGATGCACCTGGCGAGGAGCCCAAGAGCGCCCTCCTGTGGCTGAAGCACAAAACGCTACTGCGTCACCTGCTAGGCCCTCCCTGGGTCCTCCCCTGACTGCAGGTGTAGAAGACTTGCAGTGCTGCTTTTCTATTTTCTCCTTTGACACCGTCATATGCAATGAATACTTCCCAAGCCCACTCTCCCCTCCTTTCCTACTCATACTTTTTCCTTTCCAGCCGCTCTCCGTCCTCCTCCCGTTTTCAGCCTGTATGGCACACTGAGCTTCCTCTGAGGTGTCTGTGCTGGCAAGTGCCTGAGTGCCTGTGGGTATGCATGACTTATCAGCGGGTCCCTTCTCCTGTCTGGCATTGCCAGTGTTGCTTCTTATAACCTCTTCTAAGAGTGAAGGGCCTTTGCAGCAGGCCTGGAATCCCAAGTTTCATTCATTTACTTAAGCTAAGCTCAGCTCTCTGGCCAGCCACAGATTTGAGAGGTGTGTGGCACACTCCTGATGTAGCTACAGCCCCACTATTTCCATCATGACAACAGTGGGTCCTTGCCCACACATTCTCCCCGCCACACAAAAGCTGACCCTTAAAGTATAACACTGTCCATGGAGGGGGACAGTATGAACTCTGAGAGCAGAGAAGACTGCTCAACCGTGAGCTTCATCGAGAGGCCTCAGGACACCCGGGCCAGAGCAGGCCCGGTACTCCCAGGGCCAGAGCAGGCCCGGTACTCCCAGGGCCAGAGCAGGCAACTTGCCATAGAATAGGGTGCTGGTGCCCCCAGAAACATGCTCATTGTGAGCAAGCACAGCCCTCGGTCAGGACAGTGCAAACGCCTCTTGTCTCTAGTCATGCTGAGCAGCTGGTTCTCCCCAAGCAGCTGATTAGATGAAAGTTTCTTTGGGTTTTGCCTGATCATGCGCTCATGTTGCGTTAGGTGATCACGTGCTCCTATTGCATTAGTTATGAAGCAAAGCACAACGTCCCTTAACAGGTTCTCCAACAATTGGATTAAAAACTCACTTTCTGTTTTGAAAAAAATACTTTTATTTTAAAATTTGTTACAACAGATGCACATGAAGCAGAACACACTGTATGTGTTTGTTCTTTGAAAGTGCACATCTAAATGAGATTGAGGTTTGCAGACTCTGGAAAAGACAAGGGGGCATTTTCTATTGAAAAGATGAATAATTCAAGAGATGTTTGTCAGAAGAAATTTAAGTTCACTCTAACTTTCACTTCTATGGGAATGCTGTACAGAATCCTCTTAGTGATTAATCTCTGTCTCATTGAAGCAGCCGCGCCAGCAGCCACAGCAGCAGCCACAGCAGCCACAGCCACGGCAGCCACACTCTCACTGCAATGGATCTGCAAATGCTCCACTGACCTGCAGCAAGCAGGACCCACTGAGGATACCGTGAACTGTTCACTAGCTGGTGCACAGTCCTACCCATGCTGGGTTTGTTGGTGGGGCCTTACAACAGTTTATTTTCCTTTTTGGCTACAAACTCAGTTTTAATAAATATATTAATAAATATTTTTAGTTTTCTAAATAGCTTTAAGAAGGAAAGCTTATTTTCATTTTGATAAAATAAGGAAATAGAGTTTAATGTGCTCATCAGAAAGGGAACAACTTGGTTGTGAAGAAACTGGTGTATCCTCCACTGAGAATTTTAATCTTCTTTGAAGAGGCTCATAATCCACATCTGGCATCATTTCCTTAATTATAACTGGCAACATGATTAGGTGAGGCTGCTCGATGGCCACTGGGGCTGGGACCAGGACACAGCCTTTGAGACGACTACAGAAGTAAGCCTGTGTGAGCTGCAGCCCTGGGTTAACAGTTTGCATTCTGCATGGCTTAAGGTTCTCCCATGCGCTAAGTAATTCCACTTCTGTGTTCATCAAACCTGCTTCACGGCTGAGGGAACTAGAGAGACTACTTAAAAATCACATAGAGAAGACAGAGAACAGATGGACAATACATATGAAAAATGTTCATCCTCAGTAACCATCAGAGAAACCATTAAAGAAACAACCTTGGGGCTGGAGAGATGGCTCAGGGGCTATGACTCCATCTCACAAGCAGAAGGTTCTGAGTTCGGATCCCAAGTCCCATGTTAAAAAAACAAAACCAGGGGCTGGAGAGGTGGCTCAGGGGTTAAGCCTCTGCCTTGCAGGCGGAAGGTCCTGAGTTCGGATCCCAGATCCCAAGTATAGATGCCAGGCGGAAGCGGGGGCGGCCTGCGCTTCTGGTCCTGGTAGGGCGGAGCCTGTGAATCCCGGGGCAGAAGGAGGTGAAGGTGTCCATGGTGGTTCACGAATTCGTCCGTGGTTCTACACATACACACACACACGCACACACACACACGCACACACACACACACACACACGCGTGCGCGTGCGCGAGCACATACACACGCACATGCGCACAATTGAATAAATAATAATAATAATAAATAAAAAAAAAGAAACACAAACTTCTGGAATCCCACCTCACCCCAGTCTCAACACCCCAATCAGAATACACACTGTGGAGGATGTGGGCGAAGGAAGTGTGCACTGCTGGCGGGAATGTAAACTAGTCCAGTCGCTATGTAAATCAGCATGGAAGATTCCAAAAACTTAAAGACAGAGTTATCATGTGACCCAGTATCACCACTCCTGGGCATTTTCCCAGAGGATTTAAGTCCACACGCACAGGACCACGCGGCACATGCACCAGAGCTAAGTTACCACAACCCAGGTGTCCCACGGCTTTGTAGAAAATATGGCTTTGTAGAAAGCCAAGTTAGAATGGATGGCATTTTGAAATTAAAAATTGGTTTCTTTATGGTGTGAAAAATAAAACAGAATAAGCCAGACTCAGAAAGATAAATACTATACTTTCTCTCATATGTGGAAATGAAACTGAAACAAACAAACATGACGGGAAGCTGGAAGAAAAAGCACTGGGAAGTGAAATCAGATGGAGGCACAGAACAGCGACAGGCTGTGTGATGGAGTCACGTCATACGCACGCATGGACACGTCACAGCAAAACCCATTCTATCGTACAATAAATAAATGCCATAAAACAAAACATGAAGTCAGTTGTACTATTCAACCAAAAATCCACTAGAAAGCAATAAATGTGGTTATAACACAGTCGGAAACTAAAGATTTCTTCCTATTTCAAACACTGTTGGGTGATACACATAGATCTTTATATGTTTTTCATTTCTCGGGAGACCTCCTTTTTCCAGAAGCACAGTGGAGGAAACATGATTTGTTTTTATAATTTCAGCAAAAAAAAAAGCTGAAAGTACTATCCAGCTCCAAAACTCCTTTAAAATTAACTGCCAGTGATTTTTGCTCATTTTATTCCAAGGTTTGCTTATTTTTATTTGAATCTGATAGAAAAATAGACTTAGAATGAGAAGAAATTACCAAAACAACTCCTCGCTGCCTATAGTTCTAAGATAAATCTTCACTTGAGAACCCGTCTAAAATTGCTCAATATTATTATCATCAACATCTTTGTCTTCCATTTAAATGACATCTATGGCCAGAGTTAAAGCATTCATGACAGAACATCTAGCAAATACAACCATCTTCAGAAAAAAATTAAAGTCACGGGTCACTGGGCACAGGCCACGCTGGCTAGCTGTGCCGACAGGTGTCCTGAAAGGACCCAGGAGTGCAGAGGTCACCGTGGCTGCACTTGGCTCCTCCCCACAGGACTGAGCAGGAGGGGAGCAGCAGGTGGTCCTCGAGCTGCCAGACTTCAGAGCCAGCACTTGGATCCCAGGAAGGACATGTGTTCTCTGATGCCACCAAAGGCTGAGGAGGAAGAGGAGGAGGAGAAGGAGGAGGCAGAGGAGGCCTATTTACACCTTCTTAGAACTTTTACACTCCTGGAAATTACCTCCTGCATTCACCTGTGAACCTGTGTTGAACTGTATTTTCCTTGCACGCCCACTGGGCTCCAACTGAGGCTGCGGAAGCCTGGTGAAGGTCAGAGCTGGCGGCACAGAGCGCAAGGCACAGAGACGCCGTCTGCGGGCCAGGAGGCTTGTGCCTGGGCTTCCTGAGGGCTGACTGTGTGAAGAGGTTGTGAGGGCCTGCACTTAGTTGGGCTGCATGAGTGACACAGGCCACAAGGAGAAAGATGAGCGTGACAGAGTCTCACGTGGAGTGTAGGCAGCTTCCACTTCCAGGAAAGCGGACCAGAAGCACCTCCCTGATTCCTTCTCCTGACAGGAGACCCTGGACACCACCCCAAAACAATCTGAGAAGTCTCCAAAAGGTGGCGAGGTGCAGGCAGGCTGATGAGGAACTCAGGGACCCAAGGAGTCACTCAGTTGTGTCCCCCTGGCATACACACACACAAACACACACACATACACACACATATACACACACACACACACATGAGTTCTAACCCCCAAGCCATCTCTCGAGCACCAACAAGCTTCTTAGAAAAATCAAGTTTTGATTTAAAATTGAAGAACCAAAATATTGCTCAAAATTTATAATATTGACTTATATGTAAAATGTACAATTTAGGGGCTGGAGAGATGGCTCAGGGGTTAAGATTCTGCCTCACAAGCAGAAGGTCCTGAGTTCAGATCCCAGGTCCTACATAGAAACACCTGGAGGAAACAGCGGTGTCTGCATTTCCTGCTCTGGTGGGCGGAGCCTGAGAAATCCCAGAGGGAAGCAAGAAGGTGGTAGAAGCAATCCAGGATGATTCCTGAAGTCACCCTTGGTCCTCTTCAGGGGCATACAGTGCCCTCTGATACACAAACACACACACACACACACACACACACACACACACACACACAGAGTAAATAAATACTTTTTAAAATGTACAATTTAACTGTGATATAAATAATTACCAGAAATAGTTAATGGGTACCAAATTTTGCTATTCAGACATAGTTTTAAGTACTGTGTTATCGCCTTGTTTGACCCTCAAAACACTTCAGTACATGAGGCTCGAGGTCATTGCAGCCAATGGTTAAGCTGGAATTTGAATCCAGAAGCTCTGATGATGAAGACGCTCAGAATCCTTACCACCGGCACTTCGTGAGCACGAAGCTCTCAGAGACGGCGCAGGAGAAGGCTGTCGGCAATTTTAGGGACAAGAACCTGAAAACAAACAGTTCTGATTCTTGTCCTTGTCCAGGAGCCAGAAATATCCTCAGCTCTGTCCTCGGTTAGAAGCCAAATTGTCATCTCTGAGTGCCTCAGGCTGGCGTAGCCTTCTCAACCCAGGTAGGGCCCTGCCTGGATGGTAGCCCCCTGGGGTCGGCACCTGCTGTGCAGGGCTTGCTGTTCTCTCTCAAGCTCCTGCCTGTGAGTCTAAAATAAACTCCTCTTCAACATTCTCCTGTTGCCAGTGAATTTCTCCTTCAGGTTCACGAGACAAAGGAGTCCCCTGGCTTTGTGGCTTCGGTGGGCATTGGTTTTCTAGCACCCAGCACCCCCCATGCTGCCCATCTAAGGTGAGAGAGGGACCCTCTGCTGCTCAAGAGGACCCCTGCTTTTCATCACAAGGTTGTATTCGACATATAAAAACAACTCTCAGTAAAGAAGGCTAATGCTAACACCAACTCTGCACATCCAAAGAACACTGGGTTATTACACAAGCACTGCTCACATTCCAGAAGCCACCGAAGCTTAGTCCATACTCCCACTAAGCACTGACACTCGCGGAAGCAACAGGCAGAGTGATGCTTTTTTCTGTAGCCTGAGGCCCCCTGCTGGTCAGGGGACCTGGGTGCCACTTGCCTGTAATTCCAGATGCGGGAGGCCGAAGCATGTCTGCCCTGAGTTCCATGCCTGTCAGGACTATAGAATGAGAATTTGGCTCAGTAAGCAAATAAAAAACTAAATTTAGAAAAAGCATTAGTCTAGAGATGTGTCTGATTAAACGGTATTCAGAATGGCCACAGATATTTCATAAAGTCCATGTTTATTCTATCATGACCCTCAAAACTCCCAAAGGCATCCCCAGCATTAGCATCACCCAAGATCAAGCACTCGTCCTCTCTGGCCTGCCAGGAAGATGATTGTAGCTCCCAGACTCAGATCCTCCCAAGACGCAAAGAACCATCACATTAAATAGTCTTTAAATACTGGTTGTTTCTCAAGAGCAATGGAACCACAAAACAAAAGAGGGCTGGCCCCTCTCTCAGTCCATGGGAACAAGATACTAAATGTCTCTAGACAGCTTGACTAACTTTATTGAGAAATAAAAGACTGAAAACTTTTCTGAGTAAAATACAGACTTGGATCATTTCTAATGTGACGGAAAGAAAAACACTTCTCGCCGTGTTGGGTTTGTGGCGTTTCCTTTAATAGATGCTCTCCTTATTGTCACCTGTGAAATAAATAACTTCGGAGATTTGTCACTCAAACAACCCATTCTAAACATGAGACATAAAGATGTATCTTGCTTCTGGCTGTATAACTGGCTGGTGAACGGCAGAGACTCCATGTCCTCAGATGGGAATTCTCCAGGCATTGCAAGAGGCTCGGGCAGACTGAGACCCTTGGTCAGCAGAAAGATGGCAAGATACACTGCAGATAATGCAAACTTGAAGGTGTGACAGAGTCCTGATGATTTCAACGTTTTATGATTCTAAGTCACTATCTTGCTTTTCTCAAGGTTTTCTTCATTTAATTCTTTTACAAAAGGAAAAGCTTTCTTAAAACAATGCCGTTTAATCAAATACGATTAAATGATTGATTCTATGCAAATTGACACATTCTAGGAGGCTGCTTTAAATATATTCCAGAGCAGCCGATGTTTCAGAGATAAAGGGTGCTCCAAAGCACTGGCATGAGCTCACATCAATATCCGTCAGTATCCTGTCTGTCTTTCAGGTGTACATATCATGAACCACAGTGAACTTGTGCAAGTCTGTGGGGCATCTCCACAGCTGCTGTAATCAAAATCTTTGATCTACGTGGTCTAGATTTTACATTCATGGCAGTTCTTCCCTTGGGATAAACAATCGTGTACAGCAGTTACCAGCATTGAGAATTCTCCTGACCACCACAAAACCCACCTACAGGAGAGCTTGTTGTTTGGGATGAACAGAACATGGGGAGTGACAGTCGAGAGAAATGGATTCATGTTCCAATAGTGCCAATGTTATTTCTGAAAGTGGCCACAGCAGCATTTCCATCTCATTTCTCCTGGTGCAGCTCAGAAGAGAAACAGCGGTCCTACTCTCTTCCTGGAGAGTGGGGTCTCCTGGACCAGGCCGCAAGGACCCTCGGGGAGAAGCTGCCTGCAGATGATTCAACTTAAGGCCCAGCATCCACCATCCGGCCTTTGCATGCAGGAGCCTCCGTCTCCCGGTACTGGCCGATGCTGCGGAGGCTGGGGCTGGACGAGCTCTCCTTGTGTCAGTCCACACTGTATCTAAGCACCATCCTTCACAGGCTCTTTGTGACTCGCTGCCACCAACAACAGTCACGGCATTTGTTTTCAAAAGCTAGAATCTTAGATGACAAATTAATTTTTAGTTAATCCTACCATGTTGGCCTAAACATTTCTGGCAGTCTCTAAATGCTCATTGAAGGACTAACAACTTAGACGAATACAAACGCATGAAGATTTTAACAGGAAGCCCTTGGGTGAACGCCTGGGACTTCAGAACACCTAAGATGTGGTTGTGACATCCAATCGCTGCCAGGAGCACCTGAGCTGTGTACCCCACACTTGGGTGTCCACTTCCAAGGAGGACCTTCAGCAGCGTCACTGACCCTGGGCCTCAGCGCAGCTCCCAAGGCACCCACATCTCACTCACAGCATGGCAGCCGGAAACGCAGTCACGTTCAGAGGCTTGCAATGTCAAGTTGCTGCCTCAGATCAATGGTGTGAAGAAAGGGAGAAGTGCTGAGGTGGGGCTGAGTGAAGGGAATGAATCAAATCCTAAGGTTTGTTCTGGGAATGGGGAGGGTCCTTTGTGGACAGAATCCCTTCCACTTCCAAATTCCACAAGATGGAATCCTGACCTCCAATGTGAAGCCTTTGGGAGTCTGTTAGGTCCCCTGGGAGGAGGACGGGCGGTGGGATCGGTGCCTCAGAGCATGCTCCTGCCCTCCGCCCTGTGTGAGGGTACAAGCAGAGGCATAATGTGTAAGCTACGAGACAGCTCTCACTGTCACCTAACATGATGGGCAGAAAGGTCTTCTGTGTTTGCTGTGGGCCGTTGCCTGAGGACAGAGGACAAAGATTGGGTCTTGGACAAAGTACAACTCTGTACTTTGCTCCTTCCCTCCTTGAGTCCTGCCCAAGCCCACAGAGACAGCCACAGCCATAAGTGAACCCTCAGCCTCAACAACACTGTCCTGCAGAGATGGGGTGCATGATCATTTTCCTGTATATTTAAAATACTCAGGGCCATGGAGACCCTCAGCTGACAACAGCCCTTGCCACCAAGTCCACCCGTCCCTGGAACTGGGCTCCCAGATCCCACACGGTGAAAGGAGAAAACCAATTCCTACAAGTTGTCCTCTGACTCCACATGTACCACGCACGCACGCACACGTGCACACACACACACACACACACACACACACACACACACACACACACAAACGCGCGCGCATGCACGCGCGCGACAAATAAGTAAAAATGTAAAATATCTTATTGACAGTCAAGACAATTCTTACAGCCCATGAGAGTGACTTTAAGAACAGCACAGTCACCAGTGCTCCTCAGACCAACAGCAGCAGTCACAGTGCTCCTCAGAGTCAACAGCAGCAGTCACGAGTGCTCCCTCAGACTCAACAGCAGCAGTCACGAGTGCTCCTCAGAGCCAACAGCAGCAGTCACGAGTGCTCCCTCAGAGCCAACAGCAGCAGTCACGAGTGCTCCTCAGACTCAACAGCAGCAGTCACCAGTGCTCCTCAGAGCCAACAGCAGCAGTCACGAGTGCTCCTCAGAGCCAACAGCAGCAGTCGCCAGTGCTCCTCAGAGCCAACAGCAGCAGTCACGAGTGCTCCTCAGACTCAACAGCAGCAGTCACGAGTGCTCCTCAGAGCCAACAGCAGCAGTCACGAGTGCTCCTCAGAGTCAACAGCAGCAGTCACGAGTGCTCCTCAGAGCCAACAGCAGCAGTCGCCAGTGCTCCTCAGACTCAACAGCAGCAGTCACGAGTGCTCCTCAGAGCCAACAGCAGCAGTCACGAGTGCTCCTCAGACTCAACAGCAGCAGTCACGAGTGCTCCTCAGAGCCAACAGCAGCAGTCACGAGTGCTCCTCAGAGCCAACAGCAGCAGTCACGAGTGCTCCCTCAGACTCAACAGCAGCAGTCACGAGTGCTCCTCAGAGCCAACAGCAGCAGTCACGAGTGCTCCTCAGACTCAACAGCAGCAGTCACGAGTGCTCCTCAGAGCCAACAGCAGCAGTCACGAGTGCTCCTCAGAGCCAACAGCAGCAGTCACCAGTGCTCCTCAGAGCCAACAGCAGCAGTCACGAGTGCTCCTCAGAGCCAACAGCAGCAGTCACGAGTGCTCCTCAGAGCCAACAGCAGCAGTCACGAGTGCTCCTCAGAGCCAATAGCAGCAGTCACGAGTGCTCCCTCAGACTCAAACACTACTATTTGCCTACCACTGTTTTCCCTCCTTCCTCCCCAATTAGCCAAGTTGGATTCAAAATATTTATGATGGTATTTCTTGAAATTGCATTCATATCTGCCAAGGAGCAAGTTGGAAAATGAGGCAGAAACATGCCACGGAAATGTGTTGGCATTTTCAAGGATAAGAAGAGCCCAGCTCTGAAACTGGAGATCAAAAACTGACTAAACATTTTTACAGCTAATTTGTCTAAAAATTATAGCTTATTTCATCCAAATAAATTCAGACAAAATTCGAACACAGTGAGAGATTCCAGAAAGGCACTTTCCAGAATAAACAGCGCATTGACATCTGAGAAGAGGCCAACAGAAATGAATTCCTCATTACACTAGGGAGAGACGTGCTATTAAATCACTGGGGGCCACCACGGCTATCTGTGTGCTCCTCCCACCGTGGGCATGTCTATGGTAGCCTATGGCATATACATCTTAGGTGGGCATGCTGGTCACCCATGGAAGTAGGGTATTATTCACAGCTCCCGGGGCAGCAATGCGCAGCTGTCCTGCATGGATGGGCATTTCTGAGCTATATGTCTGTATCTTTTCTCGACACTCCTGCTTGACACATCAAGGGGACAGTGGAGGCCCTGGGCATCACTCTACTGCAGTCCACACAACCACACATCTGGCCAAGCAGCTGAGTGACTGCGGAGGAAGAAGAGCCTGGGGGTGTTGAGTGTCCATTGCGATGGACACACACACAGACACACGTGCTTAAACACAGACACTGCGCTGCGCCAGGTGGCCAAACATACATGGACACCTGGACACATGGACACACCATATACACACAGCCAGGCAGGCAACACAGACACACATGCACACACCTACAGACAGACACACAGCCAGGAAGAGGCTGACCGTGATGCTGACCCCATGCTCTGCTGACCCCAGCCTCCTACACTGTTACCACTGTCGTCCCAGTGCTCTAACTTGGAAGGAGACCCGATGCGCGGGCACAAGGACATGTCTTCTGGATGCGCGGTGTGGTTGTATTTCAGTCTTAAAGATTTATGTGGCTGCTGAGACGTCAGCTGTCTGCCCCAATCTATCCACCTCCAGGGCTGTCGGCAGGAAAGCGCTGCTCAGCCCTGGGTGAAGACACTCTCAGCTGACAGCAGGCTGAGTCTCCCTCACTTCAGAGATCCACGATTCTCCTACAGCCATCCAGAAAGGGGCTGCCCAAGAGGCTCGAGGCAAACCCCACATGCACACAAGATGTACACATAGATACACAAGTATACACACGTGTATACTGCTCCAGGTCCCATGTTCCCTTTAGGTTTTATTTGCCCAGCTGTTCCTGTGACACCCAGACTCTGCTTTCCTTCTCCATGGCTCAGATAGGAATAAACAAACAACTGTTCTCTCAGATGTACAAACATGGCTGTGCTCCTTATGACTGGTTTATATACTGATAAAACTGTCAAGAGTCAAAGACATAAAGCAAGTGCACTTGACTCGCACATGGCACCAAGCACCACCCTTAGCATCACAGTGGCACTATGGAGTTCTGGTTGCTCCCCCACCCCCACCCACTGCAACCAAGTACCTGGCTGGGAGTCTTGGGCTAATCATCACTGTCCAGCATATGACCAAGTAAGTACTGGAGACCACAAAAGATGAAAATTCAAAATTCAAGGTACATTTTCTACAGAATGCAAGCAGCTCTCTCCATATGAAGGGAGTGTCAAAAGCTGGCCTGTAAGTCAGGGCTAGGTGCATTTATGATACATGTGTGTGCGCGTGTGTGTGTGCATGTGACTGTGTATGCATGTGACTATGTGTGTGCATGTATGTGTGCATATGAGTGCATTGTATACATATGTGTACATGTGAGTGTGTGTGCATGTGTGTGTATATGTGCTACATGTGAGTGTATGTCTCTGTGTGTGTATGCTTTCCCAGGCTCTGCTTTCCAGGGCCAGAAGTGCAGGCTAATACCATTTCCTCCCAACATTTTCACATGGGATCAGGTCCTTCTGCGAGACAGAGGCTGAATCCTGAGCCATCTCTCCAGCCCCCATCTGCATTTTTAGACAGTCTGGGCTGTTGTGTAACTTCTCCTGGGGCGACAAGCACCAATTCCTGCTCACCCCAGGTAGGCAGTCAGAGGTCCACCCCCAGTCCTATGATGACTGGTCAGTCTCCTCCCCCCAACAGTCCTTAGGGTTTATGCGATGCAGTGAGGATCTTTGCGAGTCCTGCCCGTCTCGGGACCTGCCAGATCCTATTCACTTCCCAAGTGAGAAGCCTCTTGCCCGGCTGCAGTGTCCAGTGCAGCAACTGCTACTGAAGAGGCAGGTCCAGCAATTATAACGAATAAATCTGCTTTCAGTTGAAAATGAGTTATCACAGGGCGTGCAGCAACATGAAGGCAGCAGAAAACGTGCGTATGCCTGTGTGTGTGTATCTACGTCTGTGTGTGTCTGCGTGTGCTTGTGCTTACGTCTGCATGTATATCTATGTCTCTATGCATATCTACCTGTGTCTGTGTCTCTGTGCATATTCATGAGTTTGTTTGTATCTCTGTATTTGTGCATGAATGCATATTTGTGTATGCTTGTGTCTCTGTGTATATCTGTGTCTATGCACATGCACACGTGTTTGCATATATCTGTGTATGTTTTTGCATTTGCATGTGTCTCTGTATGTATATTTTAAGAGAAGACAGAAGGTATTGGCTTGGATGACTCAGAAGGTCCCTTCCAAATGATAAGTTCTGTGTTATGAGGGCAACTTAGACATGCCAAAACAGATCAAAACAAAATGCCTAATAGAATGGTGAGAAGTCAGGGAAATCTCCACCCAGTGGTTGTGATAGGCCTGATTAGCTCAGGTAACTTATCAGAGAAGTACAGTGAGTCCCACCCATGAGGAAACCACAGCTCAGGCGTAAGTTCTACCAGCTGAGAGAGGAAGCCTGAGGTTCAGCCGGCTGTCCACCCTCTTCCTGCCATTCCCTTGGCTTTGGGCCATAGAGCCAGGGTGAGAGACAGAGACTCTCAGTCCCCCACTGATTGGCTGTCAGGATGTTGAACTGTCAGGAATGATGCAGAAGCTCAACAGATGCCATTTAGACTCAGTCACCACTCTTGAAGCAGTCAGGTGCAGCAAACAGCATAGTGTGACTTGGTCACTGCCTACGCAGGTCTCCAAGAACTCAAATTGTTGCAGAAATCGCTCCACCCTTTGCCTGTCCTCACACACATTGAAAATTCTCGGCTCTGTACTCCTCCTTCCTCCAAACAGGTCTGCAAATAGCGTCCTGGCTTTGGGTCCCCCAGTCTTTCTGCAGTGCTTTTGTTTCTTCTTAGTTCCCTTTTTTGTGTGTTTGGTCTGGCTTTGGTCACTTTAGAGAAAAGGGGGCTCAAAGGCTGCACACGTGTTTAAGATGTGAGGATGATGATGATGGAGTTGACGTCAGCTCCAGCTGGCAAGCACAGGCTCCCAGGAAAGGTGTTTCCACAAATGAAACTGTCCATACAGTGTTCGTTCTCTTATGTCTCCCCAGGCTCAGCATCGGCCCACCTGCTGGAGATACAGAAAGGACCTCACAGGACTCACATTGCAGCAACCAGCAGACAAATAA
The DNA here is from genome assembly GCA_023101885.1 of Typhlomys cinereus. Taxonomy (NCBI): domain Eukaryota; kingdom Metazoa; phylum Chordata; class Mammalia; order Rodentia; family Platacanthomyidae; genus Typhlomys; species Typhlomys cinereus. Next base: position 698,973 of record JALPQD010000212.1, read on the forward strand.
TGACAGCACCTAGTATAATAAGGAAGAAGCAAGTGCAGGCATCGGGGGCATCAGACAGAACCTACACAGGGCATGAGGAAGGTCGGGCAAGAATCCTGGAAGCAATGCAGAAACAGCTGCTGCCAGAAAAAAGAAAGGATTTCATGATAAAAATATAGATTGCAGACAGATGATAGATAGTAGAAGATAGACAGATGATAAGTAGATGGTAGAGATAGATTGTAGACAGGCATAGATGAAGAAATATATAGACCTACATATACATGATGCAGGACATTAGCATATTATAGAAAGTTTAGCTAGTCTATCAGACAGTACCACAAACACCCGGGAAAGATCTTTCACTGAAAGTGTCGCCAGCACATTCTTTGCTCTTGCACTTCTACCAGTCCAGGACAGATATGGCACCCAGACAGCCCATCAGTTCTGTTTGCTACTCCAGCCTTGCTGGAACACGCTGGTCTTTAAGTACAGCCTGAAGCATGATGTGGGCATGCAGCAGTCAGAAGCCGCCATGTGGCTTCAAGACGCGGTTCCTGCCGACCTCTCTTCGGGTGACCAGCAAACTACAGTGCCTCGTTCAGCTCCAAGCATGGACAGCGGGGCTGGTCTGGGGTCTGGTGACGATGAGAAGTCCTTGGAACCATCTAGTGGTGAAAGACACATATCTCAGAAGCCGTGAGCCTCTTGAAGCCCGAAGTCAACATGTTCTTGTCATGTCAGAGCTGAAGCTACTGAGCCGAAGCGAACTTGCAGCAGCTTCATTTCTGTCCCAACACAATCTTTCCACGCTACCTTCCTTGCCCTTTCTTGCTCGCCTCTCTTTTTCTTTCCTTACTGTCCAGTGATAACCAGGGTACAAAGTTAAAAGGTTCACAGTGCAAGACAGTGATGGCGAGCGGCTTCTAGAAGGCATTGCCCCACTTTCTGTACAGTGCACAGCTTGAACCCAGGGCCCGCACAGCCTAATGAAGTGCTCTGCCACTGAGCTGCACCCCTAGCCCGTCTCCTCACCTTATCGCTGAGCTGAGCTCCAAGACACAAATCAGAGCATGGAGGCCTTTGCATACAAATAAACACAGGATCGCTTTTGCCTAAATATTGGCTCTGGCACCAATGTTTCATTACAAAGAGGTATTACTGTAACTTTATATTATTCCCATAAATTACAAGGAGCTTTATGTAAAATTTCTCCAAAGGCATCCATTAATCATACCAATAGTGCACTAGTAGGCTTGAGAATCATCTCTCCTAGCCAAAAAAAAAATTTTTTTTAAATTCAAGGCTTTTACAATAAAAACCCAGAAATCCTTTTTTTTGAAGATTTCCCAGCTAGCCAAAGAAGTAAAGACTCTGGCCATGTTAAGACAGATGGCAGCTTCACAGACCAACAAAGAGCTTTTGGGTCCCTGGGCTCCCTCTAGGTTGCTTTCTCTCTCTCTTTTTCTCTCTCTCTCTTTCTCTCTGATTTGCTCTCTCTGTTTTCTCTCTCTCAGTTGTTCTCTCTCTCTCTCTCTCTCTCTCTCTCAGTTGCTCCCTCTGGGACCCTCTGGGTTGCTCTGGGTGAGACTCATCACAACGTGCTGAACAAGGGCAGACAGGTCCTTGATGTGTGACATTCAAAGCAGTCTCCAAAGCATGGCAGCAGGGGGAAAGCTCCCTCAGAACCTCTCCTCGGATCCCCAGGCAGCCTTCAGCTTCCTGCTCCAGCCAATTCTTCCCGCCTGACATTCACAAGGAAGGTGTTATGCAGAGAACACACCTCAGGTTATCACACAGGGACCATAGAGACAGACTATGTGAAGTCCACGGGGACATCAGTTCTTTCTGGAAGCCAGCATGAAAACCATTGTGGGAATAAAAGATTTCAAGTGCAATGAATAGGCACCTAGTAGTTATACATAGTTTAATGACATCAAGTGCTTGCACAAGGTCATGCGGTCACTTAGTGCCACAGAGGCACAAACAAAGCCTACATTAGGCTCCTTACACTTTTCTTATAGGCCAGACCAGAGCTGAGTCCCCCCAGAAAAGCTCAGGCCCAAAGCGAAGTTCTTCCTTCTTGCGCTGAGGAAGCTGTGCAGGCCATCGCTCATCCAATGAGCATAACAAGTTTAATCCGAAGCAAGTGTTTCTCTGTGGAAAATAAACATTAACTGGTTTCAGCTCATTCGCTCTGAAAATAGAGCCAGAGCTGCTCATGGCTGCCCGACAAATTCTCTCATCAGCCTGGGATCAGCCGACACAACACTGTTCACCTTTCACTTTATTAGAATGAAAAGAAGAGAAAGAAGGGGGGGGCTGGAGAGGTGGCTCAGGGATTAAGCCTCTGCCTTGCAGGCAGAAGGTCCTGAGTTCAGATCCTAGACCCTACGTATAGACGCCAGGAGGAAGCGGGGGCGGCCTGTGTTTCTGGTCCTGGTAGGGCGGAGCCTGTGAATCCCGGGGCAGAAGGAGGTGGAGGCGTCCATGGTGGTTCCCGAATTCGCCGGTGGTTCTACACACACACACACACACATACATACTCACGCGCACACACATGCATTCGTGCACAATTAAATAAATAATAAAATAATTAAAAAAAAAAGAAGAGAGGGGAAGTGCTTAATAATGTCTATGGCTGTTCAGAATAATCTAGAATGTACAGTCTACAAGCTTTCAAAGACTTCATTCAGCAACCTGAACGACCTGAACGTCACAGAACCCTCCGGTTCTTTGGGAAGGGGATGGTCGCCAGGTTCCAGACAAGCTCTACCATGAGAAACAGGCCCAGCTCTGGAGGGCTGACTTCAAATACATCATACAATATTGACTGAAGGTATTTGCCCACTAATTTTTTTTTGCATATTCAGTGGATTTATTTTTAAGAGCTGGTAACTAACATATGGATTATACTTTAACTGTAGGCATTAAAATACCTTTTGATAAAGGGAGATAGATTCTTGTAAAATTGGTTTATAATGCCCTATTGGTATATATCCACCCCTAAAGCAAATCAGAGAATACAGTATTGAGTGAAGAAGACGATGCTGTGTCCTTGGACCATAGACTTTAACTCTGTAACAGGTGAATGTGGATGAAGGGGAATATGCTCATAACTCAGAATAGACACATAGGAGACAGCACACAACCTTGAGCTATAGTCAGCAGAAGCCAGCTGATGCTCCTTCTAATTTTGCACATGGTCCTCATTATATTCTGTACCCACCACCAGCTGTTTTAGCAAAGTCCATGGGTCAAGAAGTTCAGATTATCATCAGTTTGGGACACAGGATGAACACGGACCATTTACCCTGGTTTTAGGGTGGAGGGCTTATGCCATATCCCAATATGCAAGACGCTGGATTCAAAGTTACCCCCACACTGGGCTTAACATTTCTTATTACAGAGAGTCCTCTATCCTACACAGCGATCTTGCTACCTAAAGACAACAGATGCAGATTCTGCTTTCTGGTTTTGTTGGTTTGAATGTGAAATGCCCCAGGGTGTCATGTCACATGGACACTTGGTCCCCAACCAGTGCACTCAAAGCTGACAGTGCTCATGCTCCCCATAGCACTATCCTGAACCATTTATCAGTTATAGTAGTTTTAACATCTAGTCATCCCGGAATAAATTCAGATTTTTTTCCCTTTTGTCCTTTATCGCTGTACTTCACAGGTTTTCTAGTCTGGCTCAACAGTAAACTGTAAATGGCAAAAACAGTCATTCATGGTTTTTTCCCAACTTTATTCAAGTCCTATCGTTTTATGACATGAATTGTGGGGGGAGGTTGTAGATGATTTTTCATAAGTTGAAGATGTTTCCTTAATTTTTAGTTTGCAGGAAATTTTCTTTCTTTTTCCATCTTCATGAGTTGCGTGGATGTGAATTTGTACGTGCGCATGGTGAGTGCCCACCTGTGGACTCAAAGTCATCCTCAATCTCTCTTATGCTTTGCTCTTCTTGAAACACATCTCCAATCACACCCACGGTCTGTCGTGGGCTGCTCAAACTGGCACCTTGCTTTTTATGTGTGATCACGCCCACCTGACATTTCATGTGTGTTCCAGGGATCTGGTCCTTTGCTTGTGCAGCGAGCACTTCACCACCCAGTTGTCCCTCCAGCCTACTTCAGGGTGTATCACTATGGTGTGGAAGTCAAGGCAGCTTGAAGCAGCTGCTCACAGAGCAGAGCCATGAGTGTTGCTGCTGCTCAGGCTCCTTCATGGACCCCCTGGGCCCCCTGTCCAGGAATGGTGTCACGCTTTGAGGCTGTGTCTTCCTACCTCATCTAAGGTTAAAACCCCTCTCTGGCATAACCAGAGGCTTGTCTCCCAGGTGATTCTAGATCCTGTTGACAGCTAACACTAGCCATCACCTGGATCTGGATAAAGGAATTCTTTTCTTTTACAGAATCCTAAAGAATTGTTTCCTTTCCATCAAGTGGCGGCTGCTGGATGTAAAATCCAGAATGTTCTCTCAGCTGTGTGAAATTCTCTCTGCATGCCCCGACTCGTTCCATTGCCGTCATTGAGTTATTTTACACATTCTTTAATGATAAAATGGGCACAGACTCTTGGAAGAACACATGATCAATATGAATGCCACTTAAACTGAATGTTGATCCAGTTGTTTTATTAACAAATTAATTCTTGTATGAGAGAAAAATAGGTTAAATATATATATAAGGTATTGATTCCTTTACAACGGCCAATGAGTCTTTAGTTCTTTTGATTTACATTCAGTAAAAGTGACAGAAAGGAGTTTATAGTGTTCAGCCAGGAAAGGCTCCTGCACAGGTTAGGCATCCCTGTTCTTGAATGTTCTGTTTGACTAGCCCATCGTTGTCTTGTGGTCTTACTGAATCCCCATTTTCTGTTGCCTTTCTGAGCCACTGTGCCCACCCATCATGCTTCCACAGAGCTCTCTCTAGATGAGAGAGCTAAATGTTGGCTAAGATCCCCAACATCTCCCCATAAAACTGCCTTTGCACCCCACTTCAGGGTCTGTGTAGAAACATACTTCCTCCTTGGAAGAGACTCCATGTTGATTCCTGTTGCATCGATTCAGCTGGCAGCTGCTTGAGAGCTCAGAGTTCCCAGACTGAGCTACTCCAAAAGCAGCCAGCACCACTTGGCCAGTATCTGCAGAAAATCTTTAGCCTGGAAGGACACAGCAGGGTCCTTGTGTTGCGCTTGGCACTCCAGCCACCCCTGCGGCTCGCCAATTAGTCTGACGCTGCTCTTTCTCCAAGGGCTGCAAGAGTCCTGCCTGCAGAGCCACGTGACTGAGTCACCAGAGAATGCTGTGACCAGGGCTTGTCGCCAGCTGACTCAAACATCCTTGGCAAGGACATAGCCAGACTTCTAGAGGATGGTTTTCAGAGCAGGAAGCAGAAAAGCTGAGTGTTTACAAGGTATAAAGAAAAGTTTGACGCGGGAGCTAACCGAGTAGGTTCAACTGGAACAAGGAGAGAGTCAAAGAACACGGAATCTTGCTCTTCAGTTCACTCTGCCACTAACGCTTCTAATGCACTGGGACATTCTGCTCCGTCCTGCCTGTTCAAAGTCAAAAAATAAACCCATTGCGTGGGCAGGCTGCTTGCCTGTTCGCTGATTTTTAGCTCGAGCTGCAGACTGCAGAGTCCACACATTTACCACGGAGTGCGAACAGCAGCCACATGTCACTGGCACGTGTGTGGGATTCACAATGACTTGGGGTCTGGAGGCAGAGCGTGAGGAGACAGCCACAGCTGAATTCTGCAAGGGGCTCCCAGAGCCTCCTACAAAGCTGCCCTGCTTCTGGAGCTCTCGCAGACGCTCTAATGTGTCACAGCATTTCCATAAAAAAGGAACACGGGACCATCACATAACATGGACGAAAATTCTCACTCATTCATCTCACAACAGACGGAAACACGGTGGAACATCAAATAGTGTGGAAACTCATCGCCATGTAAAAATGTCCAAACAGGTTAATCCCCAAAGACAACATTTTAACCCACAATATACGTTCAGCCATAATGTTCCCCCCAATGTCCTTTGTTCCATTAACAGGCCCACCCTGAGCATCCATATCCAGTGAGAACAAGATTTCATGGTGAAGGGGGGAGGGGCAGCACTCTGGAGGGTGCTTGGACCCCGGTCACGAGCAGCAGTTTTCCACACAGCGTGTTCTTGGAAGTTGACCCACTAAGAAGAAGGGTCGTAACTCACTCATCACTTCTCTTTCCAAGACCTTCTTCAACTGAACACCACAGGGTCTACTGTCTTGAAGATCAAAAAGTTTCCAAGGCCCTGAACAGGCAGATGATCCACAAATTGCTGTAATTTGAAGGAAAATGGCTTTTATTGAAGACAAACACATGGGAAGACAAACACGCAAAACTGAGTCAAGTGCCACAGTGAAGATTATTAGAAATGAGTGAGGTTAGGCTGGAGAGATGGCTCAAGGGTCTTAACTTTGCAGACAGAAGTTTTAAGTTTGGATCCCAGGTCCCATGTAAAAACACCGGGTGGAAACTGTGGTGGCCTGTATTTCTGATCCTGGTGCGCAAAGCAGAGCAAAGCAAAACAGAAGTAAAAGCAATCCAGGATGATTCCCAAAATCACCCTTGGTCTTCCACAGGGACACACAGTGCCTTCTGATAAACACTAAATAAATAAATAAATAAATAAATAAATAAATAAATAAATAAATAAATAAATAAATAAATAAATAAATAAAAATAGTGAAAATCAGATAATCTTACAAAAAACCCGAAATGAAATGAAATTGAAGATTTCTTGGCACATAACTTAAGTGATTTTCTTAGGAAGGAAAATCCTTCGTCCATCACAACTACTGATTTACAGTTTTTAGAAATCTGTGAGGGCTGAGAAGACGGTTCAGGAGACAAAGCACCTGCCACACAAGCAAAAGGACCAGAGTTCAGATCCACAGAGCCCATGTGAAACGTGGGTTGGGTGTGGCAGTCATTCTGTTATTCATCCTGCGAGGTGGAGATTGTAAGTCCTCAGAGCAAGCTGGCTAGGAGCCTGACCCTGTCAGTGAGCTGTACTTCACTGGAGACCCTGTTTCAGAAAAGAAGGTAGAAGAGCAATTGACAAAAGCAACTTGAGGAGACGAAGTCTCATTGGCTCCCAGTTCCAGGATACAGCCCATTATGGTGGGGCATCATGGTGGCAGGAGCATAGGGCAGGTGGGCACATCGCATCCACAGGCAGGAATCAGAAAGGTCCCTATTCAGTTTCTAAGTCTCCACAGATACTCCAAGACACAAATCTAAGACTTCAAAGCTGTGACTCACATAGGAAAATGAACACAATAGCATAGGAAAATGAACACAATAGCATCTGACTGAATTACACTCAACATATCTCCCAGTTCCATCCACTTTCCTTCAAATTTCATAATTTCAGTTTTCTTTACAGCTAAATAAAATTTCATGGTGCTCAGGCACCACATTCTCATTACCCATCTGTCAGTTGATGAACACTTGCACAGATTCCATCCGCTGGCCACAGCAGCAATACACAGAGAGGACCCAGGATCTCTGTAGCAAGATGCACAGATTCCTTCAGCCAGCTGCCCAGGCGTGCTACAACGAGGTCACATGTGAGTGCTACTCTTAGCTTTTCGGGAAACCCTCTGATGACTACTTTACCAGTGAATCATCACATACAGATCTGTAAGGAACACTGGCCCCTGAACCAAGTGACCTTGGGAAAAGTAGGTCCTCGCCCTCCTGCTGCAGTTTCAATGTGAAACATCCCTCGGGCATTCATGCTCAGAGCACTCAGTCCCAACACTGTGGTGTTGCTGTGCAGTAGTCATGCAGTGTGAGGCTGTGGAATGTGAAGCCATGCAGCAAGTAGACATGCAACATGAAGCCATTCGCGCGAACCTGTGCATCATTCAGCCGTGCAGCATGTAGACACGAAGCATGAAGCCAGTAGCTTCATGGTTCACTATCTCAAATACTTATCCCTAAGATATTCAGGATACTTACCCCTAAGAAGTGCACCTGCAATATTTGAATGTGACTCTTCCTCACTTGGTTCACTATTTTTGAAGATCATGGCATGGGTGAACATACTGGACAGAAACGTCACAAAACAAATGTAATTTAGATCATTGCAGTAGTAAACAAATGAACAGATACCTAAGGGAGACAACTGTGATTTTGCCTCAACAGAAAGAGTTACAACCTCCAAACATCTGCAAGTTACTCATCCCTAAGAAGTGCATCTGCAACTTTTCGATTGAGACTCTGCCTCACCAGCTTCCTATGTTTGAAGATGGTGGCATGCGTGAACACACTGGATGGAATAAATGCTGCACATCTCAGTTTTATTGTTGAAGTCTAGAACTGTATGACTCGGTTATATTCTGCCAAGTTCTCTAAAATAATAAGATCACCATCTACAAAAAGCACACCGAAAGCCTCCTGGTGAACAATATTTTTATAAATACTTAGAGAGACAAATGTCTGAGTGCTATAAAATGATGACTGCTCTACAAATCTGATTTGAATTCTGTGAAACACATATTGCAATACAGGAATCTTTCTCAGAGCCTCCTGCAAAGACAAGCAGTCTAGCACTGAGATACAGCCCGAGCCCTTTTTATAATCATAAAAGATACTGATTTATTTGGCAGCGGCCTAGCACGCAACAGTACAGTCACTCTTCCATGCTTAGTATTTCAAAGTTTTCAAAGACCCTCACAGGCATGTTAGGAGATGTCCACACATCACATAACAGTTAAGCCGACCGTGGCAGGTGTCTGTGTGGTAATCATATCCTAAACACAAGCAGATGCGTTTGGGAAGTCAACTAACCCAAGGCCTCAACACAGAGCTCCTTCAAAGACAGCAGCCTTTTTTGCTATCTGGAAATTCAATGTACAACTTAAACATTATCCTTCATGACTTAAGATTGATTGCTCTGGGTGAAGTTAAGGGGTGAAATGCTCCATACATGGAGGACAGCAAGCCGCCTGCCCCCCACCCCCAAGAGGCTCTGCAGACTAGCAGGTTGGATGCTGCTATGTGGAACGGAGGTTGGGTGCAAGTGGTAAACATCACACACTGTCAAAGCAGAGGAAGGGAATCTGTCACTGGAGCTGTGCAGTTGTGGGATGCTGTGTGTAGCTTGACAGAGCATGTGCAAAAGTCACGCATTGTCACATGATCAAAGCAGTGGGGAGCTACACTCGATCACACGATCAAAGCAAATGGGAGCCAAAGGAAAAAGGCAGCTTTTAACCACCAGGACTCATCATCCTCACGCCACGTGTGAGTGGCATGGCCAACGCAGAGCTACTGTGTGGACCAGAGCTGGGGATGCTCAGACTTAGGCAGCCATCAGGAATCTGCCCTGGATGCTCAGCTGTAAGAAGGTTTGTCCCTCTGTGCAGCTCTGAGCTGCTACCAAAGTTGACAGACTGGGGCTTTCAGCTGACCACGGACGGCAGCTCCTGAGCAGCTTTTGCTGGGTCTAAGAGAAGCTCTTAGAGACGGTGGAGCTACGACGCCTGAAGGGTCTTCACAACAGTAGGACAATTTGGGGTGGTATCATGCTGTGTAGGTGAGACACCACGTGTCCTGGGAGCTTCAGGCTCAGCTTTTTAGGCCCAGTGTCCTGATCAGCTGAGGGGCAAAGATGCCCACTCACACAGACGCTCCCAGGTTCACATGGGCCATGTGGAGACACTACCCTAGGTTCACGTGGGCTCTTTCCCTGACCAGCAGGGTGACCCTGGCAAGTTCTCTAAGCTTTCTCTCAAATCCTTCTGCAAAACCCTCTGATGTCCACTTCATGGGGTTTTTAAAGATTGAAATAAATCAATATGTGCAAAGTGCATGACGCCAGGCATAAAGTAAATCCTGCACAAGCTTGAGCAATTATCATCTTAATGTCATCTTTATTTGTAATGACCTGAAGAAAATGATGGAAAAAGTAAACCATGAACAATAAACTTCAGCATAAACACACTTCTGTTTAAAAATATGGATGAAGAGCCGCGAGCTCCCCCGGTGCGTGGCGCTGCCGCCATGAAGGCCGTGGTGCAGCGCGTCCCCCGGGCCGGCGTCACAGTTGGAGGAGAGCAGATAAGTGCCATTGGACGGGGCATCTGTGTGTTGCTGGGCATTTCCCTGGAAGATACACAGAAGGAACTGGAACACAGGGTTCGGAAGATTTTAAACCTGCGTGTGTTGGAGGACGAGAGCGGGAAGCACTGGTCCAAGAGTGTGATGGACAAGCAGTATGAAGTGCTGTGTGTCAGCCAGTTTACCCTACAGTGCGTCCTCAAGGGGAACAAGCCCGACTTCCGCCTGGCCATGCCCACGGAGCAAGCAGAGGGCTTCTACAACAGCTTCCTGGAGTAGCTGCAGAAGACCTACAGGCCGGAGCTCAGCAAAGATGGCAAGTTTGGAGCCTACATGCAGGTGCACATTCAGAACGACAGACCTGTGACCAAAGAGCTGGAGTCCCCTGCTCCTGGCGCTGCCACCTCGGACCCAAAGCAGCTGTCAAAGCTTGAGAAACAGCAGCAGAGGAAAGAGAAGACCAGAGCCAAGGCGCCTTCTGAGTCAAGCAAAGAGCGAAACACTCCCAGAAAAGAGGACCGCAGCTCCAGCAGCGGGGCAGAGGGTGACGTTTTCTGAGCGAGAGCCGTAGATGCAGAAGCAGGAGCTCGGTGCATTACCTTTGGGCAGAACTGGATCCTGAAAAATTCAAGATGCTAAGCACCTGTATTGCTTTAAGAATTTGGGATGGAAACATGAAAAGGAAACGGAAATAAGACATTGGGAACCTGCATACTCCTGCAGAAAAACGCCAAAGGACGGTTCTGTGCTGCTGTGATCTGACTGGTGGAGGGTGTTACGGTGTTGGGACACTCATGGTGGACGGCGCACACCCACGCCTTCCTTGTGGAGAGAGAGCCATTGGCTTTCTTCATTCTCACTGTGTCTTGGTTTGCTTTTGGAGCAGGCTGGCCCAGCATTATTTACCCTCAAGTCTCCTATGATGTTTTCAACAACATATTCACAATGAGTCTCCAGCACATCCCAACTGCCCGTGATCTCTCCCAACACAGGCTCACAAGGCGCAACTGGTGTTAGAATATAAAGAAAGCAACCATCAATGATAATGTGTTGTATTAGACTTTGCATCTTGTAAATTTTCTCATTTTTCTAAAAATAAATAACAATAAAACTCTTAAAAAAATATGGATGAAATTAAGTAAAGCTTTTAGGACTTAGTTAAGTGACTGCCCCGCACCTTCAAAGAATAAACCTTTCTGGGTCTGTTTAAAACGCCCCCTGTCTTACTCCTGCTTCCTTCTGGTCTCCTAGTCCACCACAATGTCTAGATTGCCCAGTGAGTCCATGAGGGATGTATGTGGCACACACATGTTCAGGACTACTTCCCAAAAGCATGTATCTATCAAGCTATTCTACCAAACTCACAAAAAATTAGAAAAATACAGATTGATAAGTCCATTTTAATTTTACAATCAGAAAATGCAGAAATAAACTATTAAACTTTAACATATGTTTTATTTTGGAATGTAATATTTTTCAATTTTTATATTATTTTTTCCTCACCTCTTATAAGCATGTGTATGTGTTTGCATGTGTGCGTCTGCATGTATGTATGCAGTACACACGTGTGGTTGCATGTGGGGGTGCACATGTATATGTGTTTGCATGTGTGAGATTACATGTGTACATATGTGTTTGCATCTGTGGAGTGCATGTATGTAGGAGTTTGCATGTGTGTGTTTGCATGTATGTCTGTGTTTATGTGTGTGGGTATACATGTGTGTTTGCATATATGTGTGGGGGGTGTGTGTTTGCATATGTGGGGAGTATGTATGTATATATGTGCATGTGTTTGCATATGTGTGGGAGTCCATGTGTGTTTGCATGGTGGGGGACACGTGGTATCAGGAATCATCTTCTGAGGCTCTTCCACTTTACTCTTTTGAGGCTGGGCCTTAAGCCCGAAGCTCTCTGATAGAGCCAGCCTGACAGCCAGCTTGCTTGAAGATTGCCATGCTCTGTTTTCAGGGGCTGGAATTACAGGTGGGCTGCCACAGACCAGAGTCTCGGCCTCAAGACCAGGGCTCCCCAGGACCAGGTGGAGAACAGAACACACGCAACTCCGTTTTGGCCGAGTGAATTCTGAACCCATTTTATTGAAACTTAGTGACAGCTTTATACTAGAAAATTTTAGGGCCAAGAATGTGTCTCTGCACCTGCAAACAGAGGAAAACAAATACAGACCCTCCCAGTCTCCTATGCTCAGTAAGAATAAACAACTTTTTTTTTCTAAGTAGCTAACCCATTGTTTGAGGGAAAAGACACAGATTCTATTCTCCCAGTTTTTTCAGTTCTATCTAATCTATAATGCTTCACCGGATAGCCATGGGGCTGAGCCCACATTGTCTTAACAGAGACTACATTTTTAAAATACACAGAGGAAGACTGAGATCCTTTAATAGTAAGGTTGCTTATGTCTCCCTTTGAGGAATTCCAGACGTATATTGCCATCAGTAGTTGATGAGCCATCCGTGAACCATGCATTCTCCAAACCTGGGGTCCATACTGTCAGGCCCCATTTCGCCAAGGGTGTCTCTTTCGGGGCGGAGGTGATCATTGGTGGGGGTGCACTCAGATGCTCCATCTCTGATTTCCCATAAGAGTGCTGTTTGGGGAAGGGAAAGACACGGCCCCCTTTGCTACCAACATGGATTCTCCCCGTTTGGATTCCAAATACCATCTCCAGGGGACAGTCTTGGCATCTAGACTTTCTGGCATGATGGTCTCTTCCTTGGCCTTCAGCCAGGGTAAGAGCAGGGTATCACGGTTCCTTTTAAAGTTCTACTGAACAAATAGCATAGTCATATGCTCCTGGAATTTCTGAGTTAGTTCATAGGTGGGAATTTTACCCACCTATGTTTTAAGACTCTAGAAGTTATTCTCCAATTTCCTTAAAATCAGTGCACACATTCTGGCTAATAAATCTACTTATTGTAAGTGACTAAACATGAAATCTCTATTTATAATTTGATTTAAAGTTAAAAGCAAGCTTTTTCTCTAAACAGGTAAAAGGCACACCCAATTCCCAGAAGAATTCCTCCTGCCAGAGACAAAACTTACATTACCTAGGGAGGAAATACTAGCACCTGCCCATGAGCATTATTGTGATATTCCCCAGCGAGCAAGCTTTAGGTCCCCAACTGAGCAGGGATACTCCAAGGCCTGACAATTCCCATATTTTAATGCCATGTCCTTTTCCCAGAAATCGTTTCCACAGAACAATGTTCTGCCATGCTGGGACCTTATCCACCAGAATGGTTGGATTAGGGCTCAGCAGTGGGCCACCATGCATGTCCTGCATTTTACCCGGGATCTGGGGATCTGACCTCCTGTCCTTTGACTTGTATGGCAAGTTCTATAACCTCTAGGCCAACTCCCTAGCCTGTAATATTAATTTTTACCTACATGCAGAGAGGTATGTCTACAACCTTTCATAGACTTAGCTCCAGCCACTGTGATGTCTCTGTAGTTTGCTCAGTGAACCATATTTTCATTCTCCAGTGTTTGTCTAATGTCTCAGATTTTTCCAGTGTCTCTCTCCTGTAGCCGAGGCCTACACACGTGGGCAAATCACATGAGCTGATTACGACTTATTGAAGAGGAGGGGAGTTCACATGGGGGCCCAGGCAGCTGGGTTCAGATGTGAGGACTGCCTCCAGAGTCGGGGCCTCCAGAATCGGGGCTGCCATGGGTGAAGGTAGGTGGCAAGGTCTTGGCACCAGAGGCAACAGCAGGACTGAGCCTCTTACCAACTGCCAGTAACGTGAAGAAGAGGATGGAGCTGAATCCACCACCTACAGACAGGTGCCACACCTCTGTCCATGTTCACAGGAAGAAGAAAGGTGGATGGAAGAGAGAAGGGAAGCAGCAGGAGAGAAGAGAGGGGGGAAAGGAAGGAGAAGGGGAGAAAGAGAAGAGGAAAGGAGAAAGAGGGGAAAGAAAGGGGCAGGGGCAGAGAGAAGGAGGGAAAACCGTGAACTATTTTTGAGACTCTACAAACTGAGCAAAGGACCCTGAGGGTTTGGTCCAGGTCCACAGTGAAGCTCGTGGTTCCTGAGGGTTTGGTCCACAGTGACGTGGCCCCAGTGCATCACACTGTGCAGAAACCAAGGGCACAGGAAGTCTGTCTACCTCAGAGCAGACAGGAAGTAGCCAATAAGTAAGACAGGGAGGAAGGGATGAGTCTGAATATTGCCCCCAAGGGCACATCCCAAGGACCTAACTTATCTGAACTCCCAGTAGCCAGGCAGCTAAGGCAGGACCATAAGCTACCACCCAGCTTGGGCTGCTCAGCAAGATCCCAAAGAGGGGTTGCGGAGGAGGGGGCGTGGCAGAATATGGCCATATTGAATGTCCTCTGAGAACGGGGTGCCGGGACACTCAGATTTTTCTCTGTTCTGCCCATGAGTAACCCACAAGTATTTTGAGAATAAGTCCAAGAACACGTGGGCAGTAGGCTGATTCACAATCATGGAACCTGGATATCAAGAATTTATGCACACAGGGCTGGAGAGATGGCTCAAGGGTTTAAGACTCTGCCTGGAAAGCAAAAGATCCTAAGTTCATGTCCTAGATCCCACATAAAAATACCAGGCAGAAATGGTGGCAGCCTATATTTCTGATGCTAGAAGGTGTAGCCTGGGAAACCCCAGAGAAAGCAAAGAGGAGACAAGGCAGTCCAGGGTGAGTCCCAAAATAACCCTTTGCCTCCACAGGCACACACAGTACACTTTGATATACACAAATACACACAGAGAAACACACACGTACAGATACATATACACAATTTAAAAAAAAAAAGAATCTACACACACATGCATATTTCCTATTGTTTCCAATTTTCTGGTAGAACTCTGAGACCACCAGGTCTGTCTGTATCGATTATTCCTCAAGTACTCTGAAGATTTTCATTGAAATTCAGTATTGTATCTAATTAGTAGGTATTGAATAAACATTTATAATAAGTTGACAGAAACATCAAGTTTCATAAAATATTCTGGCATAAAATGTGACATTAATGAGCTAATTCACGGGCAGCATAGCTGTGTGGAGCAAGTCAAGGTCACTCCTGACAGAGTGGCTCCTAGGACTGAAGCCCAGAAGAGAGGTTTGACCCTCCAGGTGTTAGAAGAGGCTGCCCAGCAGGCAGGACAGGACAAAAAAGGACAAGACAGGCACCAAACACTGATAAATGAAGCAGTGTGCACGGGCTGACGCGCTAAAGGAACGGACATCTCACTTCAGGGAGAACATGCTGAGCTGAGGGGACGCAGGGCTTCTCTCAGGACCTGAACCTCAGGGTGGCTTTAGAGAACAGTGTGCAACTTGATGTTCATCTTGAGATCTTTGAAAAAGGCTCTGGCGGTTGCTTAAGTTCATAAGTATATTTCTGTCACGGTGTTATCCAGGCTTAACAACGACCTGAGGTCAGATGTTTGAGAGCCAGAACTGCTATGAACAACTGCAGCCACAGAGCTCCAGCAAACCCTTGAGGCCTCGGGCACTTCGTCAAGTGCAACCCAAAGTCCCAGCTGTCACAGCACAGGCTGCAATTTTCATAGCTGAGAGTATTTGCCACAAATGCCAGGTACACGAAAGCTTCCTGCGGACAGCTCGCTTACAAAGCTGCTGGCTACTGCTTGTCCTCATTGCTTGGGGAAAACAGCAATTGGATGAAGAACGGCTTCATCCCCGCTCATGGTTGGGGCTGAGAACACTGCTACGGAGCGGAGGAGGAGGAGAAGGAGGGGAGGAGGAGGGGGAAGAGGAGGAAAAGCAAGAGGGGGAGGGAGAGGGGGAGGGGGGAAGAAAAGGGATAAGAGGGGAGAAGGAGAGAGGGAAGAGAAGGGGGTGAGAGGGGGGAGGGGGAAGAGGAGGGGGAGGAGGAAGAAGAAGGCAGCCTGTAATGATACTGGACTCAGTGTGCATGCTTTTTTGCTGTCTGTTCAGAAATAAATCAGAGCAATCACATATGCCTGACAGAAAATCATAGACGTGATGGTGATGAGACCATCAAGACTGACCATGAAGGAAATCACACCATCCGCCTAACTCTTGTCTACTGCCCGGCAAGAAAGCCAGTTGCCACACTGTGGCTAACAGAGACTATCATTTCCTGCACAGACCAGAGACTCCAAGTGTTGAAAGTCACTCTTTGGAGGCAGGAGGGGTATAAGCGTCATTCATAAAATAATATATTCTAATATATACATTAATCCTGCAGAGAAAAAAGACAGGCATTTCAGACTATGGAAGATTTATTTTAAAATATGCTTGAAGAGGAAAAAGTGTGTTCTAGGCTAAGGAATTAAAAAGTAATGCATAGGTATAGAGCCAGGATTACAGGACATTTCATTTCATCTGAAGAGGCACACCAAGCCACATTTCCTGCCACTTAAATGAACTGCCTGCTTTTTAATGCTTATGATGCCATAGATCACGACCACGAACCAAGTGCAGGACAGCATCTCCCAACTGTGACAGGCATCCATGCACTTAAAACCCTGGCCAAAAGCCCATGAGCAATCAGAACATTGAAAAAGCTCCAGGTCACAAAAATTACAGATGAAGTTACTTCACCAGGGAACAGAAGGTCCTAAAAAAGAATCCACAAGCTGCCAAGACCCAGGTATAAGTCCGTGTGAACTGGCATTGCGAGTTCACAATGTGCGAGAGCCCAGCTCTGAAGCAGCATAGGCCACACTCCCCATCTCACTCCAAGGTGAATTTGGAGCTCCTAGAAAGTGCTGAGCCCACAAGCCTGAACTCAAAGCCCTCACTGTCCCCCACCATCATGCCTCTGGTGAGATCATAACAAACTGTCAGCATTCAAGTGAGACCAGAGACACTCGAGAACCTCAGGCCAAGGAGAAAAACACTCCAGGAGATCTCCCTCTATATATCTCTCTCTACCTACAGACAGGTGGTCTCTTTCTCCCTCTCTGCCTGCAGACCTAGGTAGTTCCAGCAGAATTTAAATCCAGTCAGGTTGACAGTGATACGCTTCCAGATGTTAAGGAGAAGGCAAGGGTGAAGCTCAGGGGTGCAGGCTGAAGACGGGATGGAATCAAAGTCATGTTCAAACCCCAACCCTCCTACTAGCTAGGTCTGTGAGGCTGGCACACTGTACAGCCCTGAGCACCACCTTCCACACCGGCAAGAGGAACAGAGTTTGCAAACCTTGAGTCAACTCATCGGCATGAGCAATAGCAGCTTCTCCACCCCATGGGATGGAAAATCATTTCCCACTGACAACACTAAAACCACTTCTTAAATATTAAAATCCGTCCAAAATGCAAGTCGACATAAAGAAAAACTTGAGATTGCTGATACTGAGCCTTTAGAAATATGTAGGATTCAAATGTGGCTTTAAAAACCTCAAAACTCTGGTTTTCATTTTAAAGTTACTGCCGGGGTCAGTGCAGCAGGTCGGCTGCAGAGCTCCCGCTCACAAATTTGCTGACCTGAATCAGATCCCCAGAAGCCCAAATGGTGGAAAGAGAAAAGTGACTCCCTAGAGCTGCCCTTTGGCCTCCACGTGTGTGCTCTGGTATCTTCTCTCTCCCCCATACAACAAATAAATACTTTCAAACTATTTTTTAAAGAATTATGAGTGCGTGGATCTTTGAGACATTCCAATCTCCTGGTTTTCAACATGGAAACAACTGTGACTTCAGCTTAAAGAACCAGAGGGCCTGATGGCTTCGACTTTTCGATAGTGTTAGCCATGAAGTTTTAAATTCGGTGATTTGGTGAGAAATTATTGGAGAGAAGCTAACTACATTAGACATTTTTTCATAGAAAATTAACCATTTAAAATAAGTTTATGTTATCCTCATATTTGTATCAAAGATCACAACCCCAGTATAATTCATTGGTAAATAAAAATTACTTAAAGAATAAAAGGAAATCTATAATCGTGACTAACAACAGCCACACGGCGCTGAAGGAATGGCTAGGGTGCGCAGCTATGCGCCGACTCAGAAGGGCCCAGGCCTCACTTCACACCAAAGGCTGAACTGAAAGAAAGAAAGGCAGACTCAACAGAGACCCGTGCCTGGGAGTCTCTGGGGATCTCTGCAGCACATGCTCCTGTGACAAGCCTGGGGAGTCCCTGAGGTCTCTGGGGGTCACACTTTAAGCAGACGCTGCTGAGTGAGAAGAGCATCCTCAGGGGTGGATGTTTACCAGGCTGCACCCAACATACACAGAGCAAACCAGGAAATGGCAGCCAGAGCCTCTACCAGATGTTGCCCACGGTTAAAGAAATGTTCTCTTCAACACGTGATTTATTTGGAAGAGGCTTTTAGTGAACGTTTCCAAATGAAGCCAAGAAACGTATTGAAATGAGTCATTTCTACGCCAAGTTCAACTCAAGCAGTGATCCGGTTTCCAATAAGCTTTCTGCAGAACACAGCAACATATCTGGGTTTTAAGACACACACTGGGGACCCAGGAGAAAGAATAGTTGTGCTCCCTACTAAGCGTTTAACTCATTCACTGCAAAAGAAGCCAAGGGCCCTGCTTGGGAAATAAGCAACAAGGCAGAAGTCCGTTGGAAAGACAAAACCCTCACTCCCACACCAGATCCCACAGGCAGGATGCCAGACCCCACAGGCAGGAGCTCAAACCAAGGAAATGCAGCTTCCTTCCTGTGTTCTCTAATGTGTTCACTCTGCTTCTGCAGTAACATAAAGTCCTTCAGACAAACCACTCACTGCCCTCTGCATTCCCTTCCTCGGGGTCTGTACACCGGCAGTCACTACCCAGCAAGTCCTGCATCCGGCATGCGCAGCATGGCTGTATCTCTCGGCTAACAAGACCTATTAGCAGTTACTCTTCTCTTTGCTACGAGACAGTACTTATACAACTCAAGGGAGAGTTATGTCACTCACAGTTCTGGGGATGTGGGGGGAATGGAGGGGGAATACAGTTCATTTGTGGAGGGAAACACAAAGCTGGAGCCAAAGGAAGAGGCTGGTTCAGGTCACCACAGCCATCAGGAAAGGCAGAAAGAGCAAGAACAAATTGAGAGGAAGCAGGTACAGTCTACCAACCTCAAGGCCCACCCCGTGACCTGCCTTCCTCTGGCAATTTGCACCTCCTTAAGGTGCCACAACCATCCCAGACATTAACATCAACTAAGGATGTAAACGCACCAGCTGTGGGAGGCAACGCCATCAAACCAAGACATCTACATCACTTAACCATATCAATAAGCACGCTCGCAAACAACGAGTCTACTCGAATGAATAAAGCCTGAAAAGGAGCCAGGCACCTTCTGCAATCTGTGCCCTCAGGATTAGGCCCCAAACTCAAGGCCAGCTAGGCTGTGCAGAGATCTAAACCTGCGCTGCGAAAGGAGACAGATGCTATCTCAGAAAAAGAAAGAAAATAGAAGAAAAAGAGTGGCGAAGAGAAGAAAACCAGAAAAGACCTTGGCGCTATCTGACTTTAAATGGAAGGACACATCATAAAGTGTTTTCCAGTATCAAGACAGTATACAACAACCAAGTTTTAGGGATACTAAAAGGTCACAAACTCCACTCAGGATAACTAGAACACACAAACTCTTTTATGGCAAATGTAAGGGACCAAGAGACTACCATCATACATTTTTTTAAG
This sequence comes from Typhlomys cinereus, assembly GCA_023101885.1. Lineage (NCBI taxonomy): Eukaryota > Metazoa > Chordata > Mammalia > Rodentia > Platacanthomyidae > Typhlomys > Typhlomys cinereus. Next base: position 718,693 of record JALPQD010000212.1, read on the forward strand.
TAAAAAATCAGAAAGGTAAAATCGCAACCAGTTCCCCAGCTGACAATGGACCACCTGCCGGCTTCCTTCCGAGGCAGGCCCACACAGTCACATGCTGGACAAGGTGAGGCGAGACGGGAGCTGGGATGACCAGTGTTGAGCCCCATTTACGCTGGCCAGTCCTGAAGGCCCCAGGGCACAAGCCCTTCTGCAGGCTCCAGGTGGCCCAGCTGTGAGGAAGCCCCAAACTCACCTCCTGAGCCCCGGGCTCCACTCGCTAGGAGAGTCTGTTGACCCACAAGCTCCTGTCAAAGACCATGTTTCATGGAGAGCCAACTGTGGCCGTGGATGAGGGAGAGCTGCTTACAGGCTGCAGCTGTGGCCGTGGGTGAGCTGCTTGCAGACTGCAGCTGCTTCTTTTATGGTGTTTTGTTTGGTTGGTTTTGTTCTTCTGAGATAGGTTCTCATGTATCCCAGGCTGGCCTCGAGCTAGTTGCGGAGCCAAGGACAGCCTTGAATGCCTGATCCTCCCACCTCCACTTCCCAAGTGCTGGGCTGACAAGTGCGGCCTCCATGCTACAAGAGTCCACCCTCAAAAGCAGGTGAATCAGTTTGCATAAAAATGTGTGCAACTGGAGACCATCACCTTACGTGAATTCGGCCTGTCCCAGAGAGATGAGAACCTGGCTTCTCCTTTGTGGTTCCCGCGCTTGACAGTACAGAACATCATGTGTGTCCTGGCGACATGTCATAGAAGTAGGACTCAGGAGCCAAGGGACCAGTGAGAGCAGAACTGGTGGGAGGGGGATGATGGGGGGGATGGTGTGGGGGATGATGGGAAGGGGTGGGGGTGATGATAGGAGATGATGATGGGAGCGGTTTGATGGGAGGGGGATGGTGGGAAGGGGTTGGCGGGAGGGGTTTGGTGGGGTGGTTGGTGGGAAGGGATGGTGGAGGGGAGGCGGGAGGGGTTGGTGGGAGGGGAGTGGTGGGAGGGAGATGGGAGGATAGAATGAGAAAGAGGATAGGAGGAGGAGGAGGATGGGGGAAGGGAGGATGGGGGAAGGGGAGGATGGGGGAAGGGGAGGATGGGGAAGGGGAGGATGGGGGAAGGGGAGGATGGGGAAGGGGCGGATGGGGGAAGGGGACGATGGGTAGGGGAGGATGGGGAGGGGAGGATGGGGGAAGGGGAAGATGGGGTAGGGGGGAGGATGGGGTAGGGGAGGATGGGGGGTAGGGGAGGATGGGGTAGGGGAGGATGGGGAAGGGGAGGATGGGGAAGGGGAGGATGGAGTAGGGAGGGATGGGGTAGGGGAGGATGGGTAGGGGGGATGGGGAAGGAGGATGGGGTAGGGGAGGAGGGGTAGGGGCGGATAGGGGAAGGGGCGGATTGGGGGAAGGGGAGGATGGGGTAGGGGAGGATGGGGGGAAGAGGATGGGGGAAGGGGAGGATGGGGGAAGGCGAGGATGGGGGAGGATGGGGGGAAGGGGAGGATGGGGGAAGGAGAGGATGGGGGAAGGGGAGGATGGGGGAAGGGGAGGATAGGGAAGGATGGGGGGGGGAGGATGGGGGAAGGGGAGGATGGGGTAGGGGAGGATGGGGTAGGGGAGGATGGGGGAAGGGGAGGATGGGGGAAGGGAGGATGGGGGAGGATGGGGGGGGAAGGGGAGGATGGGGGAAGGGGAGGATAGGGGAAGGAGAGGATGGGGAAGGATGGGGAGGGAAGGGGAGGATGGGGGAAGGAGAGGATGGGGGAAGGGGAGGATGGGGAAGGGGGGATGGGGGAAGGGGAGGATGGGGGAAGGGGAGGATGGGGAAGGAGAGGATGCGGGGGGGAGGGAGGTGGGGGAAGGGAGATGGGGACGGGGGATGGGGGAGGATGGGGAGGGGAGGATGGGGGAAGGGGAGGATGGGGGAAGGGAGGGATGTGGGGAGGGGAGGATGGGGGAAGGGAAGGGGGAGGATGGTGGAAGGGGAGGATGGGGTAGGGGAGGAGGATGGGGGAGGGGAGGATGGGGGAAGGGGAGGATGGGGGAGGATGGGGGAAGGGGAGGGAGGATGGGGAAGGGGAGGATAGGGAAGGAGAGGATGGGGAAGGATGGGGGAAGGGAGGATGGGGAAGGAGAGGATGGGGAAGGGGAGAGGATGGGGGGAAGGGAGGATGGGGGAAGGGGAGGATGGGGAAGGAGAGGATGGGGGAGGATGGGGGAAGGGGAGGATGGGGGAAGGAGGGAGGATGGGGGAAGGGGAGGATGGGGGAAGGAGAGGATAGGGAGGATGGGGGAAGGGGAGGATGGGGGAAGGGGAGGATGGGGTAGGGGAGGATGGGGGGTAAGGGAGGATGGGGAGGGGAGGGATGGGGAGGGAAGGGGGAGGATGGGGTAGGGGAGGAGGGGGTAGGGGAGGATGGGGGAAGGGGGAGGATGGGGGAAGGGGAGGATGGGGGAGGATGGGGGAAGGGAGGATGGGGAAGGGGAGGATAGGGGAGGATGGGGAAGGGGAGGATGGGGGAAGGGGAGAATGGGGTAGGGGAGGATGGGGTAGGGGAGGATGGGGAAGGGGAGGATGGGGAAGGGGAGGATGGGGTAGGGGAGCATGGGGAAGGGGTGCTCAAGTACCCTCTACATATGCATGAAGATGACATGCAGGCACTGGGCTTGGTGGGCTCACGTGGAGACCCATGGTGACTGGCTGGAAGCCAGGGCTGGTATGTAAGTCAGAACCAACAAAGTGACGGCATCTGACCCACTGGCAGAGAGAGAGAGTCAAGACTAGATCTCTGGAGCAGAAAAGTGCTTTGAGGGACCCAGGCCGCTGTGAGAACTCTCAGTTGTCCAAGGGGCACCTGGCCACATTGGACTACAGAAAACTTCAGTGACCTGTCAGCCTCACCCAGCACAGATGGACAAAAACAGCATAAAATCTCCAAAATTCAAGAGACTTTACGATTTGTAAAAAGAGTTCAAACAGAAGTCTACAAAACTAGATCCCAAATTGACTTGGGTATGAAGATTATCAAACAAGGGCTGTAAAATAGCTATATTTTCATTAGAAAATATAGAAATATGCATTCACAAGCAGGACGAATCTCAGGAAGAAACGGCAGTCGGGGGGTTTTCCAAGGTGTCTGATAAATTGTCTCCACAGCAGATTGGCTAACGAGCCAGCAAGCTGGAAGATGGACAGGACCCGAACACAACCACGAGAAATATCAAGAACTGTGGATAAGGAAACTGTGGTACATCTATACAATGGAGTACTACTCAGCCATCAAAAATGATGAATTACTGGAATTTGCCGGGAAATGGATGTCATTAGAAACAATTATATTAAGTGAAGTATCCCAGACCCAGAAAATTAAGCGCCGTATGTACTCCCTAATAGGTGGCTCCTAGTACCAAACCCACCCAGCCCACCTTGAGACAGTAATTGCAAGGATTATGAACAGGAGGGATGGGGTAGGAGGGCCACACCAGAAACAAGGAGAGAAGGGACCATGTTACAGCAGGGAAAATAGGCCTCCACCAAGGACCCAAATAAGTAATGAGACATCTGATTAAGTTCACAGACTTTTGTTCCTGATCATTTACTACTGAGGGGGTGTGATCTCACCAGAAGAGGAGGGCATATAGTCTGGAAAATAAAAAGTAACCATTTTGCAAATGGGTGATAGACCCCTCCCTTACTGTGGTTTCCCACTTTTATTACATCTACCTTTGAATGTGCTTTTATCACAAGACTCTAACAGCTTTTTGTCTCTGGCCAGGGGGTAACATACAATGCCCACCAGGATAGAGTGAAGGGCATTGCAGGAGCAGCAAAACTGCAAAAGAAAATCAACAAACCACAATCCAGAACTTCAGAGACTCTATATCAACCACCTAGAACTAGGCCAGCTTAGTCTCTCCCCATCTTGAAGCTCAGGGAAATTTGCGGAAGAAGGGGCGGTAAGAGTGTAAGAGCAAAAGGATGGGAGGAGCAATGATATGTAAGATACTCTATACTAGTTAGGGAGGGCTGAAGCAATCATAATTGGACTTTGCATGCCCTGCGCATTGTCCAACACACTGTTGACCTCACAAAGTCTAGCATCTGCTAAAGGCACCAAGATCCTTGGAGGCAAAGGATTGGCAGCCACAGCAGTGTTCCTATACCTAAGGGGAACACGGGAAAGGGTTCAGGGAAAGGCCACTGGGTCCTTGTACATCATCGGAGAGGAGGGCCCAGAGGAAAATCAGACATGCACAAGAAAGGACTCTCTGGGAATTGGGGCGGGAGGCACTGGGGGATGGGGCAGGAGGCACTGGGGGATGGGGCGGGAGGCACTGGGGGATGGGGAGGGAGAGAGGTGGGGAGGGGGAGCAGGGGGTACGGGGGAGGAGGAGGGAGGGAGGGAACTGGTGTACCTAATAAGTTTGTATGAGCTGAAATAAAAAAAAAAAAAAAGAAATGTGACCAGAAAAAAAAAAGAAATATCAAGAACTAAGAACACATCAGACACATGCTGTGTCCTAGCGTGGAGACAAGATAGAAAGACAGTGGAAGAAGTTGGCGTCAAAACTAATGAGTGACATCCAGTGCATCTCTAAGAAGGCATGTGACAATAAGATGAATAGATCGAGAATCGACACAGTCACTGAGTTCAGACAGAAGCTCTGGAGGCAGCTGGAGAGGGACATTTCCTGCAGGCGTAAGACAGGAAACGCAGCCCCAAACAGAAGGCAGTGAAGTAACACTTTCAGGAGCTAGCAGAGGACCAGAGAGAAGACTCATCCCATCGTGCCCACCATGTAAGAGGACCCACGTCCTACCCCAGAACCCATGTAGAAAACCAGGCACCTTGGCGTACATGCGTAAGCCCCTGGGGAGGAGGTGGAGACAGGCGGACCCTGGGAGTCAGCTTTAGGCTGAAAATGGAGCTTTCTCCAAAAACAAGGTGGATAGATTCTAGAGAGCAGCACCTGGGGTTGCCCTCTGGCCGCCCCACACACATGCATACAAGTGTAACACTGCACAGGCCAGTGAGAGAGAAAAAGAGAGGAAGAATGAAACAGAGAGAGAGAGCAAATCAGAATATTGAATCTAGTGGAACCAACAAAATCTGTTGTTTTTCAATCACTTGTTTCTTTAGAACTAAAGCCCGGAGGCCGTGGGCATGGCTGACTACCAGAAGCAGACAGAGGAGATAGTAGGGGTGTTTGGGTGTGATGCCAGCTACGGAGCTACAGACGGAGAGGAGAATGGGCTTGAGGCCTGCAGGCACAGGTGCAGGTCCACTTTCCCACAGTGTGCATCGGAACATGTGGCCCGAGCACATGACCTGAGTCAGGTCGGTGAGAGGCACAGACTGTTGCTCGAGGCTGTGGCTCTGGCCCTAGACAACTGGGGTTCCAGCTACCCTCTGCTACCTGCTTCAGGAGGGACACGGAGGAAGTATTTCGCTTCTGGTTGGCTCAGAGTCTCTGTTGCTCAGTGATCTGTGCTTCTCAAGCTGTTGAAGACAAAAATGATTTAAATGTATTTGAAACTTCCTGGCAAGCCGTAAGCTGTTGGTATTAGTATCATTAAACTAAAAGGAATAATCACTTAGAGAATTTGGACAATTCCCTGGGGCTGGAGAGGTGGCTCAGGGGTTAAGCCTCCGCCTTGCAGGTGGAAGGTCCTGAGTTTGGATCCCAGATCCCACGTATAGACGCCAGGCGGAAGCGGGGGCGGCCTGCGCTTCTGGTCCTGGTAGGGCGGAGCCTGTGAATCCCGGGGCAGAAGGAGGTGGAGGCGTCCATGGTGGTTCGCGAATTTGTCCGTAGTTCTACACACACACACAGACACACACACACACACATGAGCACAGTTGAATAAATAATAATAATAATAAAAAATAAATAAAAAAAAATAAAATAAAATAAAATAAAATAAAAAGAATTTGGACAATTCCCGTGAGCCCTCAGGAAGGCTGGGATAGCATCTAGCCGGAAGCTCAGACACTTGTGGACTGGTAGACACTCAGAAGCTGGTGACCACAGGCCAATGACTACTCTTTCCATCTTCTACTTTTCCTGTCTGTGAAATGGAAATCACAAGACCAACCAATTTTTTGAGCAAAATGTACATACGATAATGGCAAAGTGCTTACCTGACCCTATCAGTAAACAAAAGCGTCAGCTGTTATACTTTCTTCTTGTGTTCTTATCTGTTGCTTCTCCTGCTAGTCTAAGAAGGCGGCTTAAGGAAGGGTCTATTCTGACTCACAGGTTGTAGATACCGTCTGAGGTGGTGAGAAAGTGCAGCCAGTCACATCAGGAGGAGAGGGAGGACTGCATTTGCTGGGGTCATAGCCAGTCAGCAACTTCCCCTGCCACAAAGTAAGGACCACCCCAAGCATCCATCCATGGACTAAGGTGCTGCGTCCTTATCCAACCATTCTGGTGGGTAAGGTCCCAGCATAGTAGAATATTATTTCAAGTAAACATTTTCTGGGAAAAGGACATGGCTTTATTTAAGACAATTAAGGAAAAATATGGGAATCATCAAGCCTTGGTGTTTCTTCCCACTTCAGGCCTAAAGCCTGTTCCCTGAGGAAGGTCATAGTAACCCTATGGGTGGGTGCTAGGCATTCTTTCCTAGGTAATTTAAGTTTTGTCCCTGGAGGAATTCTTCTGGGAATTAGGAGTGTCTTTTACCTGCTCTTAGGTTTTTTGGGATTAGCTTCCTGCTCTCTGATCTAGAGAAAAAGCCTGCTTTTTAACTTTAAGTCAAATTCTAAGTAGAGATTTCATGTCCAGTCACTCACACTTGTGGGGGTCCCCTCGGATTGCAGCTCTATCCTGCAGGCCGGTCCGGCAGGTCCTCCACAAAGGGGATCAGGGAAAGGTGAGTGCGCTGTCCGCCCGCTCCCAGCCCTGGCTTCCCGAGGACAATCAGACACAACAGGGAGTCTAGTCAAGCAGGAACTCATTTATTGCAAGTCCACAGCCATCTTATATAGGCAGGGGAATTCCAAGGTGGGGAAATGGGCAACCAATCATCTTAAAGGTTAAGCCAGCAGGGAGGCTGTATGTAGTGAAATTTTAAACATCCTGAGCTTCCTCCTGACTTCCTCCATCCTGAGCTGTTCAACACATCTTGAGCCCCCCTCCTGACTTCCCCTGAGCTGGTCAAAACATCATGAGCTGCCCTCCAGACTTCCTCCATCAAAACATCTTTGTCTAACCTTCCCACTGAGGCCCCCATATACCCCCTTTTTTGTTTTGTAATGAGGTGGGCTCAAAAGGCTGTTCCTCGAGTTAACCCTAGGGGAGCACCCCATGAAGGTGGCTACACCCTTAGAGTAGTCATCTCTATTGAGGAACCCGAGCAACTTCTTGGAGGGCCAATTGTATCCAAGGGTCCTGAGGGCCTCCAGTGGGTGTCTCCTCTAGGATCTGTGCAAGCATAACCATCTTTTGTTGTGTAGTATGATTATGGTGTCTATAGTCTTATAGCAAAGCAAGCCCAACAATACAGGCCATGGGCTGGGGGACTAAGTCCCAACCCATCAGTTGGAGGATACCGGGATTAACTACATAGATCCAAAGCAATCCCAACCCCTCAAGTTCTACCGTAGCAGTAGCAAGAGCATCACAAGCCTTTAAGCCTTCAAGCCTTTAAGCCTTCTCTGATGATCCATGAGCATAGGATTAAGTATGTCCAGGTGAGGAACACCACCAAGATGATTTCAGTCTCTCTCAAAGGGTTGAGTTGATCCTCTTGCACATCCAAGTACCATATACATTTTTTTTCTTACTTGATGGTTTTCTCCTGTTTTCTCATTAGTTATCCTGTAAGAAACGTCCTTTAAAAGAGGCAGTAGACCTCATCTTAATAATCAATATATCTGAATTAAGTTTGTAAGATTGTAGCAGAACACAGGAGCACACCTGGAATTAGAAATCAGACTTGTCCCCAAGGAAGGGAGCTCATACATACCAGGAATGAAGAAATTTCAATGCATTTCTCAGAAATCAGTCTTTCTGTCTGTTAGATATGTTAGTATTACACATGGGAAAACAAATTTTTAAAGTATTACAAAAGTCACAGTAGAGCCGCTAGGCCTGCAGTTCTTCTTGAATGTGAAATGCATCTGCGCTCATCTTGTCTATTTTTTCTCTTCATGTTTTAACAAAAAGGAAAAAAGAAAAAAAAAGAGTCCCCATCCCTTTTGTATATACGCCTGTAAATTGTTTTAAATACTTGAGCCTTTTCTCGGTGGGGGAGGGGAGGGTAAGAAGACGAGATGAAGAAAAGCCTTACATTTCAGTTTCTTCATCGGTTGGATTGGATGCTTACAGGGTTTTTCTTGTAACATTTATAAGTGCTGCTTACATCACTGAACAACAAACATGATAATGGAGTAGCTGTTGCCCTTCTCCGGTTGTGTGTACAGTGTGTGTGGAATAAAAAGGGAAGCTGTTTCCACGAGCTGTTCTTTTGTTTCGTGATTGGATCATCAGCTGTAGCTGCTGACGTGCTGGTGGTGACGCCACGAGTGTCGGAGGACCTGCTTGTCGGTTGTCGTTGCAGAAGACAGAACTGTTGGGAGTATTTAATGATACATAACAGTCACGTGTTTCCGATGTGGTTGTCCAGTTTTTATGGCCTTGCTGTGTATTTTCTCTGACAGTAAACTTTCGCCTACGGCTTACAGTTTGACATTTAATTTATTAGCGCTGCTCTGCATCCCTTCATTGAGGGGAAGACTCCATGTGGTTTATTGCCAGTTTTTTGTTTACTTTCCAGGTTTGTACTACAAGGTTTAATAATAAAACGAAGTTTTTTGGGAAAAAAAAAAAAAGTATTACAAAAGTGATGTTATTAGATCCTAGGTAAAAACATAATACCACCTTTTGTGAAGCTTCATAAAAATCAAGATAAAACAAAATATTTTAGTCAGTACGTACTCAGGCCTTTTAATGTTATCAAGGTGATTCATTTTTAAGTGTGCACGTGCATTTAAATTGGGCATGCCAAATAATGAACAGAGTCAAAAACCAAAATGTGATCATAAGCACGCAATAAAATCTGAAGTGGCCACAGCTGTTATTTTGAAACATAAAACACATTTTATAGGAAATCCAGATAACCAAGCAAGTCAGAACTTTCTAAAGTAACCCTTTATCATCACAGGAAAAGTACAAAGAACAATAGACAGTTTTTATGGTCTCACCAGTGTAGGGAGCAGAAGCTTCCTTAAATCAATAAGGAGACAGTTTAAAACCTACATCGGTTGGCCTAGAAAGTGGGTCATTCATCTGAACAGAGGGTGGTAAATTTCTCTTTGTTTATCTCAATATTTAGATTTTGGGTTCTTTCCCTAACGTCTTTTTACAAGTTCTTAGCAACAAGTATAAGAGATTAGAAACAGTCTGTCCCATTGTTTCGTCAGTCTGAGTCCACACAAAAGACAACACAAAGTAACATAGATAAACACAAACAGAGGCAGCTCCCACCTGCCTGCATAGAGCCCTCCTAAGTAGGGACTGAGGAATTTGTAGTCTTCCTCAGCCTTCCCTCCTGCCCCGAGTTCCCCGCAGGGGCACTCGCAGATTTGGGAGATTTTTGTGAAGGCGTATGGGCATTGTTCTGCCCTCTAGGCCCCTCCTTCTCTCTCCGCAGCATGATCGGCAAAACCGCCTCCCAAAACTTTAAAGCCTTGGAATCAGAGATTTCCAAGCCCCTATTTTTAAGCATGTATCTCAGCATCTACAGCGCTGGGTCTTCAGACTTAGTAGTTGCGTTACTCATCTATTACGGTCTCACTCACCTCCCAGACCGCTTGGCCCTGATCGAATTCTTCAACACTCCATGAGCTCTTTGTGCCCCACGTTGGGCGCCAGATATGGGGGGGTCCCCGCCGATCACAGCTCCATCCTGCAGGCTGGTCCAGCGGGTCCTCCACAAGGGGGATCGGGGAAGGATGAGTGCGCTGTCCGCCTGTTCTCAGTCCTGGCTTCCCGAAGACAATCAGACACGACAGGGAGTCCAGTCAAGCAGGAACTCATTTATTGCAAGTCCACAGCCATCTTATATAGGCAGGGGAATTCCAAGGCGGGGAAATGGGCAACCAATCATCTTAAAGGTCAAGCCAGCATGCAGCTGTATGTAGTGAAATTTTAAACATCCCGAGCTACTCCCTCCTGACTTCCTCCATCCTGAGCTATTCAACACATCCTGAGTTGTTCAAAACATCCTGAGCTGCCCTCCAGACTTCCTCCATCAAAACATCTTTGTCTAACCTTGCCAGATTATTGAGGTCACCTAAACTGATATGGGAATCATCAGGCCTTGGTGTTTCTTCCCACTTCAGGCCTAAAGCCTGTTCCCTGAGGAAGGTCATAGTAACCCCATGGGTGGGTGCTAGGCATTCTTTCCTAGGTAATTTAAGTTTTGTCCCTGGAGGAATTCTGGGAATTAGGAGTGCCTTTTACCTGCTCTTAGATTTTTTGGGATTAGCTTCCTGCTCTCTGATCTAGAGAAAAAGTCTGCTTTTTAACTTTAAATTCTAAGTAGAGATTTCATGTCTAGTCACTCACACTAAGTAGACTTGTTAGCCACTGATTTTAAAGAAATTAGAGAACAACTTCAAGAGTCTTAAAACATAGGTAGGTAAAATTCCCACCTATGAACTAACTCAGAAATTCCAGAAGTATAAGACTATGCTATCTGTTCACTAGAACTTTAAAAGGAACTGTGATACCCTCTTACCCTGGCTGAAGGCCAAGGAAGAGACCATTATGCCAGAAAGTCTAGATGCCAAGACTATCCACTGGAGATGGTATTTGCAATCCAAACTGGGAGAATCCATGTCGGTAGGAAAGGGGGTCGTGTCTTCCCTTTCCCAAACAGCACTCTTATGGGAAATCACAGAGATGGACCATCTGAGTGCATCTCCACCAATGATCGCCTCCGCCCCGAAAGAGACACCCTTGGCGACATGGGGCCTGACAGTATGGACCCCAGGTTTGGAGAATGCATGGTTCACAGATGGGTCATCAACAACTGATAGCAATATACTTCTGGAATTCCTCAAAGGAAGACATAAGCAACCTTATTATTTGTCATAGTTAAGCACAGGTGTCAACTTGACTCTTGAGGGTTTGAGCTCTGGGCACAGGTGTAGAGAGTTGATAGTTGAGTTAAGCCCAAAGCAAACCTGAAGGAGATTGTCTGGCTGCTGGGGAAGACCCAGTCCATGGTGGGTGGGATTAGGCCCTGGATAAATCACAGAGACCTGGTTGAGAGTTGGCATCCTTCTGTATACTTGGCCAAACATGCTGGTCTGGCAAGTAAGGATTGTCCATCTCTCAGCCGTTATGGTGGCCAGTTCCCTCGGCCCTGGTGTTGGTGCATGCTCTCCTGTCAAGCTGGACTATGAACTGTAACCAGACTGTCGTAAGAAAGTAAACTCCTTGTTCCCTTAAGCTGTGTTCTGGTCATTTATCAGCAACCATGCAGGCGGACTGCAACATTATTAAAGGAATGGATGGACACTATTATAGGAAGAATTATTCTTTTAATAATTATATTGCTTAACTGTTTCCTTCAGCACATCTCCCAGCAGTGCTCCATCAACAAGACCACACTACAGGGGCTCAACTATGTGGGCTCAGCACCATGGCTACCTAGTGAAGCATTATAGATTAGCTAGGTTTGAAAATACTGGGAGAATGTTTCTGTTAGTGCCTTTACCCTCAAGCAATGGGTTAGGTTCTTGAAAAAATGTCTTTCCTGAAGGTGATTGCTGACTAGGAAATTATATGTCTATTTGTAGGTGCAACATTCTTTACCCCAAAATTTTCTGTATAAAAGTTGTCACAAAAGTTTCAGTAAAAGGGTCCATATTCACACAGCCTAGAGAGTTGTATGTTTCTGTTCTCCACCTGGTCTGGGGGAGCCCTGGTCTCGAGGCTGCAGCTCTGGCCTGTGGCACCAAGGGTTAAAGAAAATGTGGTGCTTATGCATATGACGGAGTACTATTCAACCTCGGAAAGTAAATCTGACTGCTCATGTGGGCATGAACGAACCTGGAGGATCCATGCTAAGTGAAACAAGCTATACATATAAAGTTACCAGCGCATGATCTCACTGACATGTGGACTCTTTATAATGAAAATAAAACTTTATTACTTCAAAGAAAAACTTAAACTATGAGTAGATTTCACAATATTATGTAGGAAACAAAATTTTCAAATCCTAGACAGAAATGCAACATCACAAAGCATTTTACAATACACAAAGACAAAAATACAAAGGGACCACACACTGTCCAAACACCCAACCAGATCCACTGTTCTAGGCTACGAGTATCACAGCACCACATGAATCTTCCCACACAGTTGGCAGCACTCATCTTATCTAAAAGAAGGGTTAGCTGGAAAAATAAGAGGGTGCATGGTGACTCTGGGTACCCGAGGCTAGGAGTGGACAGCCTTGGTCAGATCAAACAGCATTTGCAAAGAGTGAGTTGTCCAAGAGACGTGACCTCCCTCTGTGGGGGCACAGCCCAAAACCCCAAGCACAGGCCCAGACAACAGGCAGAACCAACTGTGCCCTTTCTATTGCTGTAAATGCACACCTGTGATAGAATAATAAAAATAGCATAAAATAAAACTATCATAACAATACATGAGTTATGCATTCTCTCTTCTGAAAGAGTCAAGACAGGCAGTATCTGAGCACAGGTAGTTACATAACGATCCTCTATGCATCTGTCAGACTACAGGGCTCATACGCTCCAGAAGGCCCTGCCACAGAGCATCAGTCAGCTGGCGTGAGCTGGCATGTGCCTGTAAGTACCCATAAGTGACCAAATGCGGATGCACATCACCTCTTCCTCCTAAGCAAGCCACATGATGGTAGACTTAAAGTCCCCAACATGAAGTCTGACTGAAGAGGGGCGTGTTCTGTGACCAGGAAGTCAGTGACTGAAGTGTTTCTAGCTCCTAAGGAAATGAAAACTTTTACAGCATTCTAAGCCGTAAGACACTCTTAAATAAAGAAATGTCATATGAAAATCAGTGACAGAGATTGGCAGTGACACAGAGAAACTGAGGGGACGTGAAAACTTTGGGGATTTCCTGAAATTTGATCCCCTCCCTGACTGTACATGGACCCCACCACTGTTACTCGGAAGCTAGTGTTGAGAGATATTCACATGGAGGGACTGTCTGCTAAGCAAGTCGAGTCACACTCACCGATTTCATCCCAGGTGACATTTTCTGTGGAGACTCATTATTCAGCTTCACACCTTGTTCACATGTTATGCATGTGAACAGCAGCTGAAGGAAATCCAGAACTACTCAGATGAATTCAGCCCATGAGGGAAGGTGTCAATGGGAGAGGGCAACAGCGAGCGACACCAATTCCCTTCAGAAGAAAATGTCATTATTCATCAGTGGACTGTGACTAGGGGCAGGTGGTCCATCACTTGTAATTCCCCAGAGTAGCTCACCAAGCTTCTCTCCTTCCCATGTGCTGCTTTCCCAGCGATCTGAAATGCTTTTAGTGTTAGTCTAAAACTTCAGTTCACTTTGGAGATTAAGCAAACGAGGATAACTTGGTGGGTTTTCTCACTTGTTGAAAATTGTGGGGCAGAAGACCTCCAAGAGTGGCACATAAATGCAGCATGGGCTAGTTGCTTGTTCCAAATATCACATGACACACGCGCCCCTGTAGCCTCTGGTCTTCCGGGCCTCTTCACTTCAGAGTCGAATATGAAACTGTTCTCTGAACCCAGACTCAGTAACTTGAGCCAAACAACTTGCACACGATAATTAAAATAGAACTTTAAAAATTCAATGTATTTATCGCGTCTGTAACGTGCAGTATGCATGTGGAGGACAGAGGATGACTGGCAGGAGTCAGTTCTCTCCTTCTGCCATGTGGGTTCCAGGGACTGAACTCGGGTGCTCAGACTTGGAGGCAAGCACCTTCACTGGTCAAGCCACCTCGCCAGCCCTAGAACTTGAGATTCGCTGGCTGAAAGTCCGATGTTTCCTTTGCACAAGAATGAACTTTAACTTAAAACGTCATGACCATCAGCCAGCTAAGTTCCACATGGTCAGGCAGTTCTGATAACCGTCACATCCCCTATGCTAAGGACGATTCCTGGCACATAGCAGGCACTCAATAAATCCTACTGAGAGGACATCTCGGAGAGTCTCAGCAAAGTCACTACAGAGAAGCAAACCAGCAGCAGGAATCTGCAGCAACACATAGGAAGGAAGCATTAGGTTCTCATCCGGAAACACCAGCACTCGGGAGGCTGTGGTGGCAGATCCGAAAGTGCATGCCCACCAGGGACACATAGTGAGACTCTGGCTCACAGAAACAAAGCAGAAAGAATGGAGCAAAGAAAGCGATGGCTTTATACAGAAATCTGTGAACTTCCTAACTGCATCTTGGTGTGTGCGCATGCATGTGTGTGGGGGCATGCATAATGTGTGTATGTATGTGTTCATGTGTGTGTGCACATGCATGTGGGTATGCATGTGTACATATATGTGTGCATCAAGTGAATGTTTGTATGTATGGTATGTGTGTATGTCCATAAGTGTGGTGCATCTGTGTGTAGGTGTATGGAGGGTAAAAGTTGATATTGAAAAGCATCCTCAGGGGCTGCAGAGGTGGCTCAGGGGTTAAGCCTCTGCCTTGCAGGCGGAAGGTCCTGAGTTCGGATCCTAGACCCCATGTATAGACGCCGGGCGGAAGCGGGGGCGGCCTGCTTTTCTGGTCCTAGTAAGGCGGAGCCTGTGAATCCCGGGGCAGAGTAAACAAGAAGGAGGTGGAGGCAGTTCATGGTGGTTCCCAAATTCGCCTGTGGTTCTACACACACACCACACACACACACACACACACACACACACACACACACACACACACTCATACATACACACACGCACAATTGAATAAAAATGAATAAAAAAATATAAAAAAAGAAAAGCATCCTCAATTGCTCTTCCACCCAAGTATGACACACTTAATCTTTATGAGACAGGTTCACTAATCAAACCCAGAGCTCATCAATAGGGCTAGTCTAGCTAGCCAGCTAGCTCTGGAGATTCCCATTCTCCACCTTCCAAAGTTGGAATTACAGGCAAATTGCCACCTAGTATTTTCCTGGGGATCCAAACTCGAATTCTTTTGCTTGTCAGCAGTACTGTAACTGGTGGACCATCTCTCCAGCTCCAGACGTCATTGTTAAAGGCAATTTCAGATTCACAGCAAGCTGACTGAGATGCTGGGGTTCCATTCACTCCTGCGCTGTTTCCTAGCCAGACAGCTTCAGTGTGCAGCTGAGAAAGCTAAGCACTTAGAGGACACAGCAGAGGAGATGGGAAGTGGAGAGGGGAACCTAGGAGTCTGTTAAGAAGCTGTGCTGCAATTGTCCTGTTGCTTGAAAGGAAAGAAAGCCCAGCATGCGTCTTAGGTGCTGACCTATGGTCCCTGGATATAAAGTCCGTTCCGGTGAGCTTGGGCTGCAGCTGGCTCTCTGCCTCTCATAAGCCGTGAGGGGCGCACAGAGCAGCTCCTTAAACCATCTTGTTAACTTCGCAGGCAGGAGGTGATCAAAGTTTAACATATCCCAGCATGCCGCAGGTCTGCAGTGCTATGACACCCTCCTGTCAAAGAGAGGGATGTTCTTAAGATGAAAATCTTCCCATGACAAGGCAAGAGACTGAATCTGCCATGAGAAGATTTTCTCCGATAATAACTGGCTTCCAATCTGCGTGTCAAGCAGTCTCCGTTTGTGCTGGAAAGAGTCTTAGCGGCTCCAACTTGCAACCTGCTTAGTCGCAATGTTCCTGCCAGTGAGCTGCATGTGAAAATGACTATCATTACCCTCCCCCCTTTCTTTTTTTTTATTTTTTTATTATTTATTCAATTGTGCATGTGTGCATAATGTATGTGTGTGTGTGTGTGTGTGTGTGTGTAGAACCATGGGTGAATTCAGGAACCACCATGGACGCCTCCACCTCCTCCTTGTTTACTCGGCCCTGGGATTCACAGGCTCTGCCCTACCAGGACCAGAAACGCAGACCGCCCCCGCTTCCGCCCGGTCTATACGTGGGATCTGGGATCCGAACTCAGGACCTTCCGCCTGCAAGGCAGAGGCTTAACCCCTGAGCCACCTCCCCAGCCCCCCCCCCTTTCTTTTTTACTTAAATGAAATACAAGGGTTGTTCTTCATTGTAACAGGATATACATAAATTTCACCAGCGGGGCAAGTAGACATATATCTGTGCTCTGAACTGTGCACTGTTCTCCACAGGACCATGTCTAACTATTGGGGTGCAGGGGGAGAAGCTATGAACTTTATCGGCAAAGCACCAAGAGACACAAGGAAAGCCACAGCCCTGAAGAGGAGGTGTGAGACTGAGGAGACTGTCCCTGGAAAGGACTAGAAAGGCTGAGAGCAGGCAAGGCGGACCATGCACCTGAGATCCCTCCAGGAAGGCGTGGACACCACAATAAGTGCAGTGCCACTTGTCTGTGAGGCAGGAGCTGCGGGAGAGGCCAGGGAGGGGGAAGGCGGGGTGGAGCCCCGGGAGAGGCCCCCGTGTCACTGTGCTCACTGGGGACAGTGTGGAAGATGGAGTCGCAGATCGGCAGATGCCGCTTAGTCATGCCCGGCTGTTCGGCTGAGAGCAGTTATGGCAATGAACAGCGAGGCTGCAGCCAGGATGTGGTGACCACAGTGCCTCAGTGACCAGAGGCAGTGTCCCATGGAAGGAGACAGGCAGGCAAGGACTGAAAGTGATGCTTGGCCTTGGTCACCAAGTTCATTCTGTGCCATCTGTTTCCCGACCTGCTGCAGTGTGACAGCTCTGCTCTTCCACATGCTCTGGTCACCACATGTCCTAACCAAGCTCCTGCCAAATAACTGTGAACTGAAACCATGAGCCAAAGGAAAGCTTTTCTCCCTGAAGTTACTTCTGCCCAGGACTTTGGTCCCAGAGAGTCAAAAGTAACTCGGTCCCTCTTACCGCACAGACAGCATGCACAGAGGGGCTGCTCCCTCTTCTCCCACAAGAACCCAGGACCACCTGGGAAAGTGCAGTGGGGAAGGGTCCAGCATCGTTCAGAACTGTGGGGCATTCACTCTGCATTGGCACTGGAGAACCCAAGCATCATCTCATGTGCCCGAGCACAGGAGACCCGGGCAGCAATGGCAGCACAGACCATTCTACTCAGAGTCTTTCCCAGGTCAGAGCCCAACTGCTGGTCGTAGCCCGCGGCTCTACATGTAAGATGGTAGATTATTAGTTATTATTCTTGTTGCCGCGACCAAAAACCTGATGGGAAACAACTCAAGGGTTTATTTTAGCTCATGTTTTGAAGGAGCAGAGCCCACGGTGGTGACCAGTCTGGTGCTGCCCACGCAAACAAGGATGCTCCTTGCAAGTGCTGTCCCACCCTTGCCTGGTGAATTAACTCATGGGCAGGATGTCAGAAGCGTGGACCACTGGTATAATTTCCTAACTCTGTTGCTGTTGATCTAAAATGACCAGTCAGAAGTGCCAGGCTGACTGAGCCTCTCTACAAACACCCAGCAGCCCATTGTCTATGAAGACCTCATTGCCCTGAACATCTGATTAAATTGTCATCTGCTTAACACCAGATCCCGAGGTCACAGACAATCTGAGCAGCACTGAATGTGAATTTACTGCCCACGGGACCACGCAATGCTAACACTCCCCAGAAAGCCATGTTGTCAGGTCCCTGGGAAAGCAGGAACATCTAGGCTGCCGCTCACCACGTCTCTGCTCAGTGCTGCAACGGCAGCAGTCTGGGCTGGGGAAAGCTTTGGGCTAGAAGATGTGGCCCAGAAGAGCCTGCACACGGCAGTTACTCTCTTTGCTGCTGTGAGACTACAGTCAAACTCAAGCAACTTAAGGAGAGACAGGGAGAATTATTTAGCTTACAGTTCCAGAAGGAAAATACAGACCACTATGGAGGGAAAGGCCTAGAGGGTGGCAGAAGTTGGAGGCAGCTTGAGTCACATCCATCATGGAAACAGGGAGCTAAACTGCAGACTGCAAGAGCAGACTGTTACCGGAAGTAGGGTGGGGCTAACCAACATCAAGGCCCATCCCCTGTGATGCGTCTTCCTCCAGCAAAGCTCCACTTCCTAAAGGTGCCACAGCATCAACAACTAAGGAGGCAAATACATGAGCCAGTGGAGGACAACTCACACTCAAACCATGGCGCTGCATCTCAGTAAAAACGCACACAGCAAACCTCCCAGTGTGTGTCCAGCCTCCACCCCCAGCCCTAGCTGACTCTAAGAAAAACGGGGTGGGTAGCTGCATTGAGCCCTAAAATAAGCTGAAGTTCTCAGTCTGTGTTTTCATATCTGGTCTTAAATCAGGCTAGTTGTGGTGATACACACTTGTTATTTCAGTACCTTGAATGTAGAGGCAAGAGAATCATGTGTTTGAGGCCAGCCTGAATTACATAGTAAATACGGTTGGTGTAAATGACATTTTATAAAGTAAAATCACTAATCTCAACCAAATGGTATTAAACTATTTTCTGCAAGAGCTTTGGAGTCTTTGAATGTGCTCTAGACTCTGCACAGTTAGGCTCATCCTTTCCTTTTCTGGTTTGGAGGTCTTTTTGTTCTCAAGACAGGATGCTGCTATGCAGTCCAGGTTGGCCTCAAACTTGCAATCCTCCTGCCTCTGCCTCCCAAATTCTAGGATGAGAGACTTATGCCACTATGCTCAACTGTACATATTTTTCAAATATCTCATTTATTTTAGAAAGAGACAGAGATAGAGGAGGGAAGAGAGAAAAAGAGAGGGGACACATGCATGCCACCATGTGCGTTCGGAGGAAGGACACCTTTCGGAAGTCTGTTCTCTACTTCCACCATGTGGGCTCTGAGATCAAACTCAGGTCACCAGGTTTGCTCATGGGAGCCTTTGCCCACTGAGCTCTCTCACTGGCCACTGCAAATGTTTCTAAGAAAATATTTTCTACCAAGCCTGCACTCAAGGCCAGACAGAAAAAAGTGCTTTTGGGCCAAGGCAACAGAATAAAGGAGACTGTACAGCAGTATGGTGTGAGGAAAGGTGTCTGGAAGACTTCAAGTGACAGGAGCATGAAAGGCATAGAGCGGTGAGAGCCTGAAGGGGAGCTGGAACCATATGAGGTCTGAGTGTCTTGCTAGGTCAGGTGACACAAGGGACTGCAACAAGACTTACATTGTGAGGTCCTGAGAAGTACAAAAAGACTGATCCAAAATAACACAAAAATGTACACAGTTGGGAAAGCAGTACTTCTGGGTCAAAAGACAGCCTACCAGCTCCAAAGACAATTCCACACCCTTAGCACCATCAGCCGACTTATCTATGTGCCTCCAAGAGAGGGCGCTGTGCTTCACCCCTCAGGAGCGGGTACTGTATACCTCCTAGTCCAGCTGTGCTGCCTTAAAATGCAGACAGGGATATTTGTAAAAAAGAGAAAATGGATAAATTCTTCCTGTCTAGGTGAATTGAGAGCTGTTTCCGTTCTGTATATTGTAACACATTTCTTGCTGCTAAAATCACTTCTATGTCTTGGGGGTTTTCTCTGAGACGTTCAGTGGCTTGTGGTAGTGCACCAGCCCCAAAGAGCCTGTGTGCGCTGGGAGCACAAACGACATGGTGGAGGAGACCACCTAAGCGTGCGACGCGGCTGCGGCTGACCATCTTAGCGCAGCACAGCAGCAACCCTCCAGAACGCAAGCTCTGCTGTGATGGCAGGAGGGTTTGGCAGGTAACGAGACCATCCTAGGAGGGTCAATTGCTAAGTGAATTTTAAAATTTTAAAAACTGAGGCCAGCAAGACGGCTCAGCAGCCGACATACCCACCGCCCAGCAAAAGAACCAGACCCCAGATCCCATGGAAATACTGGTGGGCGCACAGCCCACCTGTCATCCCAGCCACAGAAGGCAGAGCCTTGGAGTTCCCACTGCAAGCTGGCTGCCAGATTAGCACTAATGTTGTGCTCTGGGCTTAATCAGAGCCCAGGCTCAAAAAAGTAAAGTGGAAGAGCAATGGTGGATTATTCCAGATCTCCCCTTGAGCCCCCCCACATACTCATGTGCATGCACACCATCACACATATATGCGCACACCACATACCAAAAAATCAACCATACACACATGCACACACCCCATACATGCATACACAATTATCGGTTATTTGTTAATCAGATATTTTTAATCCCTCATTTCAATTATCAGTGTGTCAGTACTTGATGTGGACTCGGGAGGCAAGGTGCACCTTCTAAATCCATCAGTGCCATGCACAAAATAATAAGGGCTGAGGAGCAACAGGGAGGGATGATCATTCTGGAACTCAAGCTAAGGAAACCCACCACAAGTGAAATGGAAACTTAGCCTACTGGGTCCTGCAGGCCAAGATGAAACTGCAGGAAACTTATCTAGCTCACACTAAGCATGATCCCCACACCCTCCAGAAAGCCAAGCTGTTGGTTCTCCACAGGGACACATGGTGTGTGTGCGTGCGCACGCACACACACACACACACACACACACACACACACACACTAGATGAATAAATAAAGTTTTAAAAAAAGAAAAACAAAAATAAAATAAAATAAAAAATAAAACCTTAAATTGGAAATGATAATTTAAGAATCAGAATTATCCATTTAAAGGAGAACTGTACCTGGATTTGATGTCACCAGACAGAAATCACAACCATCCTGTCAACAGCCAAAGACTGTGAGCAAAGCCTTCCAACGAGAAGAGCAGATGTACACCAAGCAAAGTGAGTCATTTCCCATTGACTTTTCTATTTCCATCATCACTCCTTCCTTTGCCTAGATGAACAGGCATTTCATGAGGTCGAGTAAGAAAGGCTCCGCTCTCCAGTCCCTCCATAAGCATCTGCTGCTTCCCAGGGCCTCACATTGTCTAATTGAAGCATAAAATGCACGTGTGCACGTGTCAAATGAGCTCAGATCCAATTAGGAACAGAAGAGCTCTCCAAAATGTCAACGAACACTTAATTTGGTAATTTCATTATTCAACACTTCCTTGAGGTCTCAGAGAAAGAAGTCACAGTTCTGAATCACAGGACTGAGGTGACCAGACATTGATCAGTTGGGTTGGACTCTCTTCTGACAAGAGTAAGTTCTGGGAGGTCGAGAGAACAAGAGGAGTGGACAGACGGGGTCCCCTTGGCTGAGTGTCTAACTACTGTCTCTAAAGCAGGTGCCGGCAGGATCAGACTTTCCTCAGCCCTCTGTGTCTGGGGATTAAAATGTAGACGCAGCCTCCTGTGGGCACGTGGCACGTGGTGGACCGTCAGCTCATTTCGCTTTGCTGTAGTTTTCTAGTTTGCTCTTAGTTTGTACATTTGTTCATTTCTTGCAGTGCTTCTGTCTCTGCTAAATGAGCATCCCACCTCTGAGTCAAGTGTAGGACGTCAGAGACAAATCTGCACCTTTGAGTCCTTTGAAAATGTAGGAGAGATGTCTTTGAGTCCTGAGCATGGACAGGGGAGAACATGTCAGCTTGTCGCATGCAGCGGAGCCTGCAGGAACCCAAAGACTGAAAAGTGGCTGAGTGATTAGTTCTGCCTCTCTGGCCCCAACTAGCGTCTTTTGCACAGAAGCTTCTGCTGGGGAGGTTCCGCCATGGGAAAACAGCACCCTGGGAAGGCATCACTGACTCCCAGAGCACGTTATTGCTCCGCCTTCCAGAAAGTTCTACACACAGGCAAGGAATTTGAATTCTTAGGTGTCAGAAGGTGAGGTTCTCAGCCTAAAGGTCTGTCACCAATATTGTTTCAGAAATAAAAAACATGTTCTTCCACTATCTGGCCTACTTTTTAAATGAAAAAAAAAAAGAAGACTAAGCCAAATAAAGACTAAAAAAATAGAGAAAGGTTGGAGAGATGGCTCAGGGGTTAAGACTTTGCCTCACAAGCAGAAGGTTCTGAATTTGATCCCAGGTCCCATGTGAAAATGCCAAGGAGAAATAGCACTTCTAGTCCTGGTAGGCAGAGCCTCAAAAATCCTAGAGTGAAGCAAAAAGGAAGTAGAGGCAATCCAGGATGATTCCTGAAGTCATCCTTGGTCCTCCACAGGGACATACAGTGCCCTTTGATACACACACACACACACACACACACACACACACACACGCACACACGCACACATACACAGAGTAAATAAATACATAAATAAGTAAAATATTAAAAAATAATAATAAATAAAAGAGCCGAGAGATGTCATTTCTGTCTCTGGCTTCAATATAGTACACAATACAGACTCATTGCATCAGCAAATTTTCTCATGGAGCTCATCTGTAGATGGTGTGGTGATCAGCAAGAAAGAGAGGAAGGATACTGACAAACTATAAAAAGAAACACTTCAGAAGTGTAGAAACTCAGCCAGGGACGCAAATTCCAGCTTCTGTAGCTATGAGGCCCGCAACTAAGGATGGAGGTTGCAGAACGTTTGACCGCAGCAGAAAGTTTCTATCATTTGATGGCTGGACGCTAACACACAGTTCCATGAGCAATGGTGGTAGTTCTTGGGCAGACATCCACAACTCACCACAGCCTTACTTCTCCTTGTACTTGGTGTCCTGCCCTACAGTGCCAACTAACACTGTCTAACTCAGTGTTTGAGCCCACTCACAACATGAATCTCACGTGTCTATGAAAGTCAAAGTTTTCCACTGCTGTGAGAATACAGAAGTTTGACTTGAGGAACAAAAGATTTCCGTGCTCTCAGCATGCATCTCGTTAGCATCTTTGAAAACTGCTATTTGAGTTACTAGCATGAACGTTTTCCAAAATCGTTAAGTGAATTTTGGCTTAGGAAGAGAACAGAATTTCCAACAATATCTAAAATGACCTTAAATTCTCTTCTGCCATGTTGTATTACGTATCTGTGTAAAACAGTACACTCAGCACTGATGATTATAAAATCCAAATTTTGCTCTGACAAGCACCAAAGATTTCTAAGTCCTACAATATCAGGCATTCAGCTGAGATTCAGTCCTTTATGCAAAAATAGGTAAGTGCATCCACCTCAAAGTATACAAATCTACTTTCCTTTTTCATAATAAAGGTAAAAGTGTATGTGTACTAAAGAATTGTTTTGAGATTAAATTTCCCTGCCTATCACTTGTGTGTTTAATTTCTACATGGTATGCACAGAGTCATGTAAAACTGTCTTGATAGAAAAGCTTCACAAGTACAAAGCTTAAGAGGTGCTGGGCCTGTGCAGGGTGCCAGGCAGTTGGACCACAGCTCAGGCGGTCCTGGACGTGTCTAGTTTTCCAAGCACCCATTCCATCTGTTATGATCACATATGTCTGAGCTGAGTTCTTAGTCACTAAGACAGGTGCATGGCTGAATGAGGAGGGCTGGGCACAAAGTCCTGTCCTTCCGACACAGGGACGTGGACATGTAACCCTTGAAGATACTTCCTGCTTCTAGCAACATGCTGGTTTCGTAGTGGCAAGGAGTGGGAAGTGAACATGGGTTCCAGATTTCCACAGCTGTGCGAATGACCAGGATGCTTCTGTCTCTAGTCATTGAGACTAATCTCCCCCCAAAAGTTTTGCCTGGTGGCATCATCTGCTCAACCAGAGCCTAGCAGTGAAAGAGAAGAGTCTTGCTTTTCCCAGGACGCCAAAATCTCATGAAATATAACTGTACAGTATTTGTGTGATTTCCTCACAATTTAGGAATACAGAAAAGTGATTCAAACTTAATTTCATGGGCTGAATAAATGTGAGGAATCATTTCACTAATGATCTGAAAAGCTGGTAGATTCCTGTCTTTGCATCTCTTGTGGGATTTAAATGATATTTATAGTCTTTTTAGAGCTAATATGGACCCATTGTTTTAGAACTTTTTTTTCTTTTCCTGGTAACTAAATATATTTTTGACGGATATGAACTCTTTAACAATTACACATGCTGTATATAATCCTGTGCTTGCTTCTGGTTTTTGAGCCATGTACAACTTTGACAGAGCTGTGCAGTCCGGGCACAGTGGAGGGCGTTTACAGTCCGGGCATAGTGGAGGGCGCTTGCTCTCCTAGCACTGGGGAACCAGACGGGAAAGTCTTGACACCTGGCGGCCAGCAGGACTAAGCTCCTCTGTGGCTTCAGGTTCTCTGAGAGGTTTGGTCCCAAAACAATAAGGTGGGGAGTGACTGAGGAAGGTGCCAAACAGTGAGTTTGACCTCCCCACGTGCATGTACCCTCACACACAGATGCACACTGGTGAGTGCATATACAAACACACAGACCAACAACAAAGAACCATGAACTTGCTTTTTCTCCTTGATATTTTGGAGAGAGGGTGAGCTGGGTCTTTTATGGTCCAGGCTGATCTCAAACTCACTATGTAGCAAAGAATGACCTTGAACTAATCTTCCTGGCTCCACCTCCCTCAACACCAGGATGACAGGTGTGGGGACACTAAGCCTAGGTTGAGCTTACTTTTGTTCTATGCCTTCTGTTCCCACTGAGAAGCCCAGAAATAAACACAAGTTAAATTGATTTTTTCCTTGAATTCAAACAGATGGTGAACAAAAATTTTTTAAAGCCACAGAATATTTTCTTTATCTTTGTAAATAATAAAAAAATAAAAACATTTGTTTGTCAGTTCCCTGGGGAAGTGGCCACCCCCTCGCTGAGAGAATGCTTGGGTGAATGGCTGTACCGGTCATTGGCCATGGGTACCAGCAGACACTCAGACAGCCACCTGCCCCTTTCCCACAGAGATTGACAACCCAGGAGTTGCGATCAGGGAGCGCATGCGCCGTGCTGAATGTGCTGATGAATTATTCTCACTCCAGATTTATATTTCACCTTTTCCGCGCCCTGCTTTTTATTCATAGTGCTTGCAATGCTGAGCTGTGCCAAACGCTAGCGCGGCATTCTTCAGGTCAGAATGAGAGACAATGTGACACAAACCACACTCACAAATCACATTTTGTCCCAGGCTGCACAGAGAATTACCCAGCAAACATGGCAGGCCATTCATTGCTTTAAGGAGCTCAGCATCCGGGGTCTTAACTCCCACCTGTCTGCTTCCTAACTGGGTCTGCCCTCTTCCGACACGAAGGGCAGGAGAAGAGAAGCACGGAGTCCCATCCTCCCTCCCTCCTTTCTCCTCTCCCTCCATTTCTGCCTGATCTTAGGTCAGATAAGAATGGCTAGAGCAGACCACCACGGCTTAAAGTTTGACATCCACAACACAACAAGCAACAGAAAATACACTAACCCCTGGAAACTTAACACTATGATGCTGAATGAGAATTGGATTCAGGAAGAAATTAAAAAGGAAATTCAAGATTTCCTGAAAGTGAACGATAATGAAAATACAACTTACCAAAATCTCTGGGACACAATGAAAGCTGTCCTAAGAGGTAAGTTCATAGTTCTTAATGCATACATCAAAAAAATGGAAACATCAGAAATAAATAAATTAACAATGCAGCTAAAAGCTTTAGAGACACTAGAGCAATCTGATCCCAAAAGCAGTAGAAGGGGGGCTGGAGAGATGGCTCCGGGGTTGTGACTCCGTCTCACAAGCAGAAGGTTCTGAGTTCGGATCCCAGGTCCCATATTAAAAAAAAAAAAAAAAGCAGTAGAAGGGAGGAGATTAGCAAAATAAGGGGAGAAAATCTGAAATCGAGATTAGGAAAACAATAGAGAAAATCAACCAGTCAAAAAGCTGGTTTTTTTAAAAAATCAATAAAATTGATACACCCCTAGCTAAATTAACTAAAAGCAAGAGAGAGAAAACCCAAATTAACAAAATTAGAAATGAAAATGGAGTTATCACTACTGATACCCAAGAAATCCAGAGAATCATAACGTCATATTTCAAAAACTTATACTCTGTGAAATTTGACAACACAAAAGAGATGGATGAATTCCTAAGTAAACACAACTTACCTAAATGGAATCAGGAAGTTGTGAATTATTTAAATAGTCCTATAACATATGAGGAAATTGAGAAAGTAATCTCAAATCTTCCCACCAAAAAATGTTCTGGATCAGATGGATTCAGCACAGAGTTCTATCATACATTTAAGGAGCTAATAACACCATACTCCTTAAACTGTTCCACCAAATAACAAAGGAAGGAAAACTACCAAATTCCTTCTATGAAGCTAATATCATCTTAATCCCAAAACCTAATAAAGATACACTTAAAAAAGAAAACTATAGGCCAATCTCTCTGATGAACACAGATGCAAAGATTCTCAATAAAGTCTTAGCAAATCAGATTCAAAAATATATCAAAAAGATCATTCATGGGGATCAAGTAGGCTTTATTCCAGGCACACAAGGTTGGTTCAACATACGCAAATCAATAAATGTAATTCACCATATAAACCAGTCCAACGTTCAAGACCACATGATACTCTCAATAGATGCAGAAAAAGCTTTTGACAAGATCCAACAGCCCTTTATGATCAAAACCCTAGAGAAGGTTGGAATGGAAGGAACCTTTATCAACATAATAAAAGCTGTATACAACAAGCCCACAGCAAAGATTATACTCAATGGGGAAAAACTTGAAGCATTCCCACTTCGATCAGGAACTAGACAAGGCTGTCCACTGTCACCACTTCTTTTCAATATTGTACTTGAAGTCTTAGCTGAAGCCATAAGACAAGAAAGGGACATAAAAGGGATTCGAATCAGCAAGGAAGAAGTCAAGTTATCTCTATTTGCAGATGATATGATCCTATACCACCAGGAAGCTCCTGGAACTAATACAGAAGTTCAGCAGGGTGGCAGGATACAAAATAAATGTACAAAAATCAGTGGCCTTCCTATATGCCCAGAATGAAAGAAGTGAAAAAGCCCTGAGAGACTCAATCCCATTTACAATAGCCCCTAAAAAAATGAAATACCTTGGTATAAACCTAACCAAGGAAGCAAAAGACCTTTACAATGAAAACTTTAAAATCCTAAAGAAAGAAATTACAGAAGACACCAGAAGGTGGAAAGACCTCCTATGTTCCTGGATTGGCAGAATCAACATCGTAAAAATGACCATCCTACCCAAGGCAATATACAAATTCAATGCTATACCAATTAAAATCCCAAAGCAATTCTTCAAAGAAGTTGACCAAACAATCTCAAAGTTCATATGGAGGCACAAAAGACCCAGGATAGCAAAGACAATCCTGAGTAACAAAAACAATGCTGGAGGTATCACCATACCAAACCGTAATCTATACTACAAATCCATAGTTATAAAAACAGCCTGGTACTGGCTCCAAAATAGACACACAGATCAATGGATAAAGCTTGAAGACCCAGATATAAGCCCACACAATTACAGCCATTTGATCTTTGACAAAGGGGCCCAAAGAATCCAATGGAAAAAGAACAGTATCTTCAACAAATGGTGCTGGCAAAACTGGATCTCCACATGCAGAAGATTAAAATTGGACCCATACTTGTCACCATGTACAAGAATTAATTCCAAATGGATCAAGGACCTTGATATAAAGCCAGAGACTATAAAAACCATAGTTGAAAGGATAGGGAACTCCCGCGAGCTGATTGGGCTAGGCCAACAGTTCCTAAACAGACATCCAATGGCACAGTCACTGCTACCAACTCTCAACAGTTGGGATCTTCTGAAATTAAAGAGCTTCTGTTCAGATAAAGAGATTGTAACATGAGCTCAAAGGCAACCCACAGAATGGGAGAAAATCTTCACTAACCACATATCTGATAGAGCTCTACTATCCAGAGTACACAAAGAACTTAGAAAACTAAACACCAAGGAAACTAATGGCCCAATTAAAAAAATGGGCCCTGGAACTTAAAAGAAACTTTACCAGGGATGAAATTAAAATGTCTAACAAATATCTTAAAAAATGCTCCACTTCTTTAGCCATCAGGGAAATGCAAATCAAAACTTCCCTGAGATATCATCTCACCCCGGTCAGGATGGCAAAAATCCACAATACAAACAACAACAAATGTTGGAGAGGATGTGGAGAGAGGGGAACTCTCCTACATTGCTGGTGGGAATGCAGGCTCATACAGCCACTCTGGCGAGCCGTCTGGAGATTCTTAAAGAAACTAAAGATTGAAATGCCATATGACCCTGCTATTCCACTTTTGGGAATAACCCCCCATGCAGCAGAGGTTCACCTCGATAGCACAAGCACAACCATGTTCATAGCAGCACTGTTTACAATAGCAAAGTCATGGAATCAACCCAAATGTCCAACAGTTGACGAGTGGATAAGGAAACTGTGGTACGTCTATGCAATGGAGTACTACTCAGCCATCAAAAATGATGAATTGCTGGAATTTGCCGGGAAACAGATGTCATTAGAAACAATTATATTAAGTGAAGTATCCCAGACCCAGAAAATTAAGCGCCATATGTACTCCCTAATATGTGGCTTCTAGTACCAAACCCACCCAGCCCACCTTGAGACACTCAAAGATAAATCTATGTAATACCTACAGTAATTGCAAGGATTATGAACAGGAGGGATGGGGTTGGAGGGCCACATCAGAAACAAGGAGAGAGGGGACCATGTTACAGCAGAGAAAATAGGCCTCCATCAAGGACTGCAAGTAAGTAATGTGACACCTGGTTAAGTTCACAGACGTTCGTTCCTGATCATTTACAACTGAGGGGGTATGATCTCAACAGAAGGGGAGGGCATATAGTGTGGCAGATAAAAAGTAACCATTTTGCAAATGGGTGATTGACCCTTCCCTCACTGAGGTTTCCTACTTTTATTACATCTACCCTTGAATGTGCTCTTATAACAAGACTCCAGTTTAACAGCTTTTTGTCTCTGGCCAGGGGGTGACATACAGTGCCCAGCAGGATGGAGTGAAGGGCATTGCAGGAGCAGCAAAACCGCAAAAGAAAATCAACAAACCACAATCCAGAACTTCAGAGACTCTATATCAACCATCTAGAACTAGGCCAGACTAATCTCTCCCCATCCTGAAGCTCAGGGACATTTGCGGAAGAGGGGGCGGTAAGAGTGTAAGAGCAAAAGGATGGGAGGAGCAATGATACTCCACACAAGTTAGGGCCGAAGCAATCATAATAGGACTTTGCATGCCCTGCGCAATGTCCAACACACTATTGACCTCACAAAGTCTAGCATCTGCTAAAGGCACCAAGATCCTTGGAGGCAAGGGATTGGCAGCCACAGCAGTGTTCTTATGCTTAAGGGGAACACGGGAAAGGGTTCAGGGAAATGCCACTGGGTCCTTCTACGTCATCGGAGAGGAGGGCCCAGAGAAGAGTCAGGCATGCACATTAAAGGACTCTCTGGGAATTGGGGCGGGAGGCACTGGGGGATGGGGAGGGAAGGGTGAGGAGAGGGGGAGCAGGGGGTTCGGGGGGAGGAGGAGGGAGGGAGGGAAGTGGTGTACCTAATAAGTTTGTATGAGCTGAAATAATAATAAAAAATGTATTAAAAAAGTCTTCCTTATAATTACCTTTACATAGTCAAGTAAATCAAGACATTAAGAGAGGTTCAGGGGGCTGGACAGGTGGCTCAGGGATTAAGCCTCTGCCTTGCAGGCGGAAGGTCCTGAGTTCGGATCCTAGACCCCACGTATAGACGCCAGGTGGAAGCGGGGCGGCCTGCGTTTCTGGTCCTGGTAGGGCGGAGCCTGTGAATCCCGGGGCAGAGTAAACAAGGAGGAGGTGGAGGCATCCGTGGTGGTTCCCGAATTTGCCCGTGGTTCCACACACACACACACAATTGAATAATAAAAAAAAAAAAAAGAGAGGTTCAGGAGTGGAGACCAGTTTCATGTCAGGCACTAAATTAAAACCAAAGGGTACTTAAAATGCAGTGGACTGAAGCATTATAAACCCTACGACCTTCAGGGTTGTCACTCAGCTGGCCTTTCTGAGAATGGCTCAATGCTTGTGCAGCTGTCAACCTGCAACAAATCTCAGAAAGATCTGCCTGGCTGAGCTTCACTGCAAGATTTTCTTCAGCCTGCAGTCATGCATGCATGCATGTGTGTGTGCAATGCAAATGCGTACACGTTCATCTGCATTGGAGCCAAAGGGTGACATCTGGTGTCTTCCTCGGTTGCTCTTCATCTTACTTACGGCATCTCTCAACTGAACTCAGAGGTCTCTGGCCAGCTTGCTACCAGGACCGCCCGCTTTGCCTTCCCAGCACCGTATTACAGGTGGACCACCCCACCCAGCCGGTCTCTAAGTGGCGCTTGCACATCCACAACCCATGTCAGCAGCCCGCAGCTCCGGTGCACTGAGGAGTCCTGTGTTCCTGACTAGGACCTGTGGCTGCACCCCACCCCACTTCCCAGGGCTCACAGAACGTCCTGCAGGGTCCCCCGACAGTTTGTTCTCTGTCTCACCATACCTGCCTCATTTACTGTGTCCTTAACACATTTGATACTAATTACATTGTAAGTAGTGTCTGGAAAGGGATAACCAGACCTATGTTTGATTCTTGGTAGAAGTGAGCTTCACGCACTTCGGTATGGAGGGTGGTGCCTAAGCGAGACATCTCCTAGTCTTTCTGAGGGAGTGTCTTCATGTTGCTGATGGGTGTCTTCATGCTGCTGATGGGATTATTTCAGCATCTGCTGGGACCATGTGTCAGTGTAGACAGTACTTTGACAAGATGGGGCTTAGGACTTTATGGAATAAAAGCACAAGGTGGACCCAAAACTCTTTCCAGTTTTTACAGTGTGGGCAGAGCAGACAGAAAGGGTCCAATGGTGCTTGAAACCACTGCAGTGGTGGTGTCGCCGAAAGCACAGCACCCCCAAAGACTGTGTGGTGAAGGCTTAGACCTAGGTGGAAGTTCCCAGGGCTTTGCTGCAGGCCTGGAGGTTTTGTATCTCAGCTCCACTTTCTGTCCACACTCTACTCCTGACATCACCCAGGCCGTATGTGACCATCCGCTCCATGAGCTCACTGCTGACATGTGCCTTCTAGGTTGTAATGCCTTCCAGGCTGTAATGCCCACCCTGCTCCAACTGTGCGTGGGGCTGAACCTTTCCCTTAAGCTGCCTCTTGTCAGGTACCTAGTCACGGCAATGAAAAGGTAGGTAACGCCGGCTGGTGTCTTCCTTGGAGGCAGACTTGAGCACCTTCCATTTCTGTTCTTACCTATTAGCCACATGATTCCGTCCTTCTTGACTTGATGGGACTGGGTGACCAGAGTTCAGCTCATGCACCTCTCACCACAGCCAGTGAGCGCACAGAAACTGGACCTCAGAAGGGCGCTTCCCTCGGCAGGCTGCCCGCCTGAAAAGACAGTGGGTTATGTCTCTTCAGTTGACACATCCTGGGAGGGGAGGAGGGCACTCAGCCTTTCAGAGCTAGTCCTGACCCTGCCAGGGGGCAGGCTCATTTCCCTGTCAGCTCTGGGCACAGGGGAGGGATCCGATGCCCCCATCACCCCGTAGCAGGGCGGGTTGGCAGACACCATGGCCGGTGGCTCATCTGAATCACATCTAGACCTAAGGTTACTCAGGACAGCCTGCTAGCTGACATGTTGGGCTACTTGTGATGTTTGTGCAGACTACTTCCTAGAAACTGAAGCACAAATGTGCTCTCACAATGCAGGCTATGAAGTGCCCTCTGTCTCTATCACTATAGGTGAAAGAGCTACTCGTAGATCAAGACGTGGGAGGCAGAGTCTCTGTTGCTGATAGTCAATACTGTATTTCCACAACCACGCATCTCAGAAAGCAGCTGGCAGGTAAGCTGCTTTTAGAGTCAAAGAATCAAAAATACCTATCGACTAGGCAGAAGTGAGGCCAGAATACTTTACTAGTAGCAAGCAAGAAAAAGTCTTCTACACATGATCCAGAGTAGAAGATACTTGGTAGTCAAATCAGTAGCTGGAAATGCAGCAAGTCAATTCTGGACCACTAGTCATAACCATGTCTCCAACTTTGAGCTCTATACATAGTAAAGGCTTCTGTTTACAGAGAACACATGGCATGCGTGTGTGTGTGCATGTTTGAGTATATGTCTATCTGTCTATCCACACACTTGTGGTGGAGGGGATACTATGTGCATATATTGACTGTGTGTGTGTGTGTGTGTGTGTGAGAGAGAGAGAGAGAGAGAGAGAGAGAGAGAGAGAGAAAGAGAAAGAGAGAGAGAGAGAGAGAGCACTGTGTGTCTCTGGAGGACCAAGGGTGACTTCAGGAATGATCCTGGACTATTTCTACCTCTTTTTTGCTTAGCTCTGGGATTTTTCCAGCTTTACCCACCAGGGTTGGAAGTGCAGACCACCACCATTTCTGCCTGACATTACATGGGACCTGGGATTCAAACTCAGGACCTTCTGCTTACAAGGCCAAATCTTAATCCCTGAGCCATCTCTCCAGCCTTATATTGATATTTCTTTTTTTTTAACTTTCATCTTTTTTTAAACTTTATTTATTCATTCATTTTGTGTGTGTGTGTGTGTCTCAGAGGGCACATGTGTCCCTGTGGAGGACCAAGGGTGACTTGCGGAATCATCCTGAATTGCTTCTACCTCCTTGCTTCACCCTGGGATTTCCCAGGCTCCACCCACCAGGGCCAGCCGTGTAAACCACAGTTTCCCACCTGGCATTTTTATGTGGGACCTGGGATCTGAACTCAGGATGTTCTGCTTGCAAGGCAAAGTCTTAACCCCTGAGTCATCTCTCCAGCCACCTATATTTGATATTTTGTATGAGAGGTCACAGTGTCTAAAACAATTTATATAATTTTGTTGAAGGATAAGAAAAGAACTTTTTTCATTTGCAACAGACACTGTTTGAAGATTTTAAAAGACAAGGAGGACCTCACAGGAGTGAAAATGGAAACACCCACTCCACAGCACAAATGCTGGCTGGTTGCAGGGAGCTTGCTGCCACCAAGTGGTTTACTGATCCATTAAATTCTGTCAGATGTGCTTCTGAATTCTGTTTCTTAAACTCTTTTTCAAAGCCTCTTGTCAGTAATGTGCTCATGTGTCCAAACACTGGAAATCCCCAGAACCCACTTTAAAAAGGAAAAAAAAAAAAAAAAACTCCAGGCGCTGGGGAGGTAAAGCTAGGCAAATCTCTGGCTGGCTGAGCAAACACCCTAGCTTGCCTGGGGCTATCCAAGCCTGAGAGAGACCGGGCTTCAAAGGAACAAGGTATTCAAGTCATGACAACAAGGTCTCTAATTATCCCCAAAACCAGTGCCCAGAAAAGGCAAGATTACCCTACAGTGCAAAGCTCAGACATCTGCCCCCCACTTCCCGCCCGCAAAACCAAATTACTCAATGAGATTTTTCTCTGGCAATAAGATATCCCTCAGGGTTTCTTAAGAGGCAGTTTCAGGTGCTGAGTCAGTGGAGGTCTCCAAGGATTTAAAGTTTGCTGACTGTCGAAAGTCACTCTTGGTTAACAAACTTACAAAACTCCATTGGAAATGTAGGTAAAAATCGTCGAAGATACAATTCTTTGGCAGGTTTGGACAGCCGCCAAGTCCATCAAGACAGTGATGATGTGCGCTGGAGGACACAGTGCCAACCTAGGTTCCCTGGTTGATGCCCACTGCTGAGAAAGACTTGTATCCCAGAGAAGCCTTTGGGTAAGATGGAGGAGCGGAAGCTGCCGTTGGTTGACAGGGGAAGGAAAAAGGTGAAGAAAAGCACAAAGATCCTCTGTTTCAGAGGCCACAGAAGAAACAGGACAGAAAAACACGGAGCAGCAGCGCACAGCCAGGACTCTCGGAGGGAAGCAGGGTCCTTCTGTTACCCGGGGGGCGGGGTCCCCTTCCGGGGTCTGTATGTGTTCTGGAGTCTTAGCCTAAAACCAGAGCACACATAGAGGTAAGACAGAGTGTATTAGAGGAGAGAAAGAACCGAGCCAGAGCAGACTTGTGCTATCCACGGGAAATATGAGTGGGAGTAGCAGGAACGAAAATCAGGCTGAGTCAGAGGTAGCAAGGATGCTTTATACAAGCTAACTTTATTTGCAGCAAGGACAAGTCCTTATACCCCAAAACCAGGGAACAGCACAGGTAAATTCTTTACAGGAAGTTTTTAAACATACACATCATAAAACTTATCTAGGCTAACAAGAAAAAACAGAGATGACATCTAGTTAATTTATGGCATGGTGGTACCAGACAGTTAATAATGCACTGTGGCTTATGTCAGTAGCCTTGTGATTCATAGATAACATTCCTCAGAGGTCTCAAGATAAACAGGGAATGAATTGTAGAAAAAACACCTTGTCCCCAGGAACCAGTCCCAAGCAGGACAAGGGCCAGTCTGGTGAGCAAAACCAGCAGGAGGCGTTCATCTCTCACTAACGGGGCGAGGTCTCCACTTGGCAACTGCCTGTCCCAGATAACAGTATCTGTCTCAAGAGAACAAGTCTAGACCTTAGTGCTTCCCACAGTGGAACTCATGGATGTGAATCCATGAGGGGCAAGAGAGACCCCAAGAACTCACGGACTCCAGACATGGAGTCCCAATGAGGGGCAAGGGAGCCAAAGATGTCTGCCAGGATCAGATATATTTATAGGATTAGGCAAGACGGGGGAGTGGGGTAGTGGATGGCTTTTCCTCATTGGTTAGCTCTAGTTTCTGCCAACCTACAAATTCCTACATCTCCTTGGTTTGTTCATACTGGAGCCTGACCCAGTTGATCTTGTGCTAGATCTCAAAGTACGACTTATCTACAATAGAGAACTAATCCAAGTTGGCAACCTTATCTTTGTGGAGGATCGAGATTAAAATAAGGGTATGTCCCTTCAGAATATCCCAGCCCTGAGGATGACCTTCAGGACCTCTAGAGACCATCCCAGCATGGCTGCTCTAAAACTGCCTAACTCCCAGGTAAGGCAAGTGGGCCTGGGAAAAGCAGCCCCACCCCAGGACAGTCTGGAGATTCATAGCCTTGAGTCCATCTGTGGTCATGCTGAGGCAGAGACCCTCCAGCAGAGAGTAGCCATTCCTGCTCAGAGGGCTGTGGCCAGGAACATCTGGAGAGAGAAATGATTTCTGCTCTGAGATCTTGAACCAAGGATGGTCACAAGTCAGGGGCCTGAATTCCACCTGCTGCAGCCCTAGGTGAGAAACAGGCCTGGTGTAGTACAACATGGGCAACAACAAGCACTGACCACACAATGAACCCCACGCTCAGAGTCTGGGAGCAGAACTCAGCCTTGGGAGGAGTGTATGTATATGTGTCTGTATGTCTTGCTCATGTCATGGGTGTTTTGTGTATCTGTGTTTGTGTATCTGTGTAGATGTGTGTGTGTGTGTGTGTGTGTGTGTCTGTGTGTATTTTAGAAAGAAGAAGACTGTGATAGTTGGTGTTGTCAATTTGGCAGGCTCTAGAATCACCTAGGAGACAAGTCTCTGGGCTTAGCAAGGTTAAGGTTAGGCTCTGGGAATGTCTGTAGGTATTATTACAATTAGATTAGCTGGTGTAGGAAGACATATCTTAGTTCTGGACCTTATAAAACAGTGTTTCATTGCTCTTGACTTCTGGGCTGGCATGTAGGTGATCAGATACTTCAGGCTTCTCTGCCTTTACCCCACTCGGGTCTTGAACTGTGGGCCAGAATAAAGCCTTTCTCCCTATGTGTTCGCCTTAGGATGTTTAGCATAGCAGTGGGAAAAGAAACCAAGACAGAGACTATTCAGGAGGAGAAAGGAAGCCAGGCAAACAGGAGAGAAAAAGCACAGTGGAGTAAACAATGAAATATACAGACACATAAATGATAGAAGAGATACAGAGATATAGTGAGAGATGCAGCTACGGATGACAGATAAGACATACACAGATAGGTGACAAATGAATAGATGATGGATAGATATAGACATATATCTATGGTATAGATATGGTATAGTTATGGTATAGATAAGACAAAATGATAGAGAACGTACAGTTGAGAGATAGGATACTCTATAGAGCTAGATGGCTGACACACAGATGATTGACAGATAGCCATAAATAGTTGATAATGGGTGATAGATTAAATACATGAAAATCTCATAATGAAAGCCATTATTTTGTATGTTAACTTTTTACACAGCAAAGGAAAAGTATTGCCTTAACCTCTTTTTTCCAGACTAAGTGTTGATCAGTTCACAACCCTCCAAATTTGATGCATTAGATGTAAAATGAACTGAAATTGAGCTTCCATCACTTTGGGACTGAGAATGTAGCTCAGCTGGTAGAGCTTGCTTGGAG
Source organism: Typhlomys cinereus (assembly GCA_023101885.1). Lineage (NCBI taxonomy): Eukaryota > Metazoa > Chordata > Mammalia > Rodentia > Platacanthomyidae > Typhlomys > Typhlomys cinereus. The sequence goes on from JALPQD010000212.1 coordinate 754,931, forward strand.
CCTTGGTCTCCAATCCTGTTACCTATAAACTCCACCTATGGCCCCAGAGTCAGGAGTGCGAAGCAGGAACATCAAAACTTTAGGGTTATCCTCTGCTAAGTACTGAATGGGACACATGAGACCCCGTCTTGAAAAATAATAGTAACAATAATAGTACCAATAATTATCTTACATTATGCACTTTCTAAAAAAATACAAAAATTAGTTTTCCAATTAGTTTTTTGTTTTATCATTTTGTGTGTGGGAGGGTATGGGGGGTGGGAGAGAGAGAAGAGAGAGAGGGAACGTGCATGCTCTGGCACAGAGACGGAGGTCAGAGGATAGCTTTGGAAGTCAGTTGTGACCTTTCACCATGTGGGCTTGTGCGGCTTGAACTCCAGTTTCCTTATGTATCATAGGCTGCCTTGAGGTCACAGCAACCCTCCTGCCTCGGCCTCCCAGGTGCTGGGCTTGCACCACACGCCAGTTCCACAGACCCTAAAGGGCTTTACTTCTCCAGGGGAGAAAGGAAGTTTCTGGAGCACTTGTCCCTGCACCAGAGCTGTAAGACCAATCTAATGCTGAAATCACTGGAAAGATTATGAATAAATTTATTAACATTTTTATATACATGCTTCTTGCCTCCCTCATTGCCCCTTCCCTTCCTCTCTCCCCCTCGCTCCCTCTCATCCCTCCTACTCTCCCTCATCCCTGCATGGGCCCAGTCTACTCCCTCCTATTCTCTTTCCTTTGGTTCTGTGGGTCCTGGGGTTCCCTCTGTATCTTCTGTTCTCATGGGGGTTCAGACCTCTGTGGCAGACAGAGAGGCCCTTCCTTGGGTGCCCACAGATATGGGTAACCCCCTACCTTTGTCTCAGCCCACATGCCTAAGGATCCTATCGCCGGGAACTTTCTCCTGGGGTCTGTACCTGTCCATGGAGGCGTGCTGGCAGTTCACCACCACGCAGGTCTGATGAGATCAAGTGGAGTGACCTCTCCAGCAATGGAACTCTCCATCTTTAGGCTCTTAGTCTCCCTGCACCCTCTTCTGCAGTTTCCTGAGCCTCTGGATGCGGAAAGATTTGGCTGGCCTGTTCCAAGTGATCATTGTGGGGTTGCTGGAGTTCTGTATTTGGGTGGTTTGTTGTCCACTTTGCTATTCTTGCGCCGCAAAAGGCTGCATCCTACCTGGGTGTTGAGATCCTCTCCTATCCAACAATACAGAAACTGTTAAAGAGAGGCCTTTATATAAACGAAAGCTTGGAGGGGAGGGAGGATCAGAGGCAGGGCCCACTAGTCAGTCTGCTCCGCAGTTGTAGTTTGAGCTCTCTCGGCCTCCACCAAACCTCCTCCAGTTTCTGCCAGTCAGCCACGTCTTTTCTGCCATAATGGACTGTATCTCCTTTGGAACCATAAGCCAAATAAATCTCCCTTTCTCCCTTTAAGTTGCTAGAGATTGACTTCTGTCTCACAGCAACAGAGTAACCAGTTCACACACCTACACACTGAACACACAACACATACCACTCATGAAAAATAAAATAGCATGATACATTTTATACGTAAGGTTTTTCTTTTTAAGCAAAGCTCATGTTTGTCACAAAAACATGTTGTACACGAAGCACAATTAAGAGGCACTTAGAAAAAGGACACCACCACCCAAATGTGGGCATGAGCTAGATGAGAGTGCCTTTTTCTGTATCTCATCACAATAAACAAAATTAAAAGAAAAAAATTTTCTTTACCAACTACTTATTATGATAAGCAGATTGTACAAGAGGAGGAGAAAAGCAGTTTTCTTTTTTTTTCTTTTTTTTTATTTTTTTTAATTTTTTATTATTATTATTATTTATTCAACTGTGTGCATATGTGTGTGTATGTGCGCGCGCACGTGTGTGTGTGTGTGTGTGTGTGTGTGTGTGTATGTAGAACCACGGACGAATTCGCGAACCACCATGGACGCCTCCACCTCCTTCTGCCCCGGGATTCACAGGCTCCGCCCTACCAGGGCCAGAAGCGCAGGCCGCCCCCGCTTCCGCCTGGCGTCTATACGTGGGATCTGGGATCCGAACTCAGGACCTTCCGCCTGCAAGGCGTCGGCTTAACCCCTGAGCCACCTCTCCAGCCCCGAAAAGCAGTTTTCTTGCAGGTCAACGCCTAGACATTTTCTCTCTTCACTTCCTGCAGGGAAATCACACATCCCAGTTTCCTCCGCTCAGCAATCTCCATAATCAACATTCTGCTTCGGGGAAGGATGGTGTTTTCCATGATTTAGGAAAACATAAAAAATAACAGTAATCGCCATACTAACCATTGGAGTTTGTGCGATTTCACCGGCAGTGCTGAAGGTTGGTACTAGCACCCCAACCTGAAGACACTTGGGAGATGAAACTCACGGAAGGGCTTGCACAGGCGTCAACTTGACAGTTGAGGGTTTGCGCTCTGGGCACATTTATAGAGAATTAATGGTTGAGTTAGACCCAGAGCAAACCTGCAGCAGATTGTCCAGTTGACGGGTAAGGCCTCGCCATGGTGGGAGGGACTAGGGTCTGGAATAAAATACTGAATGCTGGTTGAGAGAGTCGGCATCCTTCTGTATACTTGGCTAGACATGCTGGTCTGGCAAGGAAGGATTGTCCATCTCTCAACTGCTATGTGGTGATGGTGTGGCCATTTCCCTCGGCCCTGGTGTTGGTGTGTGCTCTCCCGTCAAAGTGGACTAAGAACCATAACCAGTAATTGTTAAGAGAAAATAAATCCCTTGTTCCCTTAAGCCTTTGATGATCATTTATCAGCAATCATGCAGGCGAACTGCAACACATGCATAAGGCCTGGATTCAGACCCCAACACTGAAAAACTAATCATAAAAAGACCAAAAAACACAAGGGAAGTACAGCTACAAATCAGCAAGTCCAGAACCAATACACACCATCCAAACACGGGACATCAAAAAGGATTTTTGCCAGGCATGGCAGTTCTCCCCTGTACACAGGGAGCTGAAGAAGGATCACTGTGAGTTTTATGAGTTTTATGAGTTTTATGTGTCCCATAAAACCAAGAATAAAGGGAAGATTTCACTTCTCTATGAATTTTCCGTTTGTTTCTTCTTTTGTCTCAAATGATCATAAACCTCTGTCCTTGTGGACCAATGTAGGACTCAGCAATTCATGCCCACCTTGTGCCAAATGAATGTTGACCATTAGGAGCTCTTGTCTTATTCTCCGTATTAATGAGTACTGTTACGGTTCTTCTTGGAGAAGACAGGATAGACAAATTAATAAAAAGGAAACTTCTAGAAAGATACCTGCCAGACATGGAGTTAGTACTTTGTAAGGAGTTTGCTAAAAATAGAAAATCCTGACAGTCCAGCTCCTGGCTCTTTCTTCTGCCTCGACAGAGCTGAGGCTCTGGTGAGCCACGTGGTTCCAAGACTGATTAAACAGAGGGCAGAGTGAACACTGCCCAGTGCCATTCACAGCAGCCCCACCTTGGCCTCACTTGCCAGTACTGCCATGACTGCATAGCTCAGTACTTCCCCTTCTAGCTTCCTCAGCATAGAGGAGAATGATGCTTAAGCAAACTGCAAGACAAGACATAGCCTTTAAAGCACACCTCCCTGGGCTGGAGAGATGGCTCAGGGATTAAGACTCTGCCTCGTCAGCAGAAGGTCCTGAGTTTGGATCTCAGGTACCACATAAAAAAACAGGCGGAAATGGAAGCAGCCTGCACTTGCAGTCCTGGTGGGCGGAGCTTGGGAAATCCCAGAGTGAAGCAAGAAGCGATCCAGGATGATTCCCAAAGTCACCCTTGGTCCTCCACAGGTTCACACGTGCCCTCTGACACACTGGTTCCATGACTTCCCCAAATAGCACCATCAGCTTGAGACCAAGGGATCAACACACCAGCCTGGGATGTCATGTCACATTCAAAGTTTAGCTACAGGGTCCTGTCCAGATGGAAGAATTTGAATGTGCAAGCTACGAGCACCTAGGCTGGAATGCCTCAGGGGTTGCACCCCATGAGGGTCTCCCTAAGCACGAGGGACACTCTGGTGATCATGGACCCTCACTTAAAAGTCATCAGGAATCACTGCTTTTAACAAATGAAGCGCGTGTGTATATACGCACACACATCTGAGCTTCCCTGTGGCCTTGCCAGTCTTTGCTCAACAGAAGCCAACACTGCCACTCAGTTTGCTACCTGAAAGACAAAGTCAACTAGCTTTCCAGTTTAAAAACACTCACTGATCACGGCCTGCTCGTCATGGGGACCGTCACCTGTTCAGAGTGGACAGAAGGGAAGAACTCAAAGTCAGGTCACCAGTTCTGACCTCACTTGGAAGCCTGCTGGAAAATGACTCCATGCCTTTCTGTCCCCCTTAGGGTCCCCATGGGACTAAATGATCTTTTTTTCAGGGTTCCTGCAGCTCTCATGTGGACTTCTGAGATGGACTCTGGTTCCCTGCTGCCCTCTGAGGCCGACCAGCAGCCTCAGTTCCAGCCCGAGAAGTCAAGAGGACATGATGGGGCAGTGCCTGCATATTCCAGGAAACACTCCACACAGCAGAAGCTGGGAATCGACCCACATTTTATTGTACAGTACATTCATAAAGGCTCTTGCGTTTTCAAGGTAACCAGCAGGGTGATGCACGGGAACGCTTAGTCCCTTGACTACTGCAGGTGACACAGACCCTGCAGTCCAGTGTGAAGGCGCCTGACCTATGTTAAAAACAAACTATACAGGACGGGGGATCCCGGCATCTCAGAGCTCTAAACTCCCAACTTTCCCTCTTAACTGCAGGGAACGTGCAGCTTTGGTGCCTTGGGAAGAGAAGGTGGGAAAACATGGACTCATTGAATTCTGAGATACATGGCTTTTCAAGCTACTTCTGTAAAAACTGAATAACCTACTTTTTAAAAAAGAGTTAATATGGATGAGGGCTGGTAATATAGGAAGCACCTGGAAAAAATTCTGCCAGCCATTGATGGAAATTTAAATTGCAGACATTACACAAAGTGAAAGATCTGTGTTACACCCAATCCCAGGTCGGGCCCTGAGCACAGGCTGTCATTTGGCTAGTTGTTCAGCTCTCGAAATACCAACATCATTACCCACTTATGAACGAGCTCAGCAGGCCCAATCCTTGGAGAATTTTCGAGGTCAATTTGAGGCTGGGGACATGGCTCAGTTGTTAAGACTGCTTTCCTAGCCTGCCCAGGCCTGGGTTCAGTCTCAGCACTGCTAAAATGAGAGGCTAAAGCAAGAAGATCCTTTTAAAAAAAAAAAAAAAAAGCCAACCCATAGTAAAGATTAAAATAAGTCATGTTAGAGGAATTTCAGACTGTGAGAAACTGTGAAAATGTATTAGGTCTTTTGCAAAAGAAAAAAACAAAACAAACGGTGTGTGTTAGTGCATGCCTCTAATAATCCCAACATGAGGGAGGCTAAAGCAGAACTGGCACAAGTCTGAGGCTGTGTAGTGAGTTCCAGTCCAGCCACAGCTGCATAGAAAGACCCTGACTCAGATACAAATAAACATGGCTGGTGAAGCTGAGGCAGGAGGACTACAGATCCGAGGCTGGCTGGGGCTGTAGACCCAGCATAACTGTCTCGAAGGTCCGAGAAAGAAAGAGACCTCTGTACAATGCTCTAGGCCCTGCTTGACAGGGCAGGGAAGGTGCATCACTGCCACTGGAGGTCCAGCCTGGAAAGCTGCAGTACTCAGCAGCACCTTCGCCCTACGCTACAGGTGACCACGTGCACTGCAAGTGAGCACACTGCAGGTGAGCAACGCGTGCTGCCCACCATGACTAGCCTAGCTGCTAAGTGGACTGACTAAGGAGCCCTAACACTGGCTGCTAAGAAATGGATCCTAAACTGGTGGCTCCCAGTATGATTCTGAAAGAAATACTACCCTGTACAAGGCAGAAGATGTAATGAAGAGGGAACAAGCCACAGACACCATAAGAACTCCTGAAGACAGCCCCGCCCACGCCCAAGTGGTCAGAGGAGCGCAGTGAAAGCAGAGTGAGTTGCTGCTAACTGCTGGGCAGTAAACTCAGAGTGAAACCAGGTTAAGTGGACATGTAACCAAGGTCTACCGTGTATCTAGAAATGTGTCTTACGCTTTAAAAAAAATTGTAATGCACTCCAAAAAAAACTTTTCTGGTACTTCATGTACAACAGAAGGCACTGTTATCCGCGTAGTCCACTGATTCTGCGTGGCGAAAACCTGAGACGTGCGCTGCGGAAGCCTCTGCCCGGGGCTTCTGGCCTCTGCTGGCCTGGGGGCTGCGTGTCCTCAATACTTCGGCTTCGTCCATTACAGTAGCCATTGAAGAGTGTGTATTCCAGAGCAAGAGGGGCCAAGGACAGGGACAGCAGCCACAGGGCGTGGCCCTGGGAAACAGAGCTGTGTCCCTCCTCAACCCTCACAGCGACAGTGAGTCTGAGTGGTTGTCCCTCCTCAGCGGTTGCTGGGCGCAGCCCCAAAGCTGAATGCGGAGAGAACGCCCTCATTGTGGAACGTGAAGCCCCCCTGCTGCTCGATCTTCTTCTTGGCCTCTGGGGATTTCAGGAGAAAGCAGAGTAAGTGAGGGGGCAGAAGGGAGGACCAGAGGGTCCTTTCTGTGAGACGGCTTCTCACGTAGCCCAGGCTGTCTTCTAACTTGCTAAGAAGCCAAGGATGACCCTGACCGGGGTTATTCCTGCCTCTACCTCCCAGGGTAGGGACTATAGACGTCCAACACTCCCAGCTCTCCTCACGCGTGGAAAGAGAAGTACGAATGTGAAGGATCATGACTACAGTATTAGTTACACAGACCCCCTTCTGATAAGGAGTTAGGTACGCCTCTATGGAAGGTCAGATCGCTAAACACACTTTGAAACATGAGCCCACATACTTACAAAATAAGAACAAAAATCTTTCTCATTGATAATCCAGGAATGACATAATCATCATAGTCTAAAATAATTTTCTCCAGTTTTTTTTTTATTTTTGCAAGTGTGTGTCTATGTGTATGTGTGTATCAAAAAGTACTGTGTGCACCTGTGGAGGACCAGGGTGACGTCAGGAATCATCCTGGATTGCTTCTACCTCTGTTTTGCTTTGCTCTGGGGTTTCCCAGGCTTCACCTTCCAGAGCAAGAAGTGTAAACCACTGACATTTCTGCCCAGTGTTTTCATATGCAATCCAGGATCCAAACTCAGATCCTTCTGCTTTCAAGGCAGAGTCTTAACCCCGAGTCATCTCTCCAGCCCAACTTCTCCAGTTGAAAAACAAAAGTTAAAATATCACCGGCATACATAAATGAACATCTGCTATGCTTTAGATTTTAAATATCCTTCAAAGGTCCACGTGTTATTGGGAGGTGGTAAACTCTTTTAAGAGAAGAGCCTCCTGGGAGAAAGTAAGGTCATTGGGGTGTGTCTCTACAGCTGACACAGGGGTACTGGACCCTTCCTTCCAGCTCCCAGCTGCTGGGAAGTAAATTTCCCCCACTTCACACTTCCATCATGCACGAACTTTCCACAGGCTCAAAAGCACTGGGGCCAAGTGATCTGGGACCGAAGCAGGGAGCCAAAAGTTTCCCTTCTTCTAAGTGATTCCGTATTTAGGAACAGCAACAGAAAATGGAGTCACGTGACATTTCTTCTCCTGTGTAGGAACCTATCAAGAGCCTTTATCTGTCTGCCTGATGGACTGAACAACCCTGGTGTCTTCACAACCCTTTCCTCGTACCTTTGGCTCCAAGACAGCTTAAGAATGTGAAGGCAACTGTGCTAACAGCACCTGCCAATGAGCAGGTGCTGCAAGTGATTATGAAGAGCAGTCTGGAGCGTGTCGACAATCAGAGGCAGGAGGACAACAAATCCAAGCATCACAAGTGTGAGACCAGCCTGGTCGCCTTAGCATGGTTCTGGCTTAATGTTTAAAAAAGGCTCAGGCGCAGTGGCAGACACCTGTGACCCTAGCTGTCCGGAGACAGTAAGGACAGTAAGCTCAAGGCCAGCCCAGACACCACACCCAGACCCCATCTCAAAAACAAAACCACCACTCATCAGCCACTCAACAATGACAGTGAGCGCTGGTCTCTAGTGCTCTCAATTATTAAATAAGGCTGGCTGTGGCCCTGACACACGACTACAGGTGGAAACACATGTCTGACCTGCCATTGTCCTGCGCCGCTCTGCCAGCACGTACACCTCCTGCAGTGTCCTCTTCTGCTCCTCACCGAGCGGCGCCACCAGCAACTGGTACCAGGCCATGTCCCGATTCTGCACAGCTGTAGCATTCAGGGGTGTCGGAGAAGGAGGGAAAATAAGAGAACAAGCCACCGTTCTGCCTCAGAGAAGAGCAAGTGGCGTGACCAAAATACAAAGACATCACTGAGAGTCAGAAGCGACCCCGGCAGAGGATCGTTTCTAGGGTCTGCTTGCAACCCAGCCACAGGAAGCCTCAAGGAAGGCCACTCTGCACGTCTCTGGTTTGTCTCACTCTGTGCCTTGAGTTTCTGTAACCTAGAGTTTTACTAAATATGCATGTTCCCTAAATCCTAATACCAGGAAACACCTGGCTTACAGTGACGACTGCCTCAGACTCTCCCAACAACCTGCACCAAGAGTCAAGTGTGCACGAAACCCTTCCTTTCTCCTTCTGGACTGTTCCAGAAGGATACTTCAAACTCAAGGGCACCTAAAACCAAGTTTCACATTTTCTTCCCAAACTCTCCACCTCTCCTGCTACCATTGCTACGGATCAACCAGCAGCCACTGTAAATCTTAACATCTGTGACCGTGCCCTTCCCTGCCTGTCTGCTAATGTTCTCTATCTGCATCTCACTTCCTCAAGCCTCACCGGGTACCCTGTGACTTCAGCCTCACACCGCATGGTACACATCTAACCCACGGGGCTCCTTGACTTCAGACCTGAGGACTCCCAAGAAGTAAAGGCCCATATCTTTAGGTGGACTACTTACAGAAACGCAACTCTGCATGGGCATCAGGGTGCAGATGCAAGGCAGGCACACTGGGCTGGTGGCTTGGAACACCCGGAGTGCACTCCAGACCGAGGCCCCGTGGTGAGAGGGAGGCGTGCCCCATCTAGAGACCATCTTGAAGCACCCCTTCCTACCTCCTCAGCCGCCCCCAGCCTCTAACCTCTTCATGTGTCAGCAGAGGCATCTGATCTCACTGTTTGCATCGACAGTGAAACTAATGCCCATGTGACAATGGTGTGGCCTCGCTAGCAGAATCACTGTCCACACAGCAGAGTTGCCTAACTTAACACAACAACTGAAAATCTTCAACACGTGCAGTGGAGGGTGTCCCATCATGACGCAGGAGCACCACCTAACTGCAAAGCAAAGCAAAGCATTCGATTGACTTGATGCTAGTTTGTAATGTTTTGTTGGTTATCTTTTACTCTGTGACATTTCTAGTCACATCTCCCATGAGTTCATGGCTTCTGCAATCTATCGAGGACTTCAGGACACTGAAAGCTAAGCTGGGATACATAGATACAGGCGGCAAACTTTCCCCTGGGCTTTAACTGTGTTTACTGTGCCACTTTCCACACAAAGCAGCAAACTGCTCGTGTGGAAGCACCAATCTTGCCAAGTGTCCACTCTGCTCCTCCCCAGGGGGTGGTGAGTTGCGATGGGCCCTGGGCAGCTCTCAGGTGCTACACGCGCAGAGTCCTTTGCTCTGCACACCAGTCCACACGTGCTGGGAAGGAGCACGACACGGTGCTCCCCAGTCACTTTGTGTAGGTCTCAGTGACCCGAGGCTGCTGAGGCCCAACGCTGCTGCCCAGTGCTGGCTACATGTGCTTGAATATTTTCATGTAAAGTGTTATGGTTTGAAATGTGACCCCCACGGTCTCATGTGTTTGGCAAGGTCATGGCACCTTGAGAGGTGGAGCCTCGCTGGAGGAAGGCAGTCGCAAGGGGTGGGCCTTGAGGTGGATGAGTCCCACCCCACCTCCAGGAGAAGTCTGCCTTTGCTGCAAGCAGTCTGCAGCTCTCAGCTTCCAAGATGTCTGTGGTGACTTAGCCTCCTCCAGCTTTGGCCAGCCAGCCATGCCGCCTCTGCTTTGAGAAACTATACCTTCCCTCTGGAACCGTAAGCTGAATAAACCTCCCTTTCTCCGTTAAGTTGATTGACTTTGAGTGTTCTCTCATAGCAATAGTTAAGAGTAACCATTACGTAAAGGCCAAAATTTTTAAAGATCTACCCCATTTGGTGGCAGATCCCCAAAGAACTTCTAATAGGAAGAAACGAAGAAAGGGGTGAGGACTCACTCAGCAGGGCTTGTGTAAAAATCTGGTACTCGTCCACACTGTCGGCGAGGTCGAGCGGCGTGCTGAAGCCCTCCAGGACCGTCTCTTCCAGCACGTCATCATCCCAGTCGTCGTCGTCTTCCTCCTCTCTGCCATTGTACGGCGGCATCGCCGGGTTCATTGCGTTCGTCTCCTCCTCCTCACTGGAAATCTCCTCTATGCATCAGTTAATTATTAAAAGGAATCAAAACCTCATCAGTACAACTACATGAAACTACATGAAGAAACGAGGATTACAAAGTATTCTGAAAATTAAAAACCACCACAGAATTTTATCTATAATTATAAAAATAAACTTGTCTTGACTGTAGCTTGCCAAATTGAGACTGACTGCAACCTGTTCCCTGGAAACAGTTTCTCAAGCCTGTGGCCCAGCTCAGAACATCAGTCAGGACTGCTATGCGTCCAAGGCCAGCCTGTACTTACATGATGACATACTGACATGCCAAGCCAGTCAGGCCCTCCGCATGAAACTCAATCTCAAAACCCAAAGCAAACCTGGAATGCCAACCCTTGAGAGGCAGCCCCTGAGGGTGAGGAGTTCAAGGCCAGCCTCGGTTGCATAGTAGGTTTGCTAGCCTGCACTACATGAGACACTGTCTCAAAAATGAACAAAAAAGAAGCCATAGAAAAATTACAAAACTAGTTGGCAAGCCATCCCCAATCAGTCGAGAAGCTGATGGAAATGAACTCGCAGTGACCAGCGGCCAACAAATGCCATCAGGGAACAGCAGCTCCAAATCAATGAGGTCCACATTGTTCCTTTCGGAATGAATGTCATTGGGAGTACAACACAACACATGAGGACGAGGGAAGCGACACAAGCTAATCCAGTCACTGTGGGAGCAAGAACAAAACTTCCGTCTGGGTGTAGAGGTTCATGCCACAATCCAGCATCCAGAAAGGAAGGCAGGCAGCAGGGTCAAGAATTAAGGCCAGCCTGGATTGCAAGCATGAGAGCACAAGACAGCACACAGCAAGTCTCAAAAACACAACCAGGGCTGTAAGACAGCTCGGGGTAAGGCCAGCTTGCAAACCTGGCCATCTGACTTCAATCCCTGGAAAGTGCTCTAGTGGAAGGAGAAAACTGACTTCCCAAAGCTGTCCTCTGACCTCCCTCCTCCCTCCCCTGTTCTCTCTTCCTCCCCTCATGCCTTTTCTCTCTCCCTTTTATTTGGCAGAAGCAAATAATCAAAAAAAAAAAAGATTAATTGCAATTTTCAGCATGACCAGAAGACTTTACCGTTGTCTTCCATGTCGGCATTCTCTGGTCTGCGGTGAGCCTCACGGTCGACCATCTGTCGAGTGGCACAGACCTGCTTCAGGCCGAGGAAGAGGAAGAGGATGGAGGGCACAATCTGGGCAGCCACGGCGTCTACTGCAGGAGGCCGGCTCTGCAGCTCCAGCAGGATGCTTAGGCCTATGATGCACATCTTGCGGTCATGGTGCCTACAGACAAGCACGAGAGTGCAGAGAAGGGGAGCTAGAGGCACAGAATAAAGGACCCCCCCCGCCAGGTAATGTCTGGGGCACAAAATGGAAGAATCCCTGAACAGTGTGCTAGAGTATGGAATAGAGGACCCCACACACACAGGCAGGGTTCTGAGGCACTAAAGTTCCTTCAGTAGATCCTATATAGACAGCCCCCTCTTGGAACTAGACAAAGACCAATGTTAGGCGAATTCTATAAAACAATTACTGTCATCAGAGACCTGTGGAGTAAGTTGGGCCCGGCAGCAAACACAGTACTCCTGAGCCCAGTGGAAGAGGCCACGTAAGTGAGGCAGCCTGAGCTATCTTTTAAAAAAAAATCTAACCTAAAAAAAAAAAAAAAAATCACTTCTGGGGATTTGACTCATTTAAAATGAGAATGAGGCTGGAGAGATGGCTTAGGGTTTAAGACCATGCCTCACAAGCAGAAAATCCTGAGTTCGGATCCCGGGTCCCACATATACAGGCATTGCAAAAACACCAGGAACAGTGGAAACAAAAAGAAAAAAACAGTAATAATAAAAAATGAAAAAATGAGGATGTTGATGGCTGGAGGAGTGGCTGGGCTAGGGGGGAGTGAGCACTTGTCTCACAGGAGAAAGGCCCAAGTTCAACCCAGTACAAAAGAAAAAGCTTTAATCAAATATAAGAAAACGTAACAGGAAACAAGGATGAACATATTAAACGTGCTATTCACTTTCCCTCCACAAGAGGGCGCATTACTGAAGCACACATGCGGGCTGGGACACCAGAAACAAGTTTCAGGCCAGGATCCCACGTTGTGTGTTCTGTTAGCGTGTCAATATTCAGCAAACGGATCCTCTATAAACCTCTACCCTAGCTGCTCGCTCCCCCTGCCTAGTGACACACAAAGGAGACAGGTTCCTTCCAATTACCACAGCCTGCTTTCTTTCTGCTCATTTTCCTGCAGAAACATTCCTAATTCTGAAAAAAAAATAGAAAATTCATTGAAAACCGTTCCCAAGAAGATCATTCCTGAAGATGCTATTCTGCAGATGAAGATAAACGACAGAGTCCATGTGACCCGGAAGCACATACCCCAGAAAGTAATCTGTGTCGTTCATCCACTGGTTTATGAACTGCGCAGTGACAGGCCCCGGGTTGTGCGGCAGCTGAACCTGCTCGAGCGTGTGCAGGAGCAGCTCGGGACTGTAGTACAGGGCGGCAATCGCCACCTGCAGACACATGGTTCGAAGCTCGCTGGTCTTCACCCCGCGGGTTAACCTCTCCAGGACCAGCTGAACGAGCATCGGGATGCACTGGAGGCCGGGGAGGAGAGTCACTGTCATGGTTTGAGGTGTGAGCTGCCCCCACAGGCTCATGTGATTTAGTTGTTTGGGAAGGTCATGGCACCTTTAGGAGGTGCAGCCTTACTGGAGGAAGGAAGTCACGGGGTGGACCGAGGTTGGTTAGGCCCACCTGGCTTGAGTGAGTCTACCTTTGAGCGTGCAGCCGCTCTCAGCTTCTATCATGTCTGCAGTGACTTCAGCCTCCTCCAGCTTCTGACAGCCATGCCTTTCCACCACAAAAGACTGCACCTCCCCTCTAGAACCAGGAGCTGAAATCTCCCCAAGTTGTTTGAGCCTCAGTGGTGTCTCACAGCAACAGAGAAGAGTGACCCACTATAGTCACCACACAACAGCAGGGCCACACTTAGGCAGCAGCACTGGCCAAGAGATGCAGCAGCGTGACAGGCATGTGGGCTGCATGAAAGTCACGTGCGTCAGAACCTGAGCTGACAGTGTAAGCACCTCCTTTCCTCAGAGTTCCGCAATTGGCTACCTTCACACTTGAGTAAATGATGACGTGGGATTCACATCAAGTTGGAAATAAATGAAACACTACTATGATGTAGTCTCTGTTTCATTGGAGCGATGAAACCTAGCAATGACATCAAGCCTTGGATGCCAAGGCTGGCTGTCGACAGGCTGGGAGCCGTAGCTGTGTCCAATTGCATCACTCATGTATGCTGTCCACTAAGAGTCACCTCCACAGTGACCAATGAGGACATGAAATGCAAACTAACTCAGACAAGCTCTTTTGCAATATTTTAAAACTAAAGTTTATCATATAAACATTTACTATGCAAAGCCGTTAGGAGTACAGAACCAGCTAATAAATGAAGAGTGAATGAAAGGCCACCACCAAAGCAACAATGCTGTAAGATGAGAGGACAGGACCTACCATCCATCTGAGCAAATATCACACCCTCACCTATAAGGTGTTTCCAGTGCAGCATGTGCACTGCCGCCAGATGCCCCGGAGTGTCCACTCCCAAGTACACAAAATCATGGGCACCACTTCCCATCCTCTGAGCAACCATCTCTGGTACATACCCACTGTGTGGCAGCATGGCTTTCAACAATAGCTCTCTGACTCAGCTCATTCTGACCTGCTAAGTTCCTCCAAAGTGAAGAATCAACTTTGCCCACTTTCACAAAGTTCCCACATCCAGAAGATTCCCATCCCCTCTTCTTCCCAGTGTTGAGAGCAAGCCCAGTTCCCTCACACCTCACCCAGCTCACCTCCACAGACATCTGCAGAAGCCTGCATCCCAAATCCTGGCCCTGACCTCGCCAGGTCTCTCTCTGTTCAGTTGCCCACAGGGCTTAGCAAGCCCTTCGTGCAAGGTCCAGTAGTAACTGCGTATGGCTCCACTGTGTGCGCCTGTTTGTTTCCATTACTGTCACTATTGTTTCCACTATGTCTATATCTTTCCTTTTTTAAACATTTACACTGGAACTACACCAACAAGCACAAACTCTAAGGTGTCTTTATAAACGTTCCATCACAACATAAACAAACGTGAATGCTGCAGGTGTGCTTTCCACCTAAACATACATGGAGGCTTCTTTCCCACCATACATACCTGGTCAATTCTTCCTCTACACTGCAGAATGATGACTTCGAGCAACTTGGCAGCATGGCACTCAGCGTCCTCCCCGGCATCTCCACACAGGACCTGGAGTGGAGACATGTTAGTCTGGGCATGAGGACTGCTATGTGGAAGTCAATCAAGCCTCTGGAAGCAAATCCAGGGGGGTTCAGTCATAGAAATCACCATTCTTAGAAAAGCTACCAACCTCTTCGTTTTCTTCCCCATTCACTAGGTTGCATGATGCAGGGGGGAAAAAATCCCTTTTCTCAAAATCATATCCACTCAGGGATTGTCTGTCTGATCTTTGTTTTCCAAAAGGCGAAGAAACAAGACCTATCTTGTCATTCACAAGTGGGCCATAGAGCCAGATGCCTGGATCCACACACTCCACACAGGAGTGGCTTGAAACAATTGGGCATTAGCGGAGGAAGCTATGCCTGCTTCTCGCTGACAAAATGCAAAGTGAGCCTGGAGTGCTTTGGAATGCCAGCAATATAAGTGGTATAAACTAGAGTATGGCTAGGCCTTAAGTACTTGACAGGAGCGTCACTGTGACTATCAGTTTACTATGTGCTGCTATGCAGAGCAACTGAGTTGTGAGCAGATGGGACCGCTACCTTCCAGCTTGCTCACCATCCCAACAACTGGGGGAAACAGAGAGAGACAGCAGAAGATGACTTCACCAAGGGCTGTCACAGAGGTAAGCAAGTCTTTAAATCCTTATTAATCCTTTCAGCTTAAACAGGCGGACTAACTTCCCAATTCCCCAGGCTCTTTATTATCCAAATGGATTATATAAATGGAGGGGCTGACTGTCAGAATGCTTAGCAGACCTGGCCTGTCTCCCCTATAGGAACAAGGACTGCTCTCTGTTCACTTTGACCATCTCTACAGCTGAGCTGTTCTACCTTCTAGCTGTGTGACAGCTTTACAGTTTTCCCAATGGCTTTAGGCAGCACACGTTTATGTTCACGTACATGCACATTTTTCCCTACATAAGCAAAATAGTCATCGACATCAAAAACTTCAACATAACCAGCAGAGGGCCAACTCTGTGGGAGATGTGATCACATCTGTGCATAAATATGCCAATGAACTAGCACTTGCTGAGATGAGGGGTACTTTGTTCTAAGTCTTGTAATTGTATGCTTGTTTATACACTTACTTATTTTTATTTAGTGTGTGTATGTGTGTAGGTCAAGAGGGACTTTGAGAGTCATCCTGGATTGCTTCTACCTACTTTTAGCTTCGCTCTGGGATTTCCCAGGTTCTACTTTTCACAGCCAGAAATATAGGCCACTGCTATTTCCACATAGCATTTTTAGATGTGATCAGGGATGCAAACTCAGGTACTTACAAGACAGAGTCTTAACCCCTGAGCTATCTCTCCAGCCCCTTTTATAAGTGTTTGTTATGTTCAAAATACATATTTGATTGAAAGCGAAAACACCTGGGCCATCTTCCAGACTGAGAAACTGTGGTGAGTCTACTAGCACTTTCATTTAATCAAGTAACAAGTTTGTATTTTTTGTGTAAGAAAAAGGAAAGCAAAGTACTTGGCCTTCATGTCCACAGACTGCTTATTGGTGGATTCAATGATACAAGTCAAAATAGTTAAAAGCCTGTATCTGTGCCGCATATGTGCAGGCTGTTGTTCTTGTATCTACGTCCTCAATGACAGTTCAACAAGTCACAAAGCAAATGTATTAGGTTAGGTGTAAGTTACCCAGAGTTGACCGACAGTGTATGAACAGATTACAAGATTACTTGAAGGCTTGTGGAGTTTGGTATCCAGGGGTCTTGGGATGCTCTCCATGGATACAAAGCAATGACTTCATTTACTTTGAAATTTACGAAATTCAAAGATCCTGAAGCAGCAAACTCTTGGGCACAACAGATATCATGAAAATTGAAGTTAAAAAATTCCCAGACTATTTAGAATGTGCAACCAAGAGATGCATTCTGATAAAAGCAACAAAGACTAAATATGGAAGTCAGGACGACTCACCTTTCTACACATGGTGAACAAGACTTCTAAGTGCTTTGGGTCAGACAGCAGCGTGTCAGTGTCGACTGTGACATAGTTGTGCAGCAGAGGCATCATGTCTGGAGAGATACCAAACCTGATTGAGACTCATAGGAAAACGACGACTCTCTCCAAAACCACAATTCTGCTGCGTGCACATGCCTCCCCCAGCAACCACAAGACCGAAAGTGGAGGTGACACACCTACCTGTTCACCCTTGTGGCACTATGGATTCAGGGAGGCGCTAGCCCAGGCTCCCCAATCCAGGAGGTCTGGCTACACACAAGCCCGGACAAGTACGGACATGCCCCGAACATGGCCCAATAGAGGAACCATACAGGCGGAGGGGTGAACAACCAATGGGAAGCGGCCATCTAACCTGGACACCTAGTAAACAGCTAAATGATTGGTGGCTGCTCCCCGCCCCCAGCAGAGGGATAGCAACACCTGATTGGACCCCGATCCTATATAAGCCCAAACACTTCCTGAATAAAGCTGAGTCTGCAGGGAACTCGTCCTCTACCTGCTGCTTCTCGCCTGACTCCTGGGGTCTGGGTGGTGACCCCATCGCCGGTTCGCCCATTCGCCTGGAGCTCACGAGGCCCCTGCCGTTTCCCCTCTGGGATTGGGCAACACACCCTGAAGATCAGAGGATCAGCAAAGTTGAACCCTCACTGTTTGCTGGAGATTGCTGGACGCCCCACTGTACTCAGCACTGCCTGACGACCAGTGCTCCTGCCTGCTGCCCGCCCGAATAGAGCTACAGCTGCTCACAGAGGCGCCAAAATGTACAACAATGCTAAGAGCATTGTTCATGTGCAAAGAATTACATCGGAATACACGCTCTGCTTACAGACTAATGTAAGAAACTGAAATACAGCCTTCTTCCCCTGCCTACATCCAGGACTGAAATGTTGCTAATCAAGACACTTTGACAGAGGTAGGAAAACATTTTCTGATTAGTACCAGAATCGCATGTGTTTTTATCTCAGTGTTGACAGAAGTATAGCTAGAAAGAAAAAAAGCAAAATTGGAACTGGTGAGCTGGCTCAGCAGGTAAAACCACTTGTCACACAAGTTTGATAACCTGAGCACAATTTCCAGAGGTCACATAAAGGTGGATAGGGAGA
The DNA here is from genome assembly GCA_023101885.1 of Typhlomys cinereus. Taxonomy (NCBI): domain Eukaryota; kingdom Metazoa; phylum Chordata; class Mammalia; order Rodentia; family Platacanthomyidae; genus Typhlomys; species Typhlomys cinereus. The sequence goes on from JALPQD010000212.1 coordinate 772,797, forward strand.
ACTGACTCTACAACATTTTCCTCAGACACACACACATGCACATATGCACTGTGGCATGTACACACATACATGACACTGTGGCATGTACATATATGCACATATGCACACTGTAGCATGTACACAGATACACACATATACATACTGTGACATGTACACATGTATACCCACACTGACATGTATATATGTTCATACATACGTACACACACGTTTGCACACATATTGTGACATGTGCACGTATACACATGCACTGTGACATTTACACATGTACACACACACTGTGGCATGTACATATGTGTGCACACAGGATAAAAAGTACAAAATTTTAAGAAAAGCTGTGGCCAGCAAAGCATACCTGTGAAGTACTCAAGGCATACCTGTGAAGTACTCAAAGCAGTCCTGCTGAAACACTTCATACAAAATGCACAGCAGCTGCCACATTTGAGGGGAGATGGTGTGGCAAGTTAAGCTGTAGGCCAGGGAAAGGATCTCCTCATAGAACTCTAGAATAAACAAAAATCTCTGGTTAGGATGAGAGAAGAACAGGAAGAGACTCTCGCTCCTCACGTGGCTGTCAGCTCACCTCCCTCAGCATCAGCCACAGCAGGCAGCTGCTCAAAGCTCCGAACGACACCACCCTCTTGTCAGCAAGGCAAGGCAAAATCTGCTCTTTCAGTACAGAAAAAATTTAAAACTCTTCCATTTCATAAGGTGGTTTATACCCATGAAATTATATTAGAAACATACAGGAGGAAAGATTAGTCTTCATCATTAGAAGACTGACTCCTCCAGACACAATGGTTTTTGGGGAGCACATTGACCGACCGATATAGCCGACACAGCCAGCTACTTCATTTATAGTCTCTCCACAACTTTAAACAGCACCCTCATCAATTTATAGGACTTACACAGTTGAGTGGAATTCAATTTAACTCAATTACACCAACTACAAAGTATAAGAGTCCTAGAGAAATATTCTCGTATTCACGTTATCACCCTAAATTTATTGTAAGAAATTGCACAGCACAGCACAAAATTTCAAACAACTTCTACCATATCTCTGAGCAAAGAAATTTAACTTCAAAGTTCTCTCTTCTCCCATAAAATTAAGTATTAAACACCGTGGAAACTTGAAAGTCATCTTTGTTAATTCACACTTCTGGAGAGATACCAGATATATGCATAGGCTAAATATTTCTCAATCCCTAATAAAAATTATTTCACCTAAACTTTATCCTAGTTTCTCTCTCTCTTTTTTCCTCTTTCTCTCCCCCTCTCCTCCATCATTTTTTAGAGAATGCTGTGTTTCCAAGCGGGCCTTGAGCTCCTGTTCCTCCTGCCTCTACCACGTGCATGCTGGGATGAGCAGTGTGCTGAACAGAGCTGAGCACGCAAAGCTGGAGGCCACACCCCAGCTCAGTGCTGCTGGGTGCAAAGTCCACCACCAGAGGAACACGCCCAGGCTCATTCCAGTTCTTCTCTAAAATGTGAAATATTACAATCTCTGACCTTTAAATTTTCCAAAGCCAAAACTTCTTAGCTGGATTAATCCCTTTTCTCTGATGAAAATACAGATATGCAGTAGCAGAAAGTGTCACGTTATCACCCTAAATTTATAGTAAGAAACTGCACAGCACAGCACAAAATTTCAAGCAACTTCTACCATATCTCTGAGCAAAGAAATTTAACTTCAAAGTTCTCTCTTCTCCCATAAAATTAAGTATTAAAAGTATTTAAAAGTATTAAAGTTCATCAAAATAAAAACAAAGTCTTAATCCCCTTTTATTCAATCTTTGAACTTACCAACTACATGTTTCTGCAAGACAAGATCAATGATCCTTAGACAGATATTCTCTAACTGCTGAGTGACCTAAAAACAAATTTTAAATAGTTAAAGATTCATTGTGATAATGCTTATGTTACTATATAAAGTAATAATATCCCAATAAAATAAATGAGATTCTTTTTTGAGAGGGGGAATTGATAACCACACTGTGATCTCCATATGTAAATTATACAAAACACAAGGACATTCTGAAGTCATGACAGGAGAGGAGCTAGGTCAATAGGAAATTAGAATTAGATCAATTCCATACCTCCTATTCTAGTACAAAATAAATTCCCAATGGGTCATAGATTCCAATGTAAAGAATTAAAACATGAAAATATTAGACAAAGTGAAAAGAATTCTTGTGCAACCCTAAGAGGTCAAATATGTCCATGTCCAAATTAAGAACTAAGATCCACTAAACCATCTGAACACAAAGATACACGGGGCAGAAGGCAGCTCAAGACACATGAAAAACTGACAGGAAACAAACAAACAGGCAAAGCCTACAAAAAGCAAGAGCAAGCCAGCCACAGGCTTAAAAAAGATGCTTATTCTCATATACGACATGCTTTGCTTCCTCAAGACAACATATTAAATTCAAAGTGTGACATTAGAACTGCAGCGCTAGCTTAGTTGCAGCAGTGAGTGTTTGGTGTTGGCCGGCGGAGAAAGCACTAGCTGCACAAGTGCAAGGACTAGAATCAGAGGCTCAGAACCCACAGCCAGGCAGATGCTACAGCCATCTGTGAATCCAGCAGCAAGAGCCAACTTTGGGCTTCTGCGCACATAGGCACACACGTGCATATACACATACACATGAAAAAGAAAAGATATGATGACCTGAATTACTATTGAGCAACAATGGGTAATACAATATTACGATTATATCATCACTGTCATAACAGTACTTCCATAGCAGAACTGGGAGAAAGCCCACCTCTTGATGGTCTTCCACTACAGTTAAGATGGTGTCAATGGTGTGTAAGATTCCCATAGCCATCACTGTTTTGTCTTCAACCTCTTCATATTCCTCACTCTGAAGAACTTTGCCAAATATCTCAGCCTGTGAAAACCACACAGAAATACTCACCTTCAAGCCCACCAGGGAGAGGGCAGCGCCAGCATGTGAATAAGTTATGCTCAGTGCTGCTGACTGGATCTCAATTTTCACAACCTGAACCTGCCCTATCTTAAACTCAGCCAGCAATTTTGGATCTGGTCATCATTAAGCAAATAAAATCAAAATCTAGAACACTAAAATCAAGGGTTTCTAAAAAGAAACATAGAAGACAAAAAGTCTACAAAAATGAAGCAAGATCAGGGTCACTGGCAAGAGGAGACTAAAGGAAACAGACTGTGTGGCAGGATGTTCCACACAGGAGATACACGGTGGAGGGTAAACAACAGTAGAAAATGTTTATCCAACAATAGAAACATCTCAGTGGTAATCCACCTATGCACAAACCTAGTCACTTGACTTCAATCCCCAGAAACCCACATGGTGGAGAGAACTGACTTCCAACATGTTCTATGACCTGCACCCACATTCTGTGGCATGCATGTGTGCTCCCCCTCTCTGTCCCTCTCTCTTCCATAGCCAAGTTAAAAAAAAAAAAAAAGAAAAAGTTCTACGGAGAGGCCTGGGACAGAGATGATGGAGCTGAAGTAGCAGAGCAGAGATGAAAAATTTGGGCTTTGGGGGGCAGGGGGCGTCAGCCAGTGAGGTGCTTGCAACTCACAAGCTTGGGGATGCGAGTTCAATCCCCAGAGCAAGGAAAGGAAAAGAAAGAGGAAGGGGAAAGGGAAATGGAAAGGGGAAAGTAAAAAGAAAAGGAGAAAGGAGAAAGCAAAAAAGGAAAAAGGGGAAAGGGAAAGGAGAAAGGGGAAAGGGAAAGGAGAAAGGGGAAAGGAGAAAAGGAACACTAGATTCTAAGTCCAGAAAGCAAAAAGAAACAGGCTTATATCAAAAGGTGTCATAGGAAACCTCAGGATATGATAGATGAAAACAGAGAATCCTAAATGGTATCAGATTTAAGGCTAATAGGCTGTAACAATGTCTGAATGCTGCTGCATTAATATTTTGGTTACAAAGAAAACTCAACTCCCAGTGCTGGAGTTTAACTGTTTAGACTCTCCAAGGCTTGCCTGCTACACCAGCATGTGCTTCCCATCCTGTTGTTGAGTAGTGTTGAAGGGAAGAGGGAGGATCAGAGACTCAGGAAATAGAAGGAACGAGGCTCCCAAAGGAAGCTCAGAGAGCTCATAGGATTCACAGACCCCTCCCCCAGGTGGTAAAGGTGGCAGCGTCCAGGGATGGAGCTATGCGGTGGCTGCCATCCTGCAGCATCTAGACATAGCCAGCTGTGGGGCATGGCTACTGTCCTGCACCTGGCTTCTCAGCCAGGCAGCATCTTTGGGTCAGCAGCACCAGGGACCTGGCTGGCCACTGAGCTGGACTTGAGGGGAACAGTTTCTTTGGCCTGTCATCTGCCCATCTGAGTAAACACACCTCTGTTCTCCCAGGGAGGTCATGCATCACTTACCAAGTGCTGGGTTGTGTCGACGGCAATCGAGGCCACCTCCTGATTGTACTCACAAATAATCTTCTGGATGACGTTAGTCACGTCGTCGTTTTCTGTCTCCCTGACGATGTGCAGCAGCTCCTGCATGATGAGCCGCACGTGTGGCTTCATGTGCTCCTTGGCTAGAAGCATCCGAGAAACATGATCAGTGAGCATGAGTCACTCGCACATGATCAAAGGCCCTAACCGGGTAATTCCTCAGGAAGGTTCAAGTCCTGTGCTCTGATCAGCAAGCACCAAGTACACAGATACACAGAGCACCAGATCATCGAGATGCAGAGTTCTGTCCAACGAAGGCCTGTCCACCCTGCAGGTAGCACGCCACCACCTGTGAGACATCTGGACCACTTGATGCTCTGTTGGCTTTGCTAGGAAAACCCTGACCACAGAGCGTCTGCCAAGCACTGTGGGCAGTTTCCATCCTGCTGCTTGTCCTGCTCCTTCTCCAGCAGATGGTCACCCCCACACCTGAGGCTCCCACTGAAATAGTACATAACTTGTGCTCATCCTAACGCTAGACATCCTGCAAGGGATGGAACCCCAACCAGAATATTCTTTGGAAGGAACCAATGAGACACCTGGGACTGATAATTGCTATTTGCAGAGTATCCTGCAGTCTAAGCCTTCAACACAAGCAGAAGAAAGCTAAAGCTGATAAGGAGAGTTGCGTCCGGCTTTGAAACTGGATCCAAGCCTTGGGCAACCTACCTATCCAGAGCCCAGCACTGTTCGTGTGTGCTGATCTAAAGTGTTCTGGTCAGCACAACCAACAGCAGCTCCTAAAATAGGCAGAATAAATACCTGTGAAAGTCCTAGCAAAGCCCGGGTTCTAGACTCTGATTCACCAGGCTCAGAACTCCTTCTTTAGGGAAGGAAGTGAATGAGATCATTTAACACCCCACTTTTTTAAACTTAAATCAACTTCTAAAAGGTGGGCCCGGCTGCACCTTGGGTCTGGTTGGAGATGAGTGACTGCAGGGCGAGGGCAGCCTCCACCTTCACAGGCATCTCAGAGTCCTCGAGCAGGCTCCTCTTAGCCAGTTCGACTGCATCTCTGAGGTTGAGCTCATTATGAAACTTCAGAGAACTGAATGCGCGCAGCACCCAGCAGGACTGGAATGCAAGAAGGCAGCTCTCAGCATCACAGCACAGGGCATATTAATATGCACACAAACCCTTCAGAGAAATCACGCTTACTCCAGGAACTGGGATGTAAGGAAAACTTACTCGTGCTCGGAGATATCCCAGGTTGGACAGCAATAACGGAAACACATGGTTCTGCAAGAACAGTTCAATTTGGTCCTTGAATAAACTCTTCTGTAGGAGACAGATAAAATTCCAGTGTTTAAGGGACTATTTCATCTGCAAATTATTTCCCAGCAAAGCGTGCTGATGACCTGTGTTTACTAAACTACTGCTCACAACACTGACTGACCTTATCTGGATTCTTAAGACAAGTCAGAAACAGTATCTCAGGTCAATTTAATATTAACTGGCTTTTGCAGAAAGAAAAAGTCACTTCGATCACTTCGTTAGAACAAGAGCTTCACACTGACAAACTAACAAAAATTTTATTTTAAATTCAAAAAATTGGTGACAGAAGAAGGTATTTTCAGGCAGACGATCGTCTAGAATTAATCACTAGCTTGAAATCATCACACACTTAATAGCCTGAGAACCACAGCTTTATTAGTAAGCTAAATTTACTAGTAAGCTAAATTTATTAGTAAGCTAAATTGGTTCAGTCACCAAAGTGTCTGCTGCATAAGCATGGGGACATGAATGTGACCCCAACACCCATGTGCAAACCAGGTATGGTGATCTCCAATCTAGCCAATCAATGAGCTCAGTGACAGACTCTATCTTACAATAATAATAAAACAATAATAATAAAACAAAGGTGAAGAGCAATAAAGAAAGTCACTTGACTCCACACACACATATACTATCATACACACAAACAAACAAACTGAAAATTTTAACCTTCAACAAAATCTCAGCTAGGGAACCAATCACATGCAGGGCTCCGTCTTTCTTCCTAGGATCAAAGTTCGGGTCTGTCAGGATTTGATAACAGAACGCCATCATTTTTGGCAACACCTAAAGAAACAAAAGAATTCACCTTCATCTGGATGAACTTTCATTGTGTTACTATAGTGTTAAAAATCAGATGCAAACTTTAAAAATTAAACTATAAACTTCAAGCAATTATAAACTCAATAAGAAAAGTACCAAAGATATCTTCAACCTTTTACTAAGAAAAAAAAATCTTCAAGTGAAAAATCTTCAAGTGACAGGTCTTTATATTAAATGCTCAAATATCAAGGGCATATTAGAATGTCAATATGGGCTACTTTTTGGGTATTTAAATGGGGATCTATATTAAAGGGGATTCAAAATGAACAACTCCATACCTCTTTCCTTTTCTTTGCAGCTGTATACAAGAGTGTCTGGGCTGCAGTAGTGGGAGATGCATAATCTTCAAAAATATCTAAGATTTCAAAAGGTTAAAATCTGTTAGTGAAAATATTATTGCTACTATACAGATTTTAAACTTGACCAGTCACTGAGCCCAACCAAGAAATAAAGTCCAGAGCATAGAGATGTGACAGTCAGGGAGCAGAGCTCACGTCCACATAATCATCAACACTGCTCCTTGCAAGCACTCACATTAGAAAGGCACTTGTCACTCAATCTGTCTGGTCCCCTGCACCCAAAGAAGGCTTCATCAATCTCTCTCAAATACAACAAAGACTCACTCCAACCAGGTACTGCTCTGGGCTCAGGGAATGGAGAGATTTAGCACAAGCTTAAATATCACTTGTGTCCATGCACAGGAAAGGGAAGGAGACAGAGAGGACCAAAGCAGGGACCAACTCCACGCAGGATGTCAGAGAAAACCTCTGTCATCTGTCAGGTGTGTTAGGCAGAAACCAGATGAACTGAGGGCGGCAGCTGTCCATGGGACTTCCAAGACACAGACCTTAAACAGAAGAAACAACACACACAGCAACAGACACACATGCAAAAATCTTTTTAAAAAAGTAAATAAAATTTTTAAAAGTAGAACACAAATATAATAACAACTAAGGTTTTTTGAGTATTCTGCACAGGGCTCTACACTACAGCTCTGTGGAATACAACTGTGCAAAATCAGCATCTGCCAGGGCTTGACCAAAGAAAAAAGTTTCGACAACTTTCAGAAAGATCCCAACTAGAAAGAGTGCCTAGAAACTGGACCATACATATAGGGCCACCTGAGGAAATCCAACTCCCTAGTGATCCATAGCCAAAGGATGAGAATCTCCAGGAATGAGGAGAGAAAAGATACTCCAGGGATGAGAAGACAGCTTCCAAGATGAGGGGACAGCCTCCAGGCATGAGGGGATAGCCTCCAGGGATAAGGGATGCTTCTGATATCACAGCAGCCACAGCTCCCCCAGAGCTGAGAACAGTCCAGTTTGTGAGTGGCATCCCAGACATTGCAGAGCAGATAGTCCCATCAGATCAGCCCCACAGCCCTGATAATAGACTGCTTCCTTCAGGGACTCATCAACCATAGGAGACGTGAGGAAGACTGTTTTCATGTCCTGCATTCTAAGATCTCCAGAGTTTTTCGGAGTTTATTACACAAAGAACTTTGGGAATTTAACAAAGTCATAAAATCTGCTTAAAATACAAAAGAACTGATAAGGAAAAAAACTATTTCAATTACCAAACTTCACCCGTATATACTCGTGAGGATCTTCCTGCCACAGCTCTTCATCCTCATCCTTGTAGCACATCACAGAGAAAATCACATCCTGGGAGATGCTCTAGGACAGAAAGCAACAGTCAGTGAGGGCGCACAGACAACTTTCAACAGGACAGGAATCTTCTGAGACAATATCCCACCAACACAAGACAGAAAGATTCGAGAAAGACAGTAGACTACACATAAGTTCCCTCTGCTACAAGCCAGCATTCAACATACCTTGATCTCCACACACAAAAAAATGTCAAACCAGAGTCACAGACTACTATATTTCTTATTTTGACAATTCCGAACATTTCCATGTTGGTCCTAAATGCCAATTCATCAACAATATGAACTTTTTCTTCTTTGATTTTCAACCCTCGTTCCTGGACTCCACAGCTGTGATTTCAGGGAAGAAGTCTCCCCTGGGTCAGGCACCACTGCCAACCTCAAGCAGCCACTAAGCTCTCGAAGCTGCTCAAAAGAAGCATCGCTTACTCCAAACTGGATGATTCTAAAGGGAAAAACTCAGGCTAAAATCAGCATGTTCTCAGGACTATGTGATAATCGTGTAAAAACAGAAATACTAGCACGGCTCACCCTTCTGTGACGAGATCACAGGAAGCAAAATGAAACAGTATCTATTAATTGAGAGATTCCACTGTTCAAAGGAACCAAATAATTACTAAGATGCCACCACACAGAAATCCATAGATGCTGGATGTCTAAGCCTTGTGTTCCTCTAACCAGAGAGCTGTGGTAGTATATACCCTGTAATCCCAAAGCTCAGGCTGTGAAGGTAGTAGGACCATGAGTTCAAGGTCAGTTCATGGCTAGACTCTGTTTCAAAAAATAAATAAATGAATAAAAGCAAAGAAAAAAGGAAATAACCAATCAAATTCTACTCTGGATACGAAAGACAAAGTGAAACAATTTATTTTCGTGTCACACACTAACTTAACATGATTTAACAACTTACATTTTACTGAAGTTGGAGATTCAGTTCCTGGTCTTTGAATTATCCAGTGATTTATATGCAAATAGGAATGTATTCATCAATGGCACATTGCTTCCTAGTCAAATTTGTTCTTAAATAACAATGCTCAATGCTACCTTTAAGTCACCAGATAGGGGCTGGCAAGATAATTCAGCAGGGAAGTGCCTGTTTGCAAGCCTGGCAACCTGAGTTGATTCCCAGAAGAACCCACATGGTGGAAGAAAAGAAAAATTGTAAGCCATGGCATAAAGTGCAAACATTGCCTCTTCTACCTCTATCTATCGATCAACCTAGCTAGCTAGCTATCTCTATCTCAAACATTTTCTTCAAAAATGTAAACAGTTGGTATTAAAAGCCAAAAACTTTCAACTTCTGTTAAAAACAAAGTCAAAAGAAAACAGAAATAAAAGGAAAAGGTCACTTATTAGTCTCTGCTTTCTGCAAAATCACACCTCTGAAAAGTTTTAGTTTACAAATGCGTTCACATAGGAACTGTAAACACTGTCTTACCAGAACAGAAACCAAGGCTGAATGATCCTAAGTGGAACACCCAACTCCTGAGTCCTACACCTGAAAAGATCTTGCTCTCTCAAATACCTGAATTTCCCAAGTCCTTCATGACAAGGACTGTCTTGTTAGAACACTGCTACGAAGACGAAGAATCCTGAAAGATTCAGGCTGGGTAGCTCAGGGAAAGTGCTAAAGCACTTGCCATCCAAGCACCCCAGAACCTTGATGAGCCTGTCCTCCTGGCATTAGCAGAAGATGGAGGCAGAGACAGCAGCATCCTAACTCAGAACAGCTAGCCTGGCGTAACAAACAAGGTGAAAAGTAGCAAACAAGGTGAAAGGTGAGGCAATGTCTCCTCTTTTAGGGATGGAGCAGTACTGGGGGTTGAATCTCAGACACGGCGCCAGCAAGACAAATACCCTACTTCTGAGTACAGCCTCGGCTCTGACGCCAACTCCCTCTAGAAAACCTAATTAACCAGACAGTGATTTGCAGAACTGCTGAGACACTGACCTGCATGTGTGGCTTCATTTGCTTCCAGGTCACGGCGTGGACAACTCCTTGGTTGAGATAGTTGAAGGCTTGCTGAAGAACACGGGGAGCTACATATTCTTTTTGTCTATACTGGTCTAAAATTTTTAGTAGTACCTACAGGAGAATAGGAAGAGAAAAGCAGAACGAAGACTGAAGATGAACGTTTGAAGCATGGCTCAATAATGCTGGAGAGACAGGGACACGAGAGAATGGATTAGTGGAGGGCGACTGAGGAGACTGGTACAGTGGCATGAAAAGCTTCTCGTTGGGAAGCCAGGCTTCTGTGCCACTTCTAACCTGCTCGGAATGAGTCTGCGATCCATTCCAACATGAGTGCTTTAAAGCAAACCAAGACTCCTATCAAGCTGAGCAAACGTTTTGAAACTTCTGCACAATCTGAAACTAGCAGCAAGCTCATGCAGCTCTGACAGCAAGACATGCTGGGAGCCACAGTCTGGGGCACCAGAATCTAGACCTTTACAGCAAACAGAAGGCACGTGGTGATGTTTGTATTGAACAAGTATCAAATGAAAACAAAAGCACTTCTTAATCCTCATCTTATGTTCCCCCTGCCATCTAGGTTCTCTATTCCTCCAGGCTACCCCTCCCCCCCCAAAAAAGAACAATTCAAACAGGTCATGACCATATGCACTGTCAAATGAAGAAAAGAATCTGATTAGCAGAGAAAAACTTCTGCACAGCAAGAGCTAATATAGACATATTATAAGACTCTAATTGAAATATACACATTTTTCCAAAAATAGACTAGTCAAATGAATTAAGCCTTTAAAAAAAATTAAAACTAGATTCCCAATTATACTTGGTACCAAAATAAACCCCTGATAAGGAAATATTTTAACAACAACAAAAAAAATCATAGAAGTCCTAGAAGAAAATGTGGTGTCATTAATCATCTCAGACCACAGAAGAGGTAAACATAACTCAACGCTCACACAGATCCTTTACAGCCCCGTTACCAGAAGAGCTGCAGGAAGCTGCTATAACTGGCTCAGGGCCTCAGAGATGGCACCAGCCCTCATTCCCCGGGTCCTAGTCCCTAGCACGTCACTGTGTTGAACTTGTGGGGAGCTGCTGAAGCTGTCAAAAAGGTATAGAACTGATCGATGGTCCGAGCAAGTTGTATTCAAGTTTCTAAAATCCAGGCTCATAAAATTTTACAGTTCTATCTCCACCCAGAAAGTCCTTCTGCAGTGGTGACTGACACAAGCACAGTGAAATCCCAGTTCTTGATAAAGAAACTATGTTTAAACATCAGGAGTACATGTCTCAAGTAATGAAAGCACAAGGCATTTTTGGCAAAGATACAATGTTTATTTTCAAAAACATGTATATGTACTAAACGCACACATATGGGCTTGTATGACACTGGAAAAAGTCCACACACACTTCAAGAGGACATAACTGAAAGATGCTTCCAGAGTTTAAGGGCAGTAGAAAGACCTAAATTCAGCGGGTCCGTACCTGGTTAGTCTCACATCCATCCACTCTACATAGCTGCACTGATTATTTTATTTATTTACTAATTTTCCTATAGGTTACCAACACGGGCAACAATTGTGAGACAATTGCAGCTACAGCTTTCCTAAACTGGGGCAAAAAACTTTTTAGAAAGCCCATGTAAGAAAGCATTCTGCCTTATACCAGTGAGGATTTACAAAAACCCAAAAACACCCTATGTCCTTGAAGTCTTGGTCTTGTCTGACTGAAGCAGGATGGCTTCCCCACAAGAGGCGCCCCATGACTACTAGTCACAGATATCAACTTCCATCTGGTGAAAAGTAGCAAATACACCATGATTCAGCTGGCAACACTGAAAACCAATCTTCACAGACCATTGTTGTTCTGTTTTTAAAGTTTTTAAATAGTAACATCAATGCCAACTGTGTCTCAGAGCTCCTAATTTTCTTGTATGCAATGGCCACCCAAACCTCCATAAAGAGTGTGAGTTCCTGGGGGCTGGAGAGGTGGCTCAGGGATTAAGCCTCTGCCTTGCAGGCAGAGGGTCCTAAGTTCGGGTCCTAGAGACCCCACATATAGAAGTGGGGGCGGCCTGCGTTTCTGGTCCTGGTAGGGCGGAGCCTGTGAATCCCGGAGCAGAATAAACAAGGAGGAGGTGAAGGGGTCCATGGTGGTTCCCGAATTCGCCTGTGTTTCTACACACACACACATGTGCACACACACATGTGCACACACACATACATACACACATACATACACACACAATTGAATAAATAATTAAAAAAAAAAGAGTGTGAGTTCTCACCTAGGGGCCTATTAACATCTGAGCTTAGCTACTCTTTAAGACAGGTAGATTCATAACATATTGATCTTCAAGAAAAAAGTTTGAAACAAGAAAAGTTCAAGAAAAATCACAAGAGCCGAGAGAGGTAAGAGAATGCGGTCTGACACTGGTAAGGGCCTAAGAGAGGCCGTCCAAGTCCAGGAGCTGGGGACAGCAATTCTGCTGCAGCCTGACCTAAGAACCTGTCTTTAAAGTAACTGTTCTGACCGGGCTCCAAGCTGCCCTCTTAAAACATGCATGGTGTTATCACAATAGAATTTACTGAAAACAGGCGGAAAGAATGCTCAGTAATAATCACTCTTCTCTTCTATTTGAAAAGAATAAGTGTATTACCTGCTGAATTCCCACTGCATAGGTCTTCAAAAAAAATTCAGAAAATTCAAAGTATTCCTTGGTGACATTTCCTGGGCTTCCATATCTAAATTCAGAAAGGAAACATGCAGACTGTGAAGCTTAAAAATAAACATGCTTAGCAAACAGTTACTGAGAAATGTGCACTACGGGTCACCAGTCCCTTCTCTTCTCACAAGACACAAAATGCACCGGGAGGAATGATTCTTGGATTCCAGTCACACTTAACACTCTGGACTTCTAAACCAATTCAGTAAGTGCTTTAAAAATTAAACTTCATTTCTTGTAGTGCTAAGTGATCACAAACCTTGAGTTTGTCATGTTTTTCAAAGACTAGAAGAGCCAGAGAAGGCCGTAAGCCTCAGCTGATGACCAGGATATAGGTTCCAGCCTACTGAAAGCAGCAGCTGATGCTGGGCTTTTTGTTTTGTTTTGTCTTGTTTGAGCAGGGTCGCCCATAGTCTAGGTCAACCTTGAACTCACTAGGATCTTCTTGCTTGCACATACCTAAGACTGGCATTGCAAGCAGCTCTATCACGTCCGGTCAGCCTCTAGTGCTTTAAAGACAATCATATTCTGCAGAACACTGAGGGAACCACCCAATCTTATTAGCTTCAATACCAAAATACCAAATGTAACATCAAAAATACAGCAAGCAGAGCAATACCGTTCAAAGAGCCGTGCCACGATGTGCAGGGCCCACTTCTTACATTTCCACCACACCAGCTCTGGCCGATCGTCCTCATCAATTTGAAGAGTCTCCTAAGAGGGCAAAAACATCCAGATCAAATTCTTAAATAAGATGAATCACAAAAGTAGACTAAACTCTGTACAGATGAAGTCATAGTCACGTGAAGCGAATAAGTGAAAATGTATGTTCTTGCCTTATGGATGGATGGAGCGTCAGGAATTAAGGAGCAAAACAACGTGTGAGGACCAAGGCCGCTGCTCACCCCACTTCCTACCTGCAGTGGGATCGAGTGAGCACTGACAACAAACACCAAATTCCTAAGAAACGCTGAAGGTGAAAAAGTTTTAAGTTTTGATGAAGGTGATGGCAGTGAGACTATATCATCAAAAGTCTCTGAGCTATTTACTTTTACCAGAGCACATTAAAACTCAAAACGGTATATTCAAGATATGGGCAAAGGAGAATAGGATATAGTTGAGTGGGAGAGCAGCTTAGCATGCACAACACCCTGGCTCATTCCCAGCAGTCAGACACATAATAAATAAAAGACAGAAAAGGTGGTCCTCATTTTCAGACCAACCTAAAATTTTTAAATAAAAACATCAATCTGATGGGTGAAAGACTACTAGCTGTGCTATCACAGGTCAAATGAGACGCCTACAAAACAGAAAAACTCAGAATCAAGCATGTCCTTGTACCAGACATCCCAGCTAATGTTTTTAGTGTGTTTGGGCACCTTTCAGGAGATTACCCTGCAAGGCCTGGCAAGTCAAACATGCTTGGAGACAAGCACTTTGCACTGAGTTATGCCCCTGCCCAGCCCTAACCACATTCTTAAGAACTGAAATTGTAAAGTTACAAAAACATCGAGCAAATAAAGCACTTGATAAAAATGACAGTATAAAAGCAATTGTAAACAGCAAAAGTATCAACGATATTTATCTTTTACTTTTAGCGAAAAACAAATTTCAATATATATTTATATGTACTGTTTTTATAAATAAAATAGCAAACACAGGTGAATACAAAAAAACTTCTTAGAGGAATAAATATCTATTTCTAATGTTTTTACCTCTTTAAGATTAAATATTTTTGATCTGAACTTTCTGAGTATTATGAATTATTTATTTCATTTATTAATACGATAGTGGTTTTTTTTCTTTTTTCCAAAGAGCAGATTGCACTATGAATCAGCACAAGTATCCAAACCAGTTTCCCATTCTTCCTTACAGGAGGGACTGTCCTGTCAATGATGGTCCGGAAGATCTCCATCCACGTGGTCATGGTCTGGTGGTTTACCAATTGGAGAGGTAATGCATACTGAAAAACAGAACCATGTGGACAATAATCCCTCCTGCCCATAAATACCAACAGTGTATCTACATCAGGAGGTGAAAATATAAAACAGGTAAAATTTGGGCAAGAAAAGAGCAATTCATGACTGAACCTAAAATGTAACTTTAAAAGTTCTAGAGCATATATCTATACATGAGATACAGAGAGACTAATAGCCTCAAAACTCACTATGGAGTCAAGGATGCCCTTGACTCCAGACTCTGCTATCTCTACCTCCAGCTGCTGGGATTATAGGAATTCATCTTTTGATTTAAAAATCTACCTATCATAGGCTATTTCTCTAGTCTACTTTTCAAAGTAAAAAAAATGTACTAGCATTATGGTACAATTTAACATAGCATCCTAGGTAAGGGATTTTAATGTTTATCCCTCTGCATGCCAAGCACTCATTGTAAACATACTGAACACAAACGAAACTCTTCCAACCCCAGCCAGCATGCTACAGCCAACATCTCCAGTCACTGTAGCCACGGAGGCTACAGTGTAGCTGCACGGCAGAGGGCCAGTATGGACATAACTACTGTCCCACCGTCCAGAACCAAGAACTAAACACATTAACAGGAAGAGACATCACTGCTGCCTCACCAAGCTCAGTCCAGTTGAGAAAATCCGTATGTAAAAACAGGAGCATCCACTGATGGAAGGTCTGTGTTAAGAAGTCCACACTCATGAACTGGTTATATCAGCTTACTGAAACCATGAACTACACTATTTCCAGGTCAGCCTGGACTATAAAGACCCCATCTTAAATGAGAGAGACAGACAGAAGGAAAGAAAGAGTGGAAGGAGGGGGAAAAGAAACAAAGAAGTAAAGAAGGGAGAGAGAGAGGATGGAGCTTGAGCAAGGATTCAGGCTGGATACTGGCCAAGGTTAGGCAGACTGTGGTACTCCTGAGGTTGCATGAAATACCCAAGTTCTCTGTAGAGATAAGCAATATGTCAGTTTAAGAACGGCCCTCGGGCCTTCACTGTCTGCTTGTATCACTGTTGCAATGTTGTCTCAAATCCTTACAAGTTCTGCCTCCTAGAAGAACATACACTGAACTGGGTAACAGATCAAAACCTAGGGGACTTTATTAGTGCTTTTTTTTTTTTTTTTTTGAGGTGTTTACCACATACAGATTAACAGATTTTGCCCTCTTTAGTAAAGAATTGCAGAAAACCCACATCTTGACCTTTGTTTCTGCCTATGCCTAGATGTGTTACTCCAGCACGAATGCTAAGTTGGCTATTTGTTATATTTAATGCCAAACATTAGACTAAGAAAAAAACATTTGTCTTGGGGCAGGAAAGATAGGATAGTGGATAAAGTGCTTGCCACACAAGAATGAAGACTCCAGAACCTACAGAAATGCCAGGCATGGTGGGAGACACCAGTTGTCCCAGCATCAGGAAGAATGAGACGGGAGCCTAGAGCCATCTCCAGGACTGTTAGACCTGAAGAGCAGCACAGATGCCCACGGGAGCCTGAGTCATCCAGGGATCACAGACAGCTAAGTCAACTTCTGGGCGTGTTTCTCTCAAAGTGCGAACACGGACTTCTCAGTAATGACTGGCACTTCTCGGGCTCACAGAGCTCTGCCAGCTTTCTGCAGTAGAACCAACCTGAACAAGAGCATAGAAGATTTTCAGAATCTGCTTCTGCAGCAACACAGAGTGATGCGAGGCATCTGGAAGGAGTTGGACTATTTGCTGCTGAGTTCGTGGCAGAAATATCTGCATGGCCGCTATGAGAGGTTCTCTTTCCTCTGCTTTCTTATATCTATGTGAGCAAAGACAAAAGAAAATAAAGAAATTCTTCCCCTCTGGTCCGAAGAGCTGTGAACAATGAGAGAAAAAAAAATTTTTCAACCACGTAAGTGAACCCAAAAAAATGTAAAGTACTGACTTCCATTCTGTTCGGATTGGTGATTCTGAGAGAATACATCCCTGCTTCAGGCAAATACCAAAAGTCTTTCTAGAAGACTCAAACCAGTTTAAGAATCCAAGACTGAACACCTGCATCCCAGTGGCTGTGAGTTGGAGATGGAAGGACAGTCAGCTCAAGGCAGCCTGAGATGAAAACAAGATCATCTCAAAAACGCAAAGGCAGGGGATGTGGCTCAGGAGCGCAGCAATTGCTTAGCGTGCACAAGGACCTAGGTTTGATGCTCAACAATGAAAAAAGAGGAATTCAAAATTATTGGTAGCTTCCACACGTGGATTTGTTTTTTAAGTAATGTCAGTTACCGTTCATCAAACCATAATTCATCCTACAAAATGTAATACTGTCTTAAACAGATATCACATTGTTCAGAAAATTTGGATAAATTTTCTTAGATTACCATAAGAAGTTAGTGTTTTACAAATCAAGGTGTTCTCAGAGCATATCAACTGCTATGAATCTGTACTAGTGTAAAAATTCTACAACAGAGCCTGAAAAGCACGTTTAAGGAAGGAAACTAGCTGAGCATGGTAGCTTGCACCTGTAAGCCAAACACTCAGCTGTCAAGGCAGGAAGACTGCTGTAAATTCAAGGCTAGTCTGGGCTATCGAGTGAGTCTTGTCTCAGACCAAAGGGAAACTACCTCATAGGCAAAGTAGCAGTCCTCTTAAAAGCAGAAATTACTCTTATCTGCGATCCTAGCACTGCCCACAGCAGCTTCTGCGGCAGAAGATGTCCAGATGGAAGAAACCTCCACATTCCTACTTTGCAACTGGAACAGGGTTGACTTCAGCAGCTTCTGAAGCTAACTGAAGCTGCTTTTGAAGCAGCTCCCCATATTGGAGTGCTCACTGTCTTAGAGACAGGCAGTGTGCCTTAGACCCCAAATGCCATGCATCCTACTGCAAATGAGCTCAGTGATTGTGTGAGATTCAATGTTTCCCAGCTTAACCTGATTCACAGAATCCCACAGCAGACTGTCATGCACCTGAGCACTCAGGGTACAGGCTACTTACTCATAGGTCTTCACCAGCTGATACATGCACAACAAGCTACCAAGCCAGCTTCCGCTGTTCTGTGACTGCAGGTAATAGTCTATCTTGTCGACCACTGAGGGCCAGTGACCAGGAAAATCGTGCTTAATGATGACACGGAGACACATTGTTAACTGGACTCTGTAAGGCAGGAGAAGGGCCAAAATCCTCAAATCATCAGTGTCAGGCACCAGCGAACTCTAATACTTTACACTAAAGCACTCCAGCTCCCATGTACCTGTCATGCAGGATGGACGGTCAGGCATCACTCAGCACAAATAACACAGATGTCATTAGAAAGGAAGCAGCTATATCACTACGCCAGGCACTTTCACCAACAAGGTTACTACAGCAGCATGGGTCACCATGGCACACGCTATTAACCAAGACATGTGCCAGCTACTAACCAAGACATGGCATGGGCAGAAGGAAATGTGGACCCTACTACAAACCTCCTCAGTTACTCCACTTATTGAAAAGAAGAATGAAGGTTTTCCTTTTAGTCTTATTTTGAAGGTTTGCTATTGTTTTTAATGAAATAAATTCAAGAGCCTGGGGAGATGCTCGGGGATTAAAGCCTTTGTCCCGAAAGCAAAAGGACCTGAGTTCAGATCTCTAGGTCCCATGTGAAAATGCCGGGTGGAAATGGTGGTGGCCTATAATTCTGACCCTAAAAATGGAGCCTGAGAAACCCCAGAGCAAGCTGTAAGGAAGGAGGCAGAGCGACCCAGGGTGATTCCTGATGTCACCCTTCGGTCTCCATAGCCACATATACTCAAGTGCCTTCTTGCACACATATGCATGGCAGTGTCCACCTCAACTCTCACACACACACACACACACACACACACACCCCAAAAGTGAATTAATTGTACATATCAAAATTAATTAATTAAAATTGTCTCAAAAATGGTACAAGCAGAGAGTGAATCTACCCAATTATGTAAATTTGTTATATTTTATATTTTGGTCTTCATAGACTTAAACAACTGTATCATTTCAAATGAGCAGACCTAGGGCTAAACATAGTTCAATGGTAGAGCACCTATCTAATATGCAAGCCTTGGATTTGATCATCACACACACATACTGTTTTTTTAAACTTCATCATTGTGTGAGTGTGTATGAGTGCATGAGTGTGTATGCATGCATTGAGTGTGTATGTGTGAATGCAGGCATGCACATGCACAGCATTCAGGGATATCTGAGGACAACTTTGTGGACTCTCTTCTCCCCATTACATGGATTTTAAGGACTGAACTCAAGTCATCTGGCTTGCACAGCTAGAGCTTTTACCCACTGAGCCAGCTTATGGCCTTGTCTTTCTGTATTTTGAGACAGGGTCCCATGTAGCATAAGCTGGTCTATAATTTTCTGGGAGGCCAAAGAATGACCTTGAACTTCTGATCTCCTGCCTCTAGCTCCCAAGTGCAGGGATTACAGGCATGCACCATGACACCCAGCTAATGCAAGGCTGGAACCAGAGCTTTGAACGCTAGGCCAGCACTCTGTCAACTGAACTCACTCCCCCACACTCCAGGATTCCAAAATGTAAAACGAAAATAAACCAATGTTCAGTTGAATAGCCAATAACCTGGATCTACAGAAAATAGAAAAGCTAAAAGTCATAATGGTTCTTCCTTACAATCAAATCAATTTTTTGGCAATCTTTTTAAGCAAAAATGGAGAACAACCACATGAACCTTCAAGACACAAAAGGGCAAAGCCTCACAGGACTGTCTCAAAGGTACGGAGACCAGCAGCTATCCTCTACCCAATTAAAGTTTCATCCTGAGGCAGACTCCATGGTCCTTCCTCACTTCAGGCCAAGTGCAAGATGGCTGGGAGAGGGCATCCCTCATGTGTCATGCAGAGCCACTGGGAGACGGAGAAGACCAGGAAACAAACATCCAGAGCCATGACTGGCATGCAACAGCCAATGAGGAAAAGGTGCTTTCCTTCGGTGAGCACGCTATCTCTCTTGGCAAGAAAGTAACCGCATAACAGTTCAATGAGTAACTACACTGTGTAAATTGGGCGTGGGAGCACATGCCCATATCCCAACACTTGGTAAAGGCCAAAGATCAGAAATTCAAAGTCATCTTCGGTTCTACAGTCAATTTGAGGCCAGTCTGGGCTACATAAGACCCTGTCTCAAAAACCTTTGTGTGTGTGTGTGTGTGTGTGTGTGTGTGTGTGTGTGTGTGTGTGTCTACATGTATCAGAGGGCACTGTATGTGCCTGTGGAGGCCCAAAGGGTGACTTCGGGTTCAGGAGTCGCCATGGATTGCTCTACCTCTTCTTTGCTTTGCTCTGGAGTTTACCAGGCTCCACCTTCCAGGATCAGAAGTACAGGCCACTGTCATGTCCTTCTGGCATTTTTAGGTGGCATTCAGCATCCAAACTCAGGACCTTCTGCTTGCAAAACAAGAGGCTTAACTCCTGAGCCATATCTCCAGCCCCTGTCTCAAAAACTAAAAAATAAACCACCACAACAAATAAAGCCCCACAAAGGAGGCTGACGAATACATCCGATCGTCCAACACAGGCTCTTTGTGCCTCCTGGGATGAGGGTCAGGGCACAGCCTACCTCACCAGATCCGGAGACTGAATTATTCCCTCTACGATGCTCTCACGGATCTGCTGTCGGTCGTTCTCGTGGATGTTGAATGGAAACACTGCTTCTCCTGGTGGAGGCTCCCGGTCTGGCCAGTACTGAGTCACCATGTTCTTCAGGTAGATGGCAGCTGAGTTGGGAGGAGATAGCCATTAGCATTGAGGGACATGGCTGCAACTCAGCTTCATAGAGTTCAAAGGTAAAGTCTTCCTTGAACATGGTGTCCCCAGAAACGGAAACTTTTACAGGTACAAAGAGCCCTGTGGGTGGGTCAGAACTTAAAGGTTTTCCTTTGGGAGTGAGAGCAGGAACATTCCACCAGGCTGCATGGTACGTTCACATGACTGAAAATAACCCAGCAATCATGTATGCTTTCTTTCAATATACACTGATTCAATATACATTGAGCTCAGACCCCCTCGGAGACTACTCACTACCACCCAACAGATAAATTCAATCGCACTCTTCCTGAGATCAAGCAGAGAGTTGGCAGTAGCTCTGCTTCATACACAGTCTGTGGCTGATGCTGGCTGCATCACACCGCCATGCAGGACAGTCTCACGGCACTGACAACTATCATCTAGCCCTTCCAGAAATTTTGATTTACAATTCATAAGGAAATAGATAGCAGCTTTCACATACTTTGAAAAAAAACTGTAGATTTTTATCTGTTCATTTCTACCAAAATATATAAATGCTATGTGTTTATTCTTTTTAACAACATTCAACTTTAAGAAGAAGGTTGGGGAGATGGTTCAGGGGTTAAAGCCTTTGCCTCGAAGATAAAAGGACCTGAGTTCAGACTCCCAAATTCCATGTAAAAGTAACAAACAGAAATGACAGTGACTTTGAATTATGGCTCTGGAAAGCAGGGTTTTGGGACACCCCAGAGCAAAGCAATAAGGTAAAAGAACAATCCAGGATGATTCCCTATGTCACCCTTGGACCTCCACAGGCACGTATAAGCTCTCCTGGCACTGGTGCATACACACACACATGCACATACACACACGCACGCACACACACACACACACACACACACACACACACACGAGAGAAGAGCCAGAGAGAGACAGAGACAGAGACAGAGACAGAGAGAGAGAATATGCTGGGCAGAGTGGCTCACATATGTGGTCTCAGCACTCACACGTACACATACAAGTAAGATTGTCCTATGACAGAGGAAAAGGAGGATGCATGCCACTCTACCTAGGGTGAGATGTCTCATCGTGGTTTTGATTTATATGAAATTAACTTCCTAAAATACACACCCTCTCTTACCAAGCACAAGGGATCATCACTTGAACCCCACACTAACTAGACCCAGAAACATAACTACAGAGGGAACTCAAGTTCCCCCACCTCCAAGGAGACAGACACAGGTATAAGCTGGAGGTACAGACTCAATGAGACAGAATGCCACCCTTTTCAAGTGATCTTTCAAAGCCTTTCTACAGAAACATAACATATTGTAAAAAGCCCTCCTCTCCCTGGTTACACCTGCAACCTGATCACAGATCAGACAGCTTTGGAAAGATCAAGCCAAGTCTGAGGAAGAGCAGAGAAGTTTCTTCCGGAAGCAGCATCATGGGCAGATGTTGCTACTGTTTTGAGACAGAGTATGCACTCGTCTCACTGCAGTGAGCCACTGCAAAGATGACCTTGAACTCCCGAGAGCTGGGAATCACAGGTATACTCCCGTGCCTGGCTTTTGTGATGTTAGAGACCAAACACAGGACTTCATACATGTTGAGCAGGTACTCTACCAAGTGAGCCGCATTCCTAGTACAAATTAAAACTTTCTTTTCACATATTTAGTAGAGATGAAACATTATTTTTTTAAAAATTTATTTTATGTGTGTGCCTGTGTCAAAGAGCAATATGTACGTACCCCTGTGGAGGTCCAAGGGTAACTTCGGGAATCATCCTGGACTGCTTCTATCAACTTCTTGTTTCACTCTGGGATCTCCCCTCCACCCATCAGGACAGGAAGTGCAGGCCGCTGCCATTTCTGCCTGGCATTTTTACGTGGGACCTGTATCTGAACTCAGGACGGTTCTGCTTGCAAGACAGTGTCTTAACCCCTGAGCCATCTCTCCAGCCCCAAATAAAGCACTTTTAATAAAAGAGCATCTTGCAGTGCTTCGAATTGATCAGCAGCATTGTGGTCTACTTCCAGCCTCTGCTTCAGAATGCTAAAGTTAGGCTTAATCAACAATCTCTAAATAAATAACTAACTACACTGTCATATGACCTTCCCACCCATCCTTTGAACACACACAAGTTTTGTTTTTTGTTTTTTTTAAGGACAGAAGAGGATGAATAAGATGGATCAGTGAGTAAAGGTGCTTGCTGCCAAGCCTGGAGACCTGAGCTCAAACCCCAGAACCCACTCCTACAAGGGGTCCCCTGACCTACACATTCATACATATGTACACATACACACACTTTTTTTCACAATAAAAACACAGCTACACAGAACCATATCTTTCTACTTAATATTATAACAAAATTAAAATGTTCTTTATTTTTCTTGTTGCGTGTGTGTATGTCCACGTGTATGTCAAAGGTCATCTTCCATTACTCCCTACTTTTATTAAGTCAGGCTTCTTCCTTGAATTCAGAGCTCACCAAATAGGTACACAAGCCAACTTGTTTTGAGGATTCCCTGTGTTTACATTCCAAGTACTGGGATTCTAGACAGTTCATAGCTACCAAGCTTTTACGTGATTATGGGGATGTGAACTCTGGTCCTCAAACTTGAGCAAGCACCTTATCTACTTGAGCATCTCACCAGATCCACATCATTCTTTTCTTAAATATATGCAAACTGTAATAAATATCTGGTGGATGTCACTGTAAGGTTCTGGGTGAAATGTATTTTTAGTAATAATGTAAACACAGCACAAAACTTACATATGACAGCAGGATAATAACAATGTAGAAATTCACAAAACACATTTAAGAGCCATGATAAAAACAACTGTTTGGGCTTCAGAGATGGCTCAGGAATTAAGCCTCTGCCTCGAAAGCAGAAAGTCTTGAGTTCTGGTGCCAGGTCCCATGTAAAAATGCCAGATAGGCAGAGCCTGTGAAACTCCAGAGCAAAAGCAAAGAGGAGTTAAAGCAATTCAGGGTAATTCCCTCAGCCACCTTTAGGCCTCCACAGGCTCACACAGTGCCCTCTGATACACACAGACACACATACACACACTCACTCAAAAAAAATAGCTGTTTTGAAACAGCTTTTCTAATAAATTTACAAATGATTAGTCACTGTTGCAGTCCGCCTGCATGGTTGCTGATAAATGACCATCGCACAGCTTAAGGGAACAAGGAGTTTACTTTCTTACGACAGTCTGGTTACAGTTCTTAGTCCAGCTTGACGGGAGAGCACGAACCAACACCAGGGCCGAGGGAACTGGCCACCATAACGGCTGAGAGATGGACAATCCTTACTTGCCAGACCAGCATGTCTGCTCAAGTGAACAGAAGGATGCCAACTCTCTCAACCAGCTCTCTGTGATTTATCCAGGGCCTAATCCCACCCACCATGGGCTGGGTCTTCCCCAGCAGCTAGACAATCTCCTTCAGGTTTGCTCTGGGCTTAACTCAACCATCAACTTTCTACAACTGTGCCCAGAGCTCAAACCCTCAACAGTCAAGTTGACACCTGTGCTTACCTATGACAGTCACCAACATAAACTTTCTCCACTAATTAATGTTTTTTGAAAGCCAGATAAGTTATTAAAAATTGCCTTTTAGAGACCAGGGAAATGGCTGGCAAGTAAAGTGCTTGTCATGTAAGCACAAAGATCCCAGCAGCCATGTGAGAGTTGGGCGGTGGCATACATCTGTAATCCTAATGCCAGAAGTGGAGATGGGACACATGGACCAAGGCACATGCACTGCACATCCTACACACAGCATACACACATGAGAACAACAACAATGATAAAGCTAAATGATAGAAAATGGAAACTGAAAACAAGGTGGCATGATTGAGGAAGCACCCACCTCTGTCCATCACATGCATGCACACACGTGTGCATACATCTGCATGTATACTCATGAACATACCTGCATGCACACACATGTACACACATGCATCCATACATGCACACTTACATGCATAAATTCATACACCCACATAAACACAAACAAACCTTATACCACATACACCACAAACACATGTGATAAGAGTAACACTCATCAGTAACAATCTGTAAGTAAGCCATGACCATTTGCTACAAAGATAACTGAGAAACTATCACAGAGAGTACAAGATGTGCATTCTGCAGAGAAACCATCACAGAGAGGTGCAGCCACCACAGAGAGGTGCAGCCACCACAGAGAGGGCACTCACACTAATGAAGTGGCCCGAAGTGCACAGAAAAAAGAGAACGTAGAGCAGCATGTGTACATGAATAGCAAAGAACTAAACAGCCATACAGCATGCTTGATTGTCCCCAAGGATGCGAAGAGTATTCGTGTGGATTCTGCTTTGCTCTCCTCATGTGTCACACAGACAAGAGAAATGCAAAGTCCTTTCATGACCTGTTAACACTTTCTGAAAGGCATCACAGGAATTCTACAATGGTAACAGAAATACGTAAGAAACTAGAGAGATAAATTACCACAATTAGGAGAGAGAAGGGGAGAACAGCAATGTTCCCAATAGCAGGTGGCTTAGTAAGAGGAGTCCTTTAAAGAAAAAAAAGGGAGATCTGGGAGCTTGGTATCCAACTCTCGGTTTACAAAAAAAAAAAAAAAGGAAATGAGTATATGCCATAAGAATAATTCACACGTGTTGGACGATCTAGCCCCTCATGGCCCTCTAGTGCCATGAGTCTGTCTCTTGCTCCTTGCTCCTCATGAATTCCATGCCTAGGCACTATGAGTCTCATGGGCTCCCTAGCCCCTCATGGCACCATGAGCTCTGTTTTATTTCTGCTTCTCATGGAGGCGCCCTAGCTCCTCATGGCACTCCACATCTGGAGTCCATGAGTTCCAACCTTTCTTTTCTCTAATAAACTCTACTTTAATCCCCCAAAAAATAATAATAATAAAATAATTCACACGTGTTACCTCCTTTTCAAAACTTTACAAATACTTAGGTTTGGATCAAAATTCTATGCACTTCCATCTACAAGCAACAATGTGAAAGTGAAATGGCAACTTACCTGCCTGGCGCACCGGGAACTCTACATGGTCCGAGACTATGATCCGAAGCAGACTGGGGGCAAAATTGATAATCTTGTAGGACTGAAATTACAAAGAAAAGCTTTATTTTAAAAGGGGATACTCTATATGAACAGCTACTAACACCCACGACTGAAGACACGCCATGCAAGAAAGATTTTCAATGTGAAAGAAATTCTCCAAGGCAAAATGAGATTACTAAAATACTTCAAGTGAAAAAAAAAATTACTAGAAGCATGGACCTTTCTATAATTTTCGACATACATTCCCAAAATGCTCTCCAGAAAGGGCGTGCCAGTTCACGGCCAAGCAGCATCCATCTGTCCCACAGCAATGGTGCCACCATTCCTTAGACACAGGAAACCTGTTTGCATGCACAGTGTGGCACTGCTTGACAAGGTTGTAGAGCACTGCTGGAGGGGTACCAGTGGAAGCTTGGCCGGTCCTAGTTCCTCAGCCTCTGCTGCCTTCTTAACAGGATCTGGAATGAACTCTAGGAGATGAACTCCTGGGCACGTCTATGAGGGAGTTACTACTTGAGTTAACTGAAGTGGGCAGAGAAACCTGAAATGTGGGTTGTGCCACCCATGGGCTGGGGTCCTGGGCTGAAGTAAAAGGAGAAAATGAGCTGAGCACCAGCGTTTGTCTCTCGCTTCCTGTCTGCAGATGTCATATGATCCACTGCCCCATGCTCCTGCTGCCATGCCTTCTCAGACACAATGGACCGTACCCTCAAAATGTCAGTCAAAATAAGCCCTTCCTGATGTTGCTTTTGTTAGGAGGTTTGTCACAAGAAAAATAACTAACACAACTTATTCACCATTAGCATTTCTTACCGGATTATTTGAATTTTAATTTTCTTGACATGTATTTTTGACAAACAAGAAAAAAAAAGCGGAAGCTCTAAAACAGCTAAAGAGCCAAGATCACACTAAAAGACACGTGAGCTGCAGAGAGAAGCCAGTCCAGATGTGAGCAATGTGACATGGACAACATGGGGCAAGCCCCATGGGCACGCTCTGTACCACACACTCTTCTTACCACCACAGAGCTGTGATGTTGCCCACCCATCTCACCACCACATGTTCACAATGAGCTGCATTTCCTTTGGTCACCAGAATCTTTTTTTTCTTTTTTATTATTTATTCAATTGTGCGTGTGTGCGCGCGCGTGTGTGTATGTAGAACCACGGGCAAATTCGGGAACCACCATGGACACCTCCACCTCCTCCTTGTTTACTCTGCCCGGGATTCACAGGCTCCGCCCACCAGGACCAGAAACGCAGGCCGCCCCTGCTTCCACCCGGCGTCTATACGTGGGGTCTAGGATCTGAACTCAGGACCTCCCGCCTGCCAGGCAGAGGCTTACCTCCTGAGCCACCTCTCCAGCCCCTGGTCACCAGAATCTTACACACACAAAACCCTCTGACCACGTTCTCACAGATTCTAACACTGCAGCCCGCACCTCTCTGACCCCGTTCTCACAGAGTAACACTGTGGCTGCATCTCTCTGACCACGTTCTCTCAGTCATCTATCCCAGTGGCTCCTATATTCCTGCCACATGCTAGAGCTGTGTCCATTGACATTCCCAGAGGACTAGCAAAGACTCGTGAATAGGGAAGCCAACCATGACAGACCTGGAAACCATGACAGACCTGGAAAGTCCATTTGGCTTCCCTTCTCCTGAGAGTCTAGATGGTAGCCATCATTCACATACATGCTAAGTTAGTACAGAATGCTCAATTAAAAAAATTTTTTTTATTTATTCAATTGTGCATGTGTATACTTGTGTGTATGTAAGTATGTGTGTGTGTGTAGAACCACAGGTGAACTCGGGAACCCCCATAGACCGCCTTCACCTCCTCCTTGTTTACTCTGCCCTGGGATTTACAGGCTCCACCCTACCAGGACCGGAAACGCAGGCCGCCCCCACTTCCGCCCAGCGTCTATAGGTGGGGTCTAGGATCCGAACTCAGGACCTTCTGTCTGCAAGGCAGAGGCTTAACCCCTGAGCCACCTCTCCAGCCCCAGAATGCTCAATTTTTAAAGCACTTTTGCCACTAATTTATTTATAATAGCATTTGGTCAGGTGTTTGACTTAAAATGGAGAAAACAGCATCTTTAAAGTATTAGATCTTGAAAGTATTGATCTTTCCATCTAAGAGCACTTGCTTTCAAAATCATTCCATATTCTCCAGCAAACTCTTAATTATATTCTTCCTTTGATCTTTATAGTCTTCAGAATCTTAAATCTGTTACATTTAAGGTAAGTTCTTTTTTACTCACAACTGAAACAATCAAAACTTTAGAGCAGCTTGTAACAAAGTAGATTTGTTACTCTAGTTCTGTCTTAAAAAATGGCATTCATATCCAGAGGAAAGTCTGACATACACACTAAAGGATGCTCCAGGCATGGGGGGAGGAGGCACTGGGAGATAGGGAGGGAGGGGGGAAAGGAAGGGAAAAAAGGGGGAGGGAACAAGGGGGTCCAGGAAGGGGTAGGAGGGAGGGAGGGGACAAGGTACCTATTAAGTTTGTATGAGTGGAAAAAAAAATGGCATTCTTCCCCTTGGAGCACCTTTCATTCTTAGGAATCTGTTCTCACTTTTCCTTACTACATCTGCATTTCTACATGTGCTCTAAAAAAAAAAAATAGATTTACGCTTACAAGATAAAAAAAACACACACAATAGATTTAGCTCAGTCTTCTGTATGCACACATTCTGACATCTGCAACTTTTTTTTAAACTTTATCTATTGCATGGGGAGGGATCAGAGGGCATTATGTCTGCCTGTGGAGACCAAGGGTAACTTCAGCAATTATCCTGGATTGCTTCTACTTCCTTTTTGCTTTACTCTGGGATTTCCCAGGCAAGAGCAGTTTTTATATGGGACCTGGGACCAAAACTCAGGTCCTTCCCTTTGTGAGGCAGACTCTTAACTCCTGATTCATCTTAATTCCAGCCCATCTATTAGTTTTTGAATATTGAAACATCATGTAGTAAATCAAAGACTAAAACACCAACATAGTTCATTTTAATCATAAAAATTGACTTCCATTCTTTAAACATCTTACCATATATAACACAAGCAAGTGTACATTCCAATCATCGCTACTTATCCAAACTGCTGCCACTGTTCAAGTTTCAGAGTGGCATTGGCGGTCATTGTAAGGGACTCCTCAACTGTCTTCTCAGCCTTGTCCAGTCTGTGTTAAATATACTAAAACACTCAGCAGCAGATGAGGACAGTTTCATGCTACCTCCCCACAACTGTTACTCCACTTCCTTGTTCCTTCTGAGCTTCATGCTTCTGATAAGATGACTCGTTTCTCAATGGCTTCTTCAGTATATCTGCTTTCTGAAAATAAACCTCATTTAGCTTACATTCTACACTTCATGAGAGCTTGCATGAAGCCAAGGCCTGAGGCAGCCTTCCTCCCTCTCTTTCTCTCTCTCTTTCTCTCTCTCCCCCCTCCTCTGCTTCCTTTGGCTCAAGCCAGGTGAACCAACAATTGGCAAGTCATAAATTGGAGGAACTCAATACTCAACCTAGAAGCATCCTTTTGCAATGGAAGGTATTAATTACAGAAAACCAAAACTAACCAAAATGTAAAAAAAAAAAAAAAGTGACTGTGGTCTGCAGTCCCACCACTCCGAAAGACCACCTGCTTACAACGCCCAGCAAGCTTTCGAGCTCTACTCTCCACACAGTTCCAGTGTACGCGCTATGAGCAGTTTTATACCAAAGATCAATGACGGCTGAGACTACAACATGTGACATGCCTCACATGTGTGAGCTTGGATCCAAAGTTCAGCACAGCCAAAAAAAAAAAAAAAATGTATGCATGTGAGCTGCAGGCCGACCATGGCTCATCCACTGCAATGTAGTGCCATGGTAGAGCACCTGAGAACATGCACACAGCTCTAGATCCTCAGAACTGCAGAAACAAATAGATGAAAAATTTTAAATGTAAAAGAAAGGCTGATGGTGTAGGTTAGCTGGCAGAGTCCTTGTCTAGCACACATGAAGCCTGGGTTCAACCCCTGAGCTCTGTAAAAAGCAGGTGTGCTGACACAGACTTTGGAAGTAAAAGTGGGAAGAGTTTCTATCTGAGAAAAGAAAAAACTGTCAACAAACTGAACCACAGTACCACATGGGAAACACCCATTCATTCATGCAACAGGCATTATTATAAGATAACATATTATAATCCAACACTATTAAAGATATAAATGTGAAATTAATGACACAGAATGTTACTGTGTGTGTTTGCTTTGCTGGAGATGAGCCTAGGACCTCATACTTGGGGGGAGGGGACTTCCTTTCTAATAGTGCCAAGAGGGCTGGAGAGATGGCTCTGGGGTTAAAACTCTGCCTCACAAGCAGAAGGTCCTGAGTTCAGATACCAGGTTCAGGTAAAAACACCAGGCAGAAATGTCAGCCTGCACTTCCAGCCCTGGTGGGTGGAGACTGGGAAATTTCAGAGCGAAGCAAAAAGGAGGTAGAAACAATCCAAGATGATTCCCAAAGTCACCCTTGGTCCTTCACAGGGACACACAGTGCCCTCTGATACAAACACACACACATGTACAGGCGCACACAGGCAGAATAAATAAAGTTTAAAAAAAAAGTAATAGTGGTAAGAGAAATGACCTCTGGTGAGGTAGCACAGATGGCGGGAGAGTAGAGGCAAGCTAGGATTTGGATTAAAATATGAAAAATAACATGAGGCTAAGTCTTGTATGTCTCCAAGTTCTGCAAACTTCCCACCTTTCTTTCTTTTTCCTGCTTCTGTAATATAAGTACACTTAGAGACACCTGGCCTGACCAGAGTGCTTTCATAAGCTGACTCCCCTTTCTGACCAGCAGAAAGCCAAGTTCAGCCTTAACATTGCTCTTCCTGACTGACACCCAATTACTATCCTTACAGATATTAGTGTTCTGACGGTCTTTATATTTATGTGACATCAGTGTGCCCCATTTGGTCTTTAATCATCACAGACTCTTTTTCATTATTTTTGTTTTAGTGCTAGGTTTACAGGCTTGGGATATCCGAGCCTACTGGGCAGTGCTGAAAATGGAGTTCAAGGTCTTAAGCATGTTAGGTGAGCACTCTGGCTGAGCCACCTCCCAACCTCAAGGATTTCACTTTCCTTTTTCTCCTTGTGAATTCTGAATTCCCTGTATCCCAAACTCCACACAGATTTCCCATTAAGATCATCTCTTTCAAAGAGAACACATCTTTCTTAAATGGCCTCTAGCAGAAGCATTGGGCAATATTTACCATATCTCAGGAAGCACAGAATCACTTGGGGTATGACTAAAACACAGGTAGTTCCACCTACACTTGTTTCAGCTTCAAGTTGGAGTCAAACCCCGTAATTTGCACGTTCAAGTTCTCGGTGAACGCCACTGGTCCCTAGCAAGTCCTAGAGAACCACCAACTTAGGCACATGCCTTCACACTGTGAAGTCTAAAACAGCTGTCACTCCACCCAAAGAGGATTTTAATTTGTACTTTTTGGTGATGGTCTACGGCTACATACCAAGGAAGAGTTTGAGATTAAAATTTGGAGATGGTGGTGGTAACGCTGGAAACGCGGTCGAGGCTAACCAGGAAGAAGACAACGGGAAAGGAAAGTCATACATATTCCAGTATTTCAAAGAAAAGCCTCGGGCACGTATTTCTGGACCTGCAAACAGCTGCTCTCCCCAAGTCCTCCCCGCCAGCACTGCCCAACGATCCACCAATTCTGCCACCTTCCCGGGTCCTGCCACTGTCCCGGGTCAGCCAACCCTAGAAGCAGGCTATGGACAGGTTTCCCACTGTAACACCTAAAAAGGGCGGATCTGGAGAGAGGCCAGCTCGCTTTGAATGCGCGGCGACTTTTCCCACCGAGTCCCATGTAAGCGCACTGAAAAATGAAATCTCGCCTGACACACCAGCAAGAACCACACCGTCTCTTTGTGCGGACCACGGGGACTGGACGAGGGCACCCGTTGCTGAGATGCCGACCAACAGGTGCTCAAGCTCCGCGAGCGGCTCCGCGAGGGTCCTGGGCTCGGAGGGAGGGGGGGGGATGAGGAGAGGAGAGAGGGAGGAAAGAAAGGAAAATAGGGAAGGGGGCGCCGCTCACCTGGTTGAGCTCCGTCTCCGCCGCAATCCTCAGCTTCGGGTCGATGGTGCCCTTCAGCGCCTGGATGATCCGGTTGAGGTCCATGGCCCCAGCGGGGACTCCGTCCGCGGGTTAGCAGGCCGGGCTGCAGCCTCCACGCTCCCCGGCTCCTATCGCTCCCCTCCGCCGCGGCGGACTCCCTCACTCCCCACGCCCCGCCGCCACCTGGAGCCACTTGCTGCGCCACTCTGACTCCGCGCCCCCCTGACTCCGCGCCCCTTGTCCTCCCTCCTTTCCCCCCCAACAACTCTCTCTCTCCATTCACCCTTTACGACAGCTGGTGGCAGGCGGGAGAAGCAAGAGGAAGCGGTGCCTCCTTTACGACGGCCTCTGCCCCTGGGCGTGAAGCGCTGAACGGCATCCAGGGGGCCGCCATGATGTTGTACGGAAAGCGCTTTTAGCAGGTTTCCCCAGCGTGTCCTTCGTGGCCATGCTTCCGCAGACGGGCACCTTGATGCCGTACGGAACTTGCTCTGTGCTCCTCCCCGTAAGCGAACTATCTGTTAAGTTCTTGTTGGAAGCCACCATCGCGTTGTACTGAAAGAACCTCCTCCCTCCCCCTCCCCTCTAGCTAACCTGGCTTTTCCTTACAGCTGCTTCCAAAATCACTATCATATCTAAACTATTTGGGAATCACAACTGAGTTTGCTCCAGACATTTTCTGGGACAGGAAGTCATGCAGACTACAGAAAGGAATTGCCTCAGGTATGTGCGATCCATCCTTCTCACTGCCACTCACTCATTGAGCATTTGCAAAACATTTTGAAACACTAAAATATTATGTGCTAATTCTTAGGTACCACATTGTAATAAGATGAACTCATAACCTCATCAAAAGACAAAAACAGAATAAATACAGTCTCCGAATAGGGAAACGCAGAGGTCAGAGAAGCCCGATGCCTCAGTGTCAAAAAATCTCCAGATCCTCACAGGAAAGTAGTGAAAGGCCAGGAGGCTTACACTGCTTCAATGCACTACAGCTGTATGTGGCTCAAGCCTGCAACGGCATTAACCCAGAGGTGAATGCAGAGGATCACTCTCATACACAGTAAAGAGGAGGGTTTAATTAAGAGTATAAAATGTGGCCAAAAAAAAAACTTGGCTGCCTGAGTTAGCACTCAACTTAATGCTGAAGTGTCTTAACACATCTGATTGCTTCCAGCTGAACATTTTTAAAGGTAAATGTATGTTTTCCATAAAGTTCATGATAAAACACACTGCAACATCCAGTGCCTTATGAAACAGTGCCTTTCATCTCTTTCAACACTCTCTCTCTCTGGCCACACCCAACTTCTTTTCCTCCTTCTATCTGAACTCCAGATCATTTAAAGTGTCCTTGAGACAAGCTCTCATGACCCAGTGTAGCTTCTAAAGCAGCAAACCTTCAACCTCTTGGGGTTTCTAGCCATACCCCCAACTCAATACACTTTTCTACTTCAAACCTATTCTTTTGTCTGGCCCAGTGATAGGCACAGTTGTCAACAATGAAGAGTTATGCCCAGGGCAGTAGATTATCATCTAATTGATGGGTGAAGACACAGACTCTGGTGGGTGGGACCATTCCTTGGGCAGATGGTTAAGATGGAGAGAACTGGTTCAATATTTTGGCAAACTTGCAGTCTGGCAAGTAAGATTTGCCCTTCTCCCAGCAATCCCTATGGACACCATGCAGGCTCCTGGTGTTGGTATGGCTCTCCTGCCAATCTGGACTATGGATTGTAATGGAGAAAACCGCTTTGTCATGAGTTTTTCAACATGTAAACAAACTGAACATGACCGTAATTAGTCTACACCTGACACTCCCCTCTCTTCCTTAAGACTATCCATTCTTAACTACACACCCTTTTCTGACCCCCTCAACCAAAGCCTGTACACTGACATATTGTGTATGAAGAACATGCATGCATACAGATCACAAAGTAAAAATGGCACATGTAGTCAGAAGCCTTTAGTAGTCTTTACCAAAAGAATGTGACAGGATACAGGTAAAACAGAACTTAGTTGTTTTAAATCCTGAATCGGGGCTGGAAAGATGACACTGTGCATAACAACTTACTTTGGATCCCCAGAACCCATGTTAAAAAACTGAGATGTCCAGACAGATGCTAAGATCCCATCAAAGACAAAATGCCACCAATATGCCTTTTTTTTTTTTTTTTTTTTAAGTGCAGGTGTGTTTGTGTCAGAGGACACTGTGTGTCCCTGTGGAAGACCACGGGTAACTTTGGGAATCATCCTGAATTGCTTTTATCTCCTTTTTTGCAAGATGCCACTGTTTCTGCCTGGCATTTTTATGTGGGATCTGGGATCTGAACTCATCTGTTTCCAAGGTACTCTTAACCACTGAGTCATTTTTTTTTCCTTAAAAAAAAAAAGTATTTGAGAAGAGATGGAGGAGCAAGAATACATATATTCTTGCCACAGGCAGACATAGAAGTCAGAGGACAACTTGGATCAGTTCTTTTTCCACTATGTAACTTCTTGGGTCAGTTATTTTTCCATTAGATAAGTCTTCAGTGACTGAACTCAAGTCACCAAGTCATCCGCAGGTCCCTTCCCCACTGAGCTATCTTGCCTACCCTCTTGAACAAGAGTTACTTCTCTTTTTCAAGATTCAGAGTAACTTTCTTGTAGCAATCTACAAAACAACTTCCAAACCATTATTTTTATATTCTTTAAAAAAATCAGATACATGCTTGAAGTTTTTCATATTGAGCTACTGTATACTTTGTTCTATATCCTCCTCTTCAACTGTCTCCCTACTGCTGAGCATTTAAGTTCTCTAGATTTTACTATTTATGAGAAAGGTATTTATGTGCATATCTTGGTGTAATCCCAAAATTATCTGTAAATTCCTAGAACTAGATTTATTTGTGGGGAATAGGCTGTGTGCACATATGCACCTACCATAGCACACAAATGAAAAGCAGAAGACACTTGTGGGGGTCAATTCTCTTCTAGGATGTTTTCTGGGAAATGAACTCAAGTGGTCTGGTTTGGCAGCACACACTCTTACCCACTGAGCAGCTTGAGGCACAGCACTGGTATCTGAGTCACAAGCATGTACTTCCTTTTGTCTTGATAGCTATTGCCAACTGACCTTCCAAGAACACACCAACTCCCACAATGCAGGGTTACTTATACTTCATCCACATGCCTGCCCAAGCCTGCATCTTAAAATTGCTGTACTTAGTAACAATCTTTTGTATCTATGGACTGCATGTGCTTATTAACCTCACATATTTATGGATGTCTAACCAGCCACTGCTTGGTCTTATGCTTTTGTTTTTATGTCCTCCTTCCATTGCTGACAGCCCTTTGTCTTTTGACTTATTTTCTTATAAACAGATTTTCTGGGAAAACAAATTGTACCAAATTAACTCATTTTTTTTATAGCACCTGGGTTTTATGTCCCACTTAAAAGCTCTCCCACAACCCCATAATGGTGCTTCTTTCTCTTCACAAAGCCACAGTACTATCTGTGTTCAAAGCACCTTACATTTACACATTTCCACTGCTTCATTCTTCAATGTCAACAGCCAGCCTATGATACAGAAAAGAGAACTTAACAAATGCCACCCCCCCCAACAAAGTGTAAAAAACAGGCTATATAAGGAAAATAAGCTGGAAGAATCTTTGTTCTTGAAAAAAAATGCAGTAATAAATGCATATGTAAGAAACATTCAGTCATCAAGAACACTTAGTTTCAAAGTGTACACGGAAACTTCTATACACACACACACACACACACACACACAAAGTTTATACTGGGGTAGATGAAATGGAAATGGCTTAAGGTAAAGGCGCCTGTGCACAAGACCTGAGTTCAATCTCCAGAATCCACATGGCATGTACACCTGCACATTCTTGCCCATACACAAGTAAAACAAAAACCACTAGACCTGGGAAGACATAACTCAGTCGGCAAACTGCTTACACAGCACGAACTACCAAAATCTTGGCTTGATCCCAGCATTGCACACGCCTGGCACTGTAAGGCCCGACACCTGGCAGAAACATGAGGGCTGAAGTCCAAGACCACCCTTGGGCCACACAGTAAGACAGCCCGAACTACACGAGACTATCTCAAGTTTTAAAAGTTATACTGTACAGAAAGATTGATTCTGTCCATTCTCTTAAACCTGGAATTTCTAGTGTTTTCATAGTTAGTCCTTATGACACGACACTGTAATAAGGTGATAACTAGACAACAAATCCCATGCTGTGGGGCTCAGTCCACCAGAGTTTCCAGCAATGTTTCAAATATGTGTGAAAGAGACTGAACTAGATGCAAGGCCTGGAGACATGCTCACTGACAAACATCGACTTAAACCAAAGCAAACTCTTTTCTGGCTGGTATGAAAACGTCCTCCCTCGGCCCACCATAAATCCTCAACACTAACAAGATACTCCTGACAACTATGTAAGAATGAGATGCACTTTCAAATGAATGTCAAACTCAACAGTGGCTGCTATGCTGCCTAAGACAGGACACACAAGAGAACCCCGGTTTTCAGGAAAGAGAAAAAAAACTACAACACCTAACTGAGTTTGATCCCTTGAACCCTGTCAACTTGACAACTGAAGGTTGGAGCCAGGCACAATCATAAGCGATTAGTAGTTAAGCCCTGAGCAAGTCTGCAGAAGACTGATTGATAGGGAAAGCCAGCAACCCACAGTGAATGGGACTTTTCCCTGGGCAGGTGGATAAGATGGGAGTTAACATTCTTTAGCATAATTGGCCAGACATGCTGGTTCATCTGTCAAGGACTGCCCCTCTCTCAGCAATGATATTGTGTGACCAGGTCCCTAGGCCCTTGATGTTGGTATAAGTTCTCCTGCCAAGCTAGACTAAGAAATGTGGCTGAAAAATCATAAACCATAATAAAGTCCCTGTTCCCCCTTAAGTCATTTAGTTGTGAATTTATCTACAACATGCACTCAGCCCACACCATGTAAAGGTGGAAGAGAACGAGCTCCACAAAGTTGTCCTCTGACCTCTACATGTATGTCGTGGCATACATGCAAACACAAAAAATGAGAGGGAGAGGGAGAAAGGAGGGAGGGAAAGGAGAGGATGAGAGAGAGAGAGAGAAGAGGAGAGGTATCAATCCTAACAAGCCTAAGGAAGGGAAGGAGACAAAGAGGTAAGAGCTATCAGTTGTGATTACAGAGCAGGACTCCAACACTACTGTGCCTGAACACAATGCTTTCCCATTACTAAGCACTTTACCTATTCAAATTATGCCAAGAATCCATGAGCATAAGTCTTACTGACAGCTGACCAGACAGTTATATGTATCTCTCCTATTGTGCCCTGTGTTAATATCAGACACCAAAAGATAAATAACTGAAGGAAGAGATACCATACTGCAAGAAAACAGCAGCTTCAGAGACTATGCAATTTGGCCCATGGAAAACTGGGTAGGTCTTTTAATGAATGAGATGCATCAGAGAAAAATAAACACATGAAAGTCTATTACATATAAAAGTGTCACTTAAAAATAATGCCATGAACCCATGAATAAATATGATCATTCCAGAGACACCAGTGATATAGTCTAAAAATGAGTTATCTGACTTCTCAATCAAATCTTCAAGCAAACAGAACAAGAGGTGGAAATAAGTCTTTATTGAGGCACAACAAGGCATTGTAACTTGTCTAAACTTGAGGCAGTCAGTTCAGTAAACTGACCACTAACAGTGAAGGATGAAGTGCAAACAATACAGTCACAGTGTGACTAGCTTGATGAGTGAGGCTACATCCCAATTTATAAAGTGACAAACTAGTGCTACTGTCATTCTGCTTCAAATTTTTCACCTAGAAAAGAAAACAAGGAAGTAAGGCCCTCCTCTCTCCTCTAGGAACAAAATTCTTTCACACTTTCTTTCAACCCTACTAATGTGAACACCATTCTTTATCAGCTCAGTATTGACTTTTAATCTTGATAAAGGAGATAGCCTGAAAATGTGGAGTACTTCCAGCTACTTCCATAAATTGCTCCCCTGTGCAAGCGTAACCATATCTGATCTCCCTGGAGGAGCTGAAGAATGGCATGATTGCTCGCAGTCTTGTGGTTCGAGGCACCATCATTGGCATAGGCTGACACCAAGACTTCCTCATTCTTCATGAGGTTGACATACAGCGGCATATTCACCGCCAGCTTTAACATGTGGAAAATGAACACATATGTGCCATTCACTGGACAATTGAATCTACCAAGCTGAAGATCAAAGGTCTCTCCCAAGTTGTTCAGAAGAAGATCAAACACAATAGGTTCATCTAATGTTCCGGGGGCTAGGTTGGATGTTCTGGCAGCTGAGAAGGCAACTCGCATCTGCGGAGGCAGAGGGTAGACGTGCACTGGCAGCATGGCACCTGCTGGGGCTGTCATGGGCACATCCACAGGGGTCATGCACCGGGAGTCACCTTGCCCAGAGTCTCCACTGTTGAAGGTCTCGCTGTCTCTTTCTGGGGTGCTCACCTGAGAGGAATCACTCCACCCTGCTGTTTTATTAGCAACAGTGAGTTTCTCATAATGAAGCAGTTAGCTTTGAACACAACATTTAACATTAGTCGGCTACTGAAACACAAAGATAAGTTCCAAAACAAAAGCAATAAAATGAAGCTAGATTATACTTTCATTGACAAAAAAAGGTATTTAATATTAAAATCAGGACCTAGATAATTTTAATTACTTTTTGTAAAAAACATCAAGAAATTGTGTCCCCTTGTAAGACTGGATAACTTACCCGAACTAAGAAACAAAAACTAAAACCCAAAATTGAGTACTTTTATGTATCTTTGAACCATAAATCTCAATCAGTGATCAATCATCTCTCATACGAGGATTCAAGAAAATTAGATGAAGACATCAGCTTTTAGAACTACTGGCCACTAGCCACTCAGAGATGTTCTGGGGGAGATGGAGAGGACATTATATCTCAGGATAAACACTAGGTCTTTTTCTAGAAGAAATCAATTGGGGAAGGGGGTTGTACAATTACCCAGGCATATGGTGGCCAGAGGTTAACATTAGATGTCATCCTCAGATGCTCCGTGCCTTATTTTTTGAGATGGGGGTCTCTCAGTGAACCTAGAGCTAGCTCATCAACTGGCTGGACTAGCTGGCCAGGAAGACCCCCTAGGACCCTCCAATCTCTACTTTTCAGTACTAGAGTCACAGGCACATGATAAGGCCATATTTTTATGTGGATGCTGGTAACTAAATTCAAGTCCTTACGCTAGCACAGAAAACAGCCATTTCCCGTTTGTTTTTTTGTCAATTATTTTTATTATTTATTCAGTTGTGCGTGTATGTGTGTATGTGTATGTGTGTAGAACCATGGACGAATTTGGGAACCACCATGGACAATCTCCACCTCCTCCTTGTTTACTCTGCTCGGTTGATTCACAGGCTCCGCCCTATCAGGACCAGAAATGCAGGTCGCCCCCCCCCCCCCCCGCTTCCACCTGGCGTCTATATGTGGGATCTGGAATCTGAACTCAGGACCTTCTGCCTGCAAGGCGGAGGCTTAACCCCTGAGCCACTTCTCCAGCCCCCATTTCCTGTTTTAAGTGCTGGGCAAGGAAGGTACTGTTAGCATTAAAGACACTAATGCTTTCTCAAAATGAAAAGATGACTTTCTTTGACACAATTATCTGTCCTAACTTCCCTAACACAGAGATCTTCCCTAAAAATTCCAATGAATCTTTTAATGATCTCTTTGCATTTAAAGAAGTGTTTCTCAACTGCCGTTCAAATTTATCTGTGCTGACACCAGAGTTTGAAAACCATCATGCAAATCAGAATGTGAAATAGTGTTTAATATTAAATTATGCTCAGTGTCAACCAATTTTTTTCCTTTTAGAAAACACACACAATTAAGCTAATAGTTTCCACTGCCTTCTTATTAGTCTACTCATTCTTTCAGTACTTTAGAATTACATTTAAGCAAATTGGAAACTCCAACAGCAAAGTGCTAAACTTCAGGGAAAAGTTGACAGAGGTACAGGGTAAAGTACAAGCATGATCTGGGTAAATAATCCACAAAGGTAACCAACCCTCTTACCTCTTGAATTTGCCTGAGGATCACCAGGTGTCCCTGCTGGTTCATAACACTCCTGAAAATTATCCTAAAATGAACACAGGGATATTTATCTTGGCACCAAAAATACATAATAATTAGCATTTAGGAATACCATGCAAAAGGTACAGTGCTAGTAAGGATGGAAATTCAGAAGTGTGGCACGCCTGTCCCACACCTTAAAACCTACAGGATAAAGCAAGATATGCACACACACTTCAGCATGGCCCAGTTCATAAGTCAACTGTGAAGACAGGACAGATTGTCAAGATGAGACCTCTGGGTTTCTTGTTTTTGTTTTAGATATGGGAATTGAAAGGAATTATACTGTGCCAATATATCTATTGCCTGGAAATGTCCAAAATATAAGAATGAATATTTAAGAGTAATAATTTTAACTGACTTCCAAATAGGGAGGACGTCGACTTTAATATAACCCAGGAAAATAACTAGTGTTGCAATTAATACATGCAATAAAAAACTAAAAGCGGGCAAAAAGCCATGCATTAAAAATCACCAACACTGCTCTCCCTTCTCAGCTCCTCTCCTGCAGACTGTCTTTGTGCCTCCTGCAGTCTCTCCTACCCGCAAATACCACCTCTAATTAAAAAAAAAATAAGTCCAGATGCCCACAGAAACCAAAGACTACTAACCACCTGTCCTCAGCAAAGGATTCAAAAAACCTCACCATTCCAGAGAACAACCCCCCCACCACCACCAATCTACAAGACAGGAGGGAAAAATGGCAACACAGTAACAAACTCAGAGTAAGGAGCACAACATAACTAGGAAAATAATAAGACATTAGGAATCTTCTGATATTTAACTGTCTACCTCTACAATTGCCAGATCTCACACAGGAAGCATCTGCATCCTCTTACAGCTGAGAACACTGGGACTTTGACTTTTTGGCTCAAACCAGGTGAACCAACAACTGACAAGCCAAAGACTGGAGGAGCACTCAGTACCCAACACAGAAGCATCCTTCTCCAATGGAAGGTATTAATTACAGAAAACCACAACTAGCCAAAATGCAAAATTAAAAAGCGAATGCAGACAGACTGTGAACAAGACATCTAAGCCACCTACATCCAAGGTTCAGAAAACATCTTGGAAAAGGGAGCTGCAAGATGTAAGAGCCTGAAGGTAACAGGGGTGTGGCCAGATATTATCTTCTGGACATGACAAAGCTGTTGTACATGAATTCACTGCAGCTGTGTATGTTTCCACAAGACCTGGACAGGATTTGTCCTATCAACACATCACTATAGAAGGGGAAAGAGCTTAAGAGGCCCCACACCTTCCTGAGAGACTGATGAGGATTAATGTGTGGTGCCTCTTAAGCTCTTTCCCCTTCCATGGTAAAATGAAAGACTGCAATAACAACCAGTATCTGCACACTAGGGACTATTGACACTGAGCACCTGAGCATGCTGGGTAATCTGACCTGTAGTTTCTCTGAGAAATCCTCAACACTAACCAAAACTGACAGATGAGTCCAACCCAACACATAAGAACCAGAACTCAGAAGTTAACGTAACATGCCAAGGTCACAACAAAGGAATTCAGGAATTCCTTGTGTACCATGA
Source organism: Typhlomys cinereus (assembly GCA_023101885.1). NCBI lineage: Eukaryota > Metazoa > Chordata > Mammalia > Rodentia > Platacanthomyidae > Typhlomys > Typhlomys cinereus. The sequence goes on from JALPQD010000212.1 coordinate 814,337, forward strand.
GCTCTTCAAACAAAGACACCTTTATAATATGTTTACAATCAAAGTCAGTATGATATTACAACTAATGATGGAGCAGTGTCCTGATAAACCAACATGAATTGGAACCACTCTAAAATAGAATGAATGTGCAGCTCAGTGGTAGAATGCCTGCCTAGCCAGCACAAACTATGGGTCTGGTCACTAGTATAATGCATACAGATACTCACAAATGACTAAGTCAAAAATTCACTTAGGGAGTTGGGGAGTGGCTCAAGGAGATGGCTTTGTAAGTAAAAGGACCAAAGTTCAGATCTCCACATCCCATGTAAAAACCACCAGGCAGAAACAGCAGTTGTCTGCCAATTCCAAAGCAGAGCAATAAGGAGGGAAAGCAATCCAGTATGACTCAAAAGCCCTTACATACTTGTGAGCGTGCGCACACATACACACATACATGCAAGCATGCATACAAAAATTAGTAATTTAAAAACTTAATACCAAGCTTACTAAACAGCACAGTTGAGCAGCAGAGTACAGGACAGTATGGCCTTTTTACCTCTCGACTATGCTTTTCTCTGCCACTGTCTGAGGCCACCACTATCTATTATACCAGGCACCACTAGTCCAGAAAAATATCAACATCAATCTTGAGATAGGACTTCTATTAAATGAACATCACTTTCATACAATAAAATAAAAATTTAAAATGAAGCTACAATCTATAGATATTCAAAAGCCTGTAAAACTTCCAAGTTGGAAATGTTGTTCAGTTAGTAGATTAACTTGTCTTCTACCTATGTATTCTATTAATGAAGTCCTCTGTTAGTTGCCACAAGGACTTAAGACTTGTGTTTGATCTCTGGAAGCAATGTATAGGTGGACAGACAGAACCAACACTACAAAGTTGCTCTGACTTCCACAGCAGGGACATAAACACATCTTATCTCTGTATATGTGCATGTACATGCATACATGTGCATGTGTGCATGTGGTCCTGTGGAGGTCCAAGGGTAACATCAAGAATCATACTGGATTGTCCTACTGGGTTGCTTTGCTCTAGGATTTTCCAGGCTCTATTTTCCAGTGTCAAAAGTGTTGGCTCCCACCATTTTTCACCTGATGGTTTTATGTGGAATCTGAGATTTGAACTAAGGTTCTTTTCTTTCAAGCCATCTCTCTACATACACGTCTTATTACAAACCTACAATAAAAAATAAGTAGTAGAGGGGTAATTAAGGGGTAAGGTGCATGCTGGCAAAACTGGTAACCTAACTTCAATTCCTTGATCTCCACCAATACACCATGGCATTCCCTCATTCATTCTCTCTCTCTCTCTCTCTCCCCCTTCCCTCCCTCTTCTAAATTAACAAATTAAAAACTAAAAAATTTGTTTTAAAAAAGAAAAAGAGAGAAGAGCTTTGCTATATAGGTGTCATGGTTTGAAATGTGTTCCTCAGTCTCATGTGTTTGGGAAGGTCATGGCACCTTAAGATAGAGCTTTGCTAGAAAGCAGTTACAGGGGTGGGACCTGAGGTGGATTAGTCCCACCCTACTGCCTGGAGAGGCCTGTTTTAGCAGTTGGCAGTTTAGCAGCCCTCTGCCTCCAAGATGTCAACACTGACCTAAGCCTACTCCAGCTTCTGCCACCAGCCATGCTGCTTCCACCATGAAAGACTGTTTCTTCTCTCTGAAACCATAAGCTGAATAAATCTCTCCTTTCTCCTTTAAATTGCTTGACTTTGGGTGTTCTCTCACAGCAAAAGATCAGAGTAACTACTACAACAGGCAAGTTAAGTTGCAGACAATATAGTAAGACAAAGAGAACAAATTTTGGAATCAAGAAACTTTCAATATAACCTTCATTCCACCATTTACTTGCTGAATAACCTTAGAGAAGCTGTTAACCTATGACACATTTTTCTTCTGAAGCACAGGAGTTCATGTCAACAGCATGGTAAAGTCCTACCCAGTTCACATGAGCAATCTGATAAAACCTGCCCTCCTCAGAGATAAAAAAACATGCTCACTAGTTAACATACAGAACAGAAAGGTGATTCAGAGGCAACAATTATTTCTTACCCTCTGGGCATATAGTGTTCCGGGATATTCACTAGCTTGGAGCTGCAGTTGGCTGTAATTTCCATTGGAAAATGAAGAAGGTCCTCTGAAACTATCAAAACCTAATGAATAAACAAACAGTGATGGGAAAATAAAACTCACTAATTTTCGTTTTCAAAGTTAAACTGATGGGCTGGTGAGATGGCTCAGTGGGTAAGGAATCTGCTTGCAAACCTCACAACCTGATTTTGAACCCATAAATCCACACGGTATGGTGGAAAGAAAAACTTTCCTCTGACCTCCACCGTGCACCATGGAGCATGCACTTGCTCTCTTGTACTATTTCTCTCTCTTTTTCACAAATTAATTTTTAGAAAGTTAAACTGAGGCATCCAAGATGTAGCAACATGGGCCACATACGCAAAAAGTTATGAAAGAGGGAGACTGGGCTGGAGAGATGATGGCTCATGGGTTAAGACTCTGCCTAACAAGCAGAAGGTCCTGAGTCTGGATCCCAGGTCCCACATAAAAATACCAGGCAGAAATGGCCTGCACTTCCTGGTGGGTGGAACCTGGATTTTGAAATCCCAGAGGGAAGGAAGAATGAGGTAGAAGCAATCCAGGATGATTTCCGAAGTCACCCTTGGTTCTCCACAGGGACACACACACAGTGCCCTCTCTCTCTCTCTCTCTCTCTCTCACACACACACACACACACACACACACACACACACACACACAAAACATCCCCAAGTTCATGTGTTTGAACAACCTGGTCTCCAGCTGGTAGTGTTTTGGGAGTTATTCAGAATAATTTCTTAGACTTTGATGAGGATGAAAGGGAGGAGTTTAATTCATTGGTGGTCTAGAGCTGAGATCACTCTCCAAGGATTTCATCCCTGAGCTAAACTTATACTTTCATTTCATGCAGGGCAGAGGTGGAACACATGATGACTTTCCAGCAAAAGAAGCAAAGATTACTAAGTGTCAGCAGGCAGGCTGACTGCAGAGGACCCATGACATTAGTGTTATCAGCACCAAGTGCAGGCTGCAGGAGTAGTGTCTCTGAAATATCTTTATTTATTTAACTGCCTACTTTGGGATTTCGGTAATTTTCTATCTAATTTATGCTTAGCAGTTTACATTTTTTTTTATTTATTATTTATTCAATTGTGCATGTATGCATGTGTGTGTGTGTGTATATGTATGTGTGTGTAGAACCACGGAAGAATTCGGGAACCACCATGGATGCCTCCACCTCCTCCTTGTTTACTCTGCCCCGGGATTCACAGGCTCTGCCCTACAAGGACCGGAAACACAGGCCGCCCCCCTTCTGCTCGGCGTCTATACGTGGGGTCTAGGATCGGAACTCAAAACCTTCCGCCTGCAAGGCAGAGGCTTAACCCCTGAGCCACCTCTCCAGCCCCAGCAGTTTACATTTTTGAACCTCAGTAGTACTGTTCAGAAGGACTATGGAACCTGGAACCACCTTTAAGGAGGTGGAGCTTTGCTACAAGTCCATCACTAGAGGCAGTCTTGAAATTTTATAGCCCAGCCCTATTTACTGTTTACAATCTGCTTCCTAACTACTTCTACAACATGAACAGTGGGTACATACCATGCCTTCTTCCATTCCTCCACCACTATAATATAGACTGCATCCCTCCAGAACTATAAGCTAGAATAACTTTTTTTCTAAAGTGGTTTTTGTCACGGTATTTTATCATAGCAAAAGAAAAGTAAGCAATACGACATATTTAGAAAATATCGTAGAAGGAAAAAGCAGGAGATAGGTGAGGAGATAGTTCAATTAGTACTTAGGGTCTTTCCTCAAGTTCTTTTGCTATCATTAAAGCCATTATAATACTTGGAATCAAATCCAAGCCTTAAAGTATAACTAGGGCTGTGGAGATGGCTCAGTGGCTAAAGTCACTGTGTCCCAAGCAAAAGGATCCAACTTCATATCCTCAGATTCCACATAAAAAATGCAATGTGGTTATGGCTCCTGTAATTATGGCTCTAGAAGGCAGAGCCTGGGAAACCCCAGAGAAAAGAAATAAGATAGAAAAGCAATTCAGGATGATTCCCAGTACCACCCTTGGGACTCCATAAGCATACTCAAATGATCCTGACAAAAGCCACACACATACACATGCGCACGCATGCAAGCTCGCTCTCACAGAGAGAAAGCGTAGTTATTGCAATCTCAAATCCTATGTTCTTACATTTACACTCTGAAAAACAACTAGAAAACGTGCACTGTCTAATCATAACACACTTTAAAGAGTTAAGTCAAAAGAAGAGATCATTCAAAATATGAAAACCAAGATCCTTTCTATAAAAAAAAAAAAAAAAACTGATAAGGCTAAAGAGACAGCTCAGGAGTTAAGACTGCCTCATGAGCAGAAGGTCCTCAGTTTGGATTCACTGGTCCCACATAAAAAATGCCAGGTGCAAATGGCAGCAGCTTGCACTTACACCCTAGTGGACAGAGCCTAGGAAATCCCAGAGCAAAGCAAAAAGGAGGAAGAAGCAATTCAGGATGATTCCCAAAGTCCCCCTTGGTCCTCCACAGGGACACATAGTGTCCTCTGATACACACACACAAAATAAATAAATACATAGATAGATAAATATCTATCTTTCAGAAGAAGTTGATCAACCTTTCTTCGGTAAATTACAGGATTCATCTACTTGACACACAGGAAAATTAGTGCTACTATAAGTAAGCACGTCAAAAATATTTTTTACCATAAATGACAAAGATAAAACAGAATAAAATAAAATAAAAATGGCTTGAGCAAGATAAATATGCTGATAAAGTAATTTAGTATAAAGCAGATTCAGTGCATACCTTTGTAGCCCCCAGGGGACCGAAAGGGACTAGTTAGTAACCTCCCTCCACACATACAGCCTCTCATGGATGCCCGGCTACTAACAAATGGCTGAGCAGGTCTGGGAAACACACTTGTGGGTGCTGGATAAAAGGCAAGGCTGCCATTGCTTATTTGAACAGTACCATCAGGATAACCTGCAACTTGAAGAAACAATTAGTTCAACAGCTAAATGGCTTGAATATTCTTTATACTTGAAAATCAATATATCAAAATTTTTAACACATTTTTCTCCCTTAAAAAAATAGACTATTACTCAGATTTCCAGAGGATAGAAATTTTGGCATATGCTCAGCACATATGAGTCTTAAAGACATTATGCTATGTGAGACAATTCCAAATGAACAAGTCTATGGTACCACTTAGATGAGGAAGCCAAGGTAGTCAAATTCACTCTTAAAATAGATGGTAGTTTCCAGGGGCCAGAGAGAAAGGAGGAGGAGTTAATGAGAAATCAGCATATAGTTTCAGGTTTGACAGATAGGGTGATGACAGCAGAATGGAACGTGAGGACACAGAATTTTAAACCTGAAATGGCAAACATGAGGCTGGAGATGCCGCTCAGCTGGTAGAGCCTGTTCCGCATGCACAAAGCCCTGAACTTAATCCCAGGCATAGTGCACATACCTGTAGTCCCAGCATTGGGCGGTAGAGGAAAAAAAAATCAGAAGTTTGAAGTCATTCTTGCTACATAGCAAGTCAAAGACCAATCTAAGCTACACACAAGACAGTCTCAAAAAGGGGTGGGCATTAAATTGGTCACTTTCATGTTATATGTATATATGTGTGTGTGTGTGTGTGTGTGTGTGTGTGTGTGTGTGTGTGTATAAAACTTCAATTTCTAAAAAAAGGTAAATATTCCAGGTCAAGGAATAAAAGAAAATGAATTCTAATTTTTTTCCCATCATTATGGTACATATGATGCATGTGTTATAAGGACATATGCATGCCTACCACACACCTGTGCAAATCAGATCACTATGTGAGCTGGTTCTCTCCATCCACCTGCAAATGGTTTCAGGGATATAACTCTGCTCATCAGGACAGCTTGCAAGCTCTTTCACCCACTGAGCCATCTCGTCAGCCCTTTTGTTTTTCTGAGATAGGAACAATTTCTTGTAACCCAGGCTGTCCCTGAGCTTGTTATGGCCAAAAATTACCATGAACTTCTGATTCTCACTTCTACTCTTCAGTGATAAGCTCCACCTTGCCCAATTAGTAACAGTGTTGAGAACTCAGAGCCTCACAAACGTTATGCAAATACTCTCCCAAATTAAGCTACCTGCTTTGCCTGAGAATCCTAATAATCTTAATAAAATTAAAAGCTGAGAAACACAAGACAAAAGTATCCTTTACGTAAAGTGACATATATTTCAGCAGCATGGTGAGAACAGATTGAGGTCCTCCTCGTGGAAAGATAAGGGTTTACATTTAGCATTCTGCATCCCTGGCATAGATAGCACCCAGGAGCTCAGTTCAACAGGGACTACAATACCAACACAAGGCTGCCTATGCTCTTTGCAATCCAGAACAGCAGGAAAGACTGGGTTAGACCTCACTGTTGAGTCAGAGCAGTTAAGTACACCATATAGTCTCTTCACAACAGTTCATATTTGCTGTCAGAGGGAAAGGCCAGAGAGCCATCTGCTTCAGTCCTTGATAGACAGAAAACCAAAAGCCTACAGGTTAAATCAGGTCCTGAAGTTCCATCTCTTCTAAGGTTAAAACTGGAGGTAAACTGAAGAAAGGGAATTATTTCTCAGCACCTAAGGAACATATAAAGAGATAAAGCTTCCTAGTCAGAGCCATCTACAGAGTCACTCCAGGTGCTCTTTCACTTCAATACCTACTAAGTCTTCACAATGTACACACAGATCTCACCTGTCTCTAAAGGTAGGGTCATCTGTTCTACATGGAGTGCTGGCAGTTGGCACTGGAGTGGTGTCTGTGTACTCACTGAAGTATAACTTTGATTGTAATCAGGTGAGTAGGTAGATTCTTTGACATCCTGTTCTTTGCATGGTGGCAGTGGAGCATTAACATTAAACACCTTAAAAGGAAGAAAGCATTGACACGTTGGGAACAGGTCATAAGAAACACCTCAAGGTAACATCTGGGACCCACGTCAAGGACAGAAAAAAAGAGAGAAAGCGCCCCATCTGGTCCCCCATGCCTATTGCTGGGAAGGTGAAATAGAGCTACACTGCAGAAAACTGCAGGGGCTCCTAAAGAGAGGTATAAACCCACGAGTTCCACTTCTAGGTATCCACCCTAAAACGGTGAAAGCCAAAACTGAGAAGGTATTTGTTATGGCGTCCACAGAGCCAAAACACTCAATAGTTCTAGTGAAATGAGGTACATATTTAATGAAATATTATTCACCCACATAAAGAAATGAAAATCTGACACATGCTATATACGAAAAACATGTTATGTGAAACAAGTAACAACAATATGTATCAGATGCTTTCACTTCTGTAAGGTATCCAGAAAAGGTGACCTTTGGTGCAACAGTGGCATGTATGATATAAGGGCAATTAACTCCATTCTGATTGAATTTAATGCTCACTTTTCAGTGGGAAACATATGCCTAATATTCTAAATCAAGACATTTATCTATGGAAAGGGAGACCATAGATCCTAGGTAGGAAAACAAACTACTTAATATTAACTACAAGTTCTTGATAGTAAATTACCATCTATACACTTATCAAACCCATAAATTAGAAAGGTTCTCTCTCAGCACTTGACCAAGAACGATCCATTTGCAATTTGGAAGATTCAATACAGAGAACCACAACTGGCCCAAGTGGAGAGAATAAGTGACTGTGAAGTGCTCAGCTCTTAACAGAGCATTGAAATCACTTCCATCTCAAGGCTCAGCAACTCTTTCAAAGAAGTTAAGACTGTAAGAGATTTAGCGTAGGAAGTAGTACTTGCCCGAGACAGTATTTTCCGTTCATAACAGGACTGCCAACTCGAGAACTCACCACAGTGATAGTTGGACTATCAACATTTCACCATGGATGAGGGAAGATTTCAAGAAATACTGTTATGTCCTGAGAGGCTAATGTTAACTGGAGAAGAGAAGTTTTTTACTCAATGATTTTCCCAATCACTTATCAGTACAGATATCAGATGAAGCTCAGGGAGTTACACGTGAAAAAAGATGTGAAAGGAGAAAGAGACTGACTAAAAAGGACAAGATAAGAAGTGAGACAGCCAAGAGAATAGGACTGAGTAGTAAAGTATGAAAACACATAAATGTATTATAATTATGTGAAAATATCAAATAAAAAAACCAAAACTTATGCTAGAGATGGCTCAGAGACGATCTCGCAAGTAGAAGGTCCTGAGTTCAGATCTCCTGTCCCATGTAAAAAAAAATGCAGTGGCGACCTGCACTTCCTACCCTGGTGGGCAGAACCTGAGGAATCCCTGAGCAACGCAAAAAAGAGGTAGCAGCAATCTAGGATGATTCCCGAAGTCACCATTGGTCCTCTAGAGGGACACACAGTGCCCTCTGATACACACACACACACAATAAAAAAATATTTAAAAAAAGAAAAATATAAAAAAACCCTAAAGCTTATAAAGCTACCCATAGACAAAAATAAAAGACAAAATAATAAAATAAAATGGAAGCAAAGGCAATTCGTTTTAACATGTATGTAGGTGCCAGTGTGTTGGTGTGCGGGGATGTAAGAGGGCATTTGTGTGCTTGTGGAAGCCCAAGGGTGACTTCAGAAATCATCCAGCATTGCTCTACCTCCTTAATATTTTGCCCTGGGATTTCTAGGCACCAGCTTCCAGGGCTTCCTTATCATTTCCACCTGGTATTTTTATGTAGGATCTGGGATATGAACTCAAGTCCTTATGCTTATGAGGCAGAGGCTTAACTCCTGGGCCATCTCTCTAGCCTATACTGGCAAATTTTATGTGACAGATACTTTACCTCACTAAAAAAAAAAAAGCTCACTTAGGCAGCACATATACTAAAACTGGAACAATACAGATAAGACTAGTATGGCTCCTATGTAAGGATGACATGCAAATTTATGAAGCATTCCATATTTTTGTTAAAAAAAAAGAACAATAGAACTGATACCAAACAAAAGTTAATTCTCCTGTTTTGCTTTACAATGCTTTACAATGAGATATAGGAGAAAGGGGTCTTTTTTAGGACTGAAGATAGAATTCAAAGGTCCTGGGTTCAATCTCCAGAAAGGAGGAAGAACCGCACTGTCACTAAGTTGTCACTACATGCTGTCTAAAGCAATGCTCCCATACTGGCCACATATCACTAGCTAATGCTTCTCCCTTTCCTCTGACTTCACTGCCCCATTCATTTCAAAGAGCATACACAGCTGATCTCCCATTTGCAAAGTAAAATGTCAGCACCTTGAGCAAAAAAACTTTTATCTTCCTTTGCTGTATCTTTGACCATTAATAATATTCATCATAACAACAGTGCCTAGCTTCCTAAATGCTTGTATAATAAAACGAGTGAGTAAGAATCAATTTAACTGGACAGATTTCAAACAGAGCAGACAGAAAGCCATTACTGGCAAAGAGGCACTGTGATAGAGATGTTCAAGGTGAATCCAGGGTACTGGTCTGGCAGGTTGGAAAGGACATCAAAAAGCAAACTTAAGGGCTGAAGAGATGGCTTTCAGGGGATAAGTTTCTGCTTCAAAAGCAGAGTTCAAATCCCAAATCACACATAAAAACTGATGGGCAAGAGGAGACACTCTCTGAAGCTGTGATAGAAAATGCTCTTCCGCCCTTTCCCCACCCGCCCGGGACACGCACAGTCCAGCCGGGACTCACAGCAACCTAGCTCTCCAATCCTTCAATCAAGTCTTCAACATGACTAAAGGCTCTCTAGGCATCCGCCAGCCTTCAGCTGTCACCCATTGGACTACTGGACTGAGCAGCTACTGGCAGCCATCACTGGACTACCTTGGCCATATCTCCTAAGCCAACGCAATAAATTCCTCTTTTTTATACTCAAAAAAAAAAAACAAAAAACAAAAAAAACAGAAAAAACTGATGGGCAGAAATGGCAGTAGCCTATACAGAAATTCTGGCCCTGGAAGAAGGAGCCTGGAAAACCCCAGAGAAAAGCAAAAAGGAAGTATAGCAATCCAGATGATTTCCAAAGTCATCCTTGGGCCTCTTGGAAATACAGTGTTTGTGATACACACAGATGCACACACACAGATACATACAAAAAATAAATTACTTAAAAAAAGCAGGGGGGTGGAGGGAAGCGGAGATGAGTACTCAATATACTTGTAAAACCATAAAAATAAAAATAAATTTAAAAAAAAAGTCTTAAAAAAAAGCAGACTTAAGTGTCAGGCAAAGAATTCAATTTCATTCTATGATAGACTACTCTCCATTTTTAGTTAGGCAAAAGAAAAAGTCAGTCGAGAGTATAATACTGTAAGGGTGGGCTACCTGGGAAATAGGGAGCACAAGCACAGCAAGACCCTGCAGATGACCCAGACAGAGGGAAAGGATTCAAGAATTCCTGTGACCCCTGCACTGTGATCCTCTACTCCACTGCCCCATCCACAGACTCTTCCCAAGTGTCTGGTGTGGCAGACGAAGTATCATCAGGAAAAGCATTTATCACTCATTAAAGGGCTTCTTCCCCTGAAGAATATATGTGAAAATTTAGCTGTAATGTTGTCTTTACAAAAATAAAAGGGCTTAATTACCAATCTGTAGAGGAAAGTGCATTCAAAACATACACAAAAGTGAACAAACCTCAAAAACCAACATGAAATTATATCAAAGTTTCAAGTGAAAGCACAGGCCTGTTTCCACATTACTGAAACCAGGACCCTTACTAGGATCACTAATGATTAATGTTGTTAAGCTGTTACAAAAAAGTTATGCTTGTTCTTTAGGAGGAGGGAGTGCTGGAGATGGAACCATCCATATTTTGTTTGACATGGGTCCTCACCTTAGCCTACTAATTCTCTCTATGACAGCACATCATTTAATACTCTTCTACAAATGGTATTTCTAGTGGACAAATGCAAATATAGCTAGCACAAGTAATAGCAAGAGGAAGCAGACTTGGTATCAGTACCAATAGTCGACAGAAACCACAGCTCTGAAGGAGCTGCACCACTTACTCCTGCTCCATACTCACTGTCTGCAAGGCTTGAAAGGGTGCTGTGCTCATTACTGAACTCCCACTTGGGAGTGACGGGAAGCCTTTTGCTGGAAGAGAGTTCGTAGTACCAGCTAGTGCAGACGATGTCTTGCTCAAGGGAACTGCTGCCTGAGGACGAGAAACACAGCGTCAGCCATACATGCCATACAATGGGCGGTCAACTTACACTAAGCCCCACACTGCCACGAGTCAGCAAGTTCTTTAGGGTGACAGGGGAACACGGGAATGCAGAGAGCAGCGTTTGCTTACAATTCCAAATCATGGTTGCTGAGGATGCACGCTAGCAACTGCTTTGGCAGCATGCTAAACAAGTGAGCACAGAGGAGCCTCAACTTCCCACCAGCACCTGCTCTCTACAAGCTCTAAAACGCTTTTTCCAACCAAGAATTTCATGCTGCCCTAAATTTATACACAAGAACTGTGTTCAAGAAAAATGTTTAATTGGTTAATTCCTTAGTAATACTCCCCTAATTTAAAGACATTATAGTGTATTTCTAAATCAGCTACCTAGAAAAAAGAAAAAACAACCTTGATATAATTTAAGTAATTCTTACCTAAAAAGCCAATTTAAAAATATATAAAAAACAGTTTCAATCAGATTATGCAGGCAGACCTGCTGGTCATGGTGAAAACCACTTTCTCCATATCATAAGATGAAAAACCAATTATCTCAATTTAGACTTGGCACCATAAAAACCATTACCCAGTTCTTCTTACATCCCATAGTACAGTTCACTTGAAATCTAACCTGTTACTTAGTTACCTCAAAATCCATCCCATCCTGTGTCAAATTCCAGGATTGTTTAAACAGCAAAATCTATAACCTAAAATTTTTTGACAAGATGTGCCAGAAACTGTATTCATTACCACCCAAATTGCTGCTAATAACACTAAAAAAATTAAGGTTACGGGCTGGAGAGATGGCTCAGGGGTTAAGAAGGTCCTGAGTTCAGATCCCAGGTCTGAAATACATGTAAATACACCAGGCAGAAATGGCAGCGGCCTGAACTTCTGGCCCTGGTGGGCATAGCCTGGGAAGTTGAAGCAAGAAGGAGGGAGAAGCAATCCAGGATGATTCCTGAAGTCACCTTTGGTCCTCCACAGGGACACACGGTGCCTTCTTATACGTACATGTGTACATACACATACACACATAAAATAAATAAATAAAACATTTTTAAAAAATTAAGGTTACATGAATACAATATTTCTCCTAAGTTTCCTTCATCATAAAAATACAATGATAAACTTGACCTAATCCTAGCCGATGCTCTTCCTTTTTATATTAAAAAAGGGGCTAAAAACATGCTGTAAAAAAACATGACAGACATGTATCCCACCATGTGGAAGATGGAGACAGGAGAATCAGGAATAGATATCAGCCTGGACTACATGAGATCATCCCCCAAATAGAAAAGGCGAAGATGTCGTAACTGCACAAGAGAAGGCAATATTACTGAATCCATGTGCATGTCAAAATCACAATAGTTACCTAAGTAAGCTTCATAACCACGTCTACAGAGAAAATAATACAATAATAAACACAAACATTGCCATTCAACCAGTCATGTTAGTATTTGTGAGCCTGCTCTGCCATTCTTACAACAGCAAAAAAATTAAGATCATGGATCTCTTATTACCTCAGCGGTCTCTGAGGTCATAAACTCTGTTTCAGATCCGGAAGAAGCCTGATCAGTAGTAACCAAGCAAGCATTTGAGCTACCAGTACCCGGAGAAGAAGAATCCTAGACACAGAAGATAGAAAGCATTGTCAACACATACCATGTCCAAGATGCATACCCTAGGCTCTGGACTTTCAGTAATGCATTCTTATTAGCATATTAAGTACACTTACACAATACATTTAGTCCTAACAATAAGCCTGCAAAGTAAGCATAACTGTGAGCATACTGACATCAGGCAGAGACAAACAAAAGTATAGTAATTTGCCTGAATTACACTAAAGTGAAGTGGCATGGGAACATACATTCATACTCAATCTGTTACACTGCTTTTTCAGGCCTGTATACTATCTACAAGTAACCCCAGCCTTGTCAATCAAGATTCGGGGTCAGATCTGCAATGTGGCTGACACCTCCTAGCCGGTCACTAGAGGTGAATTCAGCACATTCTAGCAAGCTTTCTAGTAATCAGACTACATAGGCTTCTTCTCAGAATGCTTTTTGTATCTTACAGGGGCAGGTAAAAGATAAGTTCTATATAAATCAAGATTCTAGGAAAAAAATACAATTGAAAGCACGTGTAAAATAAAAAACTGGAAGAAAGTACAATAGGAAGTAAAGTTGTGACAAACATAACCAATAAAACACTTAAGGCAGATGACACAGAAATCTATGGTACAACAGGTATGAGATGTAACGAAGACCCAAAATCTTTAGCAGTATCAGGTCAAGGACTTGTGCATCGAATCCTATATCTCAATGAGTCTGTGGTTCTTGACGGCTCCAGTAAAGTCACAGAAGAACTGGAAACAGTTAAGTGGTAACCAAACATGCACTTGTGATCCTGCAACCTCCTAAAGGAATCGTCTTGAGATGCTGTCACTTCAGGGAATGGAGGCTCAAGTTTAATAAAGACCTCATGGAGCTGGGTGTGATGGTGCATACCTGCATCCCAGCACTCAGGAGGTAGGAGCTCAAAGTCATCCTCAACTCAGCTACATACTTAAATTTGAGGTCAGACTAGGCTACATGAGATTATGCATTACTAAAAAAAAGTTTACAGAAAAATACTTTAGAACATTTTATATACCTAAATGGAGTTTAGATCTTACTATTTAGAGCTACTCTAAGACTGTAGAATTTCTACAATGATGCCTCTCATATGCTTCATTAAAATAATGTCATTACACAAAGTTGAGACTGGCTGCTCTTCAGCTATAACTATGCTCACAGGGAAGATGTCAGATGCTAACTAGACTCCCCTTACACCACTCAATAGTTCAGCTTTAAAAGATTAAAGTAGCACACACCTGGAACTCCAGCACCAGAAAGCCAAGGCAACAGGATCACAAGTTCAAAGCCAGCCGAAAGTACATAGAAAGACCTTGTCTCAATTTTTTTTTAAAGACATAAATTTTATTCAAAAAGTTCACTTAGCGGGGTTTACACAAAGCTCTGTGGTTGAATACCTGCCATATATCATAAAAACTAAGTTCAATTTCCAGCATATCATCCCAAAAAGTTTTACACAATTAAAAAAAAGCCTTCACATTAATATTGATTTAGAAATTACACTCACTCTTGCTTCCAAATGATCAATTTTAAGTACTAGTGAATAAACATGATGATTGAAGGCAGTGGTTCCAAATGAGACCTACAGGCTCACTCGGAAAGGTTACTAAAAGCATGTATGTTGCTGGGCAGTCTGGCACAGATCTGAAATTTCAACACTTCTAACGCCAATGCAAGAGGATGACAAGTTCTAAGCCAGCCTCAGCTACATAGCAAGTTCAAAGCAAACCTGGGCCAAATTAAAAGACTTTGTCTCAAAAAATTATATATACACAGGAAATCAAATAGCTCTAAGGTAAAACTTAGAAATAGATTTTTTAAAAAATTAAAATCCCTAGAGGATTCAGCTACCTCACAGGCATGCATCTAAGAACTTCTAATCAGACTGATGGCTATTCAAAATATTTAAATTGTCAATTAAGGTCTTCTCTAAAACTCTAGCAGCAACAATAGATAAAAGGAAGTTGCTTTATTGAGAGCAGTGACTGGAGGAAGAAGGTGCACTTCAGTGACCTCTGCTATCAAATACAAATTAACATTTGAGACACACACTATCAAACTGTACATAAACCACCACAAACAAATGCATGTATTTCTTTTTTACTAAAATCAGACAATCACTATTCTAAGATGTTTTCAGAGGCATCATCAGAGAATCTTTCTAGGACTAGATGTGTTTAACTTAAAATTAAGATATTCTTGGAACTTTTTTTTTTTTTTTTACTTTATTTTGCCTGTGTGTGTGTGTGTGTGTGTGTGTGTGTGTGTGTTTGTGTGTGTGTATCAGAGGGCACTGTGTGTCCCTGTGGAGGACCAAAGATGACTTTGAGAATCATCCTGAATTGCTTCTACCTCCTTTTTGCTTTGTTCTGGGATTTCCCAGGCTCCATCAACTAGGGTAGGGAAGTGCAGGTTGCAGCTGTTTCCACCTAGTGTTTTACATGGAACCTGGAACCTGAACTCAAGACCTCTTGCAAGGCAGAGTTTTAACCCCTGAACCATCTTTCCAGCCCATGAAACACATTTAACACATAAGTCAAAAACACTAGAGTAAGTCTGATCATTCTTGCTGACAACACATCATTCCCTGACAGCAAAGTAAGCTGCGTGAAGTTTAATAAAGAGCAGTTACCTGTAATGGCTCTTGAAGAAAATCACTCTGATTGGACACATGTTGCTCTGTAGACACTGTAGAGAATAAAATTAACCAAATAACCAATGAGTTATAAGCTTAATACCTATCAACTGGGAACCGAGTCTTTAAAGAATCAGTGACAGCTCTAAAGACTGGACCAAGTCCAGAATGCACTTCTTGCACTGAGCTCTGAAGAGAGAAAGCTGGAGCTTTCCAAGAACACTAGTCTATCTGTGGTATAAAGTGATATTTTAAAGTAAATGGGAAAGGTTCCCATTTAAGGTTCCCCTTTCCTTATTCCCCTCCCACTAAAGAGGAGGGGACTACAGCAAAAAATAACTGGGAATGTAGAGCTTGAAGCATGGCGAGGTGCGCTGACTTAAGTTTCACAGCAAATCTTAGCTGGGCATGTCTGTCAGCTTCTGTTTATTAGCTGTCCATGTCTCTGGTCATGTATATTAATATACTTTTCAATTATATGGCCTGGAGTTTAGTTTCTTCTTGTTAACACTCATTACTCTCAAACTATTCCCCTGGCTTTACTCTTGCTGCTCATTTTGCTTACCACAGCTGGACATGGCTTTGTCATGTCACTCCTCGCCTCCGAGAAACAAGCATGGAGCCAGACACCTAAGCTTTGAAGCATCATACCAGATGCAGAAGCTCCAGCATCAGTTACCCTGGCAATCACTGAGGTCATCTCATCCACACTAAATTTACAGCCCAAAGGTCAAGCAGCCTCAAGTCAGAAATCATTCCAGGAAGAACAGAAAAACTAACCAAGCACCTATTTGACATCTCTACTTCCCCATCTACAGACTATCTCTACAGAATATAAACAGGATACATGCATCCTAATGACATTGTATTCACATATACCTCTGATAATTGATAGGTATGAGAATAATAAATTAACACTGAAAACAACTGTTAGATCTGCAGCTGCTTATTCCACGTCTTCAGAGTGATGACACCCCTACTGGGTTACCTGGAAGAGCTGAAGGCAGCTGTGATGACGGAATTGCACTTGAGGGTTTATCAAAATCCAGAACAGATTCCTAGAGATTTTAAACAGTGATTAGGAATACAGATGATAAATTTAAAATCATTAAGAAATTCATGATCTTGGCCACAGCTAAAGGTGCTACCTAAACCTGAATACATCTAAGCTAAACTACTTTGTGATGTTAAAAACCTACTCTTACAGAATAAATTGAGAAAAATAAACTCTAAAGTTACTGTCAAACCTCAAAGCTGAGTCAAATGCTAAAACTACCATAGCATTGAAAGGTCCAACATGGAACGCACTCCACGCCTGAGACTGGAGCACAAAGCTTCAGTTTCATTTCTCTGAAACTTCGGGGGTTTTTTTTAAGTTTTTTTAAAATTATTTTTTATTGTTATTTATTCAATTGTGCATATGTATGTCCACGTGTATGTGTGTATGTGTGTGTGTAGAACCACGGACTAATCGGGAACCACCATGGACGCCTCCACCTCCTTCTGCCCCGGATTCACAGGCTCCATCCTACCAGGACTAGAAGCGCAGGCCGTCCCCGCTTCCGCCTGGCGTCTATACGTAGGATCTGGGATCTGAACTCAGGACCTTCTGCCTGCAAGGCAGAGGCTTAACCCCTGAGCCATCTCTCCAGCCCCGTGTTTTTTTTTTGTTTTGTTTTGTTTTTTTAATGTATTTCACTTATTTGAGATTAAAAAAGCAAAGACAGCAGGTATACATTGCCAAGGATAAAATTCAGGTCACCAGGTTTCTGAGCATATTATCTTTTACCTAGATCATGTGACTGACCCTGAACCTTAATTTTTATTTTGTGGCCTGGCGCCTTAATTTTTATTTTGTCAGAAGACAACATTCAGGAATCAGCTCTTTCCTACCATGTAGACTCCAGGTATTGAATCCAGGTTGCCAGATTTTACCCAGCAAGTATCTTTATCTACTTAGTCATCTCACTGACCCTGAACCTTAACTTTTGCTAGATCTAACTAACCAACGAGACAGTCTATTTTTACCTCTTCCACCCACTGGCTCATGCTTGTAAACATTTTCTGATCAACTGTTTTCTTCCCTTATCTGCCTATCTTAGTTCTCTCTCAGGAAATTCTCCCACACTGTGCATATAAGTCGCACACTTACAAGAAGCATCTTAGTTCTTCCATTTATGTTCAAATGATCCTTTACTTTGCAGATTAGAAAGCTAGAGATTGAATAACTTGCCACAATTATGTACCTGGCAGAGATCAGACTGGAACTTAAGCCAAACCTACATCCAAAGCTAAAAAGTACGCCTGCCATTGTTCATATTGACTTTGTCTACTGCAGTAGTCAGGCCTAACGTGATTCTTTTGTGAAATTCTGAGTCTGTATCACACAATTTAATTCAACACGGCAGGTGAGGAGGCTCAGTGAGTAAATGTGACTTCATGATCCTGGAAACTGAGTTCATTCCCAGAACCCACACAATGTAAGGAGAGGAGCAACATCCAAAAACTGTCCTCTAACCTCCATACATATACCTGCACAAACACACTCTCTCTTTCCTCCCTCTCCCCAAATAAACTTAGTCCTTGACACAGTTTAGCATTTATAGTGATTTAGCACACATTCACAATCTCCAATACCTGGATCACAAACACCCTGAAGGCAATGAGTGTCTTGAGATTCTCTACACAGTGAGACCTAAACAACCAAGTGCAGAACAGACTTGATAACCCACAGCAGTCCAAACAAGCATATTAAGATTTTGAGATTCTTAATTCATTTCTTTACTCACAACAAATGGGAAATTCAGCCTACTAACTGAATTTTTCAAATCAAGAAACAGGCAGAGAGTGAAGTAATTTTCCCTGATACCGAGGGGTATGCACATTGGGTTAGACTTCATTTAACGCCAGTGTTTCAGATCATAACAGCTCCACGAGTACTACTACTTAGGAGTCTTAAAATAGTTCATACTTGCATGAAGTTACAAGTTCCTTGAATTTGGGTCATCAGATCCTGAAGTTTTTCTTTCCTCATTGCTGGATCCTTTTGAAGGGCAGAGGAAGACCCTACAGGCTGAGACACAGGCTTAGGCACCTACAACGTAAATCCATTGTGTATGAGAACAAATTCAAATCAACAGTCTAAATCAAAAACAAGATTTCTCATGAATGTCCTCATGAAATTATAACAAATAGCAACAACTCATTTATAATAGCAAAGAAGTTCTACATAAATCATTTTTCTAAAAAAATGTTTTCCCCTTTCAAAATAACTTTAATGGAAATCTTTCTAAAACATGAAGCACTACCATTCTAAAGGGAGGATAACAAAATAACAGGACTTGCCTAATAGTTTCTTCACTCCAGGCATGTTACCATTATGCTCTCTATGAAGATGCCACTGTAACACCACATCAGTGATTTCTTTTCTCACCAGAGCAAAAATATTACATTAAATATACATCTAATTGCAAGGTTCAGTGATTCAGTAACATAAAAGTATTGAAAGATATATAAATCTTAACATATATTGATTATATAGCTATACATATATAAACACAATGGAATTGAATGATTTCTTAAGAGTTTATTAAAAAGCATTCTCTTGGGGACTACTGCCATTTACAAGCTGATTAGCTCTCATGATAAAGTGCTTTGAACTGCTGCATATCCTAAATTTCCCTAGTTTCAATTCTTACAGTTGTCAGCATACCTGTCTCATCAGCAACTCTTGCTCATCTGAGAAGTGACACTGCACATCTGGTCAAAGGTACCAAGTATGATTACAAAACTTAAGTGAGTATATAATAGGATCTTTTTGAGAGAAAACCATGAGCTTTGGTGATTTTCTAGCTCTGGACTGTATTTTACCCTTAATTATGCTTAGCTATATTCTCTACAGCTGAGATCACAAGAGCTACTGAAAGATCCTACAACTTTAACAAAGTGCTGCTTGAGCCATGAAAACACATTAAATATGAAATTTGATCCTTCTAATTTAATATCCCTGGTTTAAAAATCTCATTCAACAGTTCTCATTCAATAGTTCTCACCTAGAATTCCATATGAAAGTTTTTTCAAACTTCACTGAGGTGTTAAATTGGACTTTTAGTGTTTCTTAAAACAGCTGTCATATTACAATTACAATTATTATAAGTTAGTTAACTTGGTTTATCAATTTCCTATAGGGTCAGGAATAGAATAAAAATATTAGCACTTGAAGAGCAGAAAGGGAAAACAGAGAGGAGAAAGGTGGGGAAGTAGTGGGGGGTAAGGAAGAAAGACAAACCCCAACACTTGTAATCCCAGCAGCACTTCAGAAGCATGATGATCACACCTCTCATGGCAGTCTGCATTAGAAGTGAGACAATGTCTCAAAAATAAATAACAACTCTAAAATTCTTGTTTGAGGGGCTGGAGAGGTGGCTTAGGGGTTAAGCCTCTGTCTTGCAGGCAGAAGGTCCTGAGTTCGGATCTTAGACCTCACGTATAGATGCTGGGCGGAATCGGGGGCGGCCTGCGTTTCTGGCCCCGGTAGGGGGGAGCCTGTGAATCCCAGGGCAGAGTAAACAAGGAGGAAGTGGAGGCATCACACACACACACACACACACACACACACACACACACACACACACACACACATGAATAAAAAAAAAATTAAAATTCTTGTTTGAAATTATTTATGTATTTAAGGGGGAGAAAGGAAGGGAGGAGAGAGGAGAGAGAGGAAGGCACACATGTGGAAGTCTGAGGATAACTTTCAAACTATTCTCTCCTACCATGTGGGCTCTAGACATCCGATTCAGATTACCAGACTGGTGACAGGGCCTTACCCACTAAACTATCAAACTGACAGGCAATGTATTTATAAAATACAATGCTTTGATTTCCCAATCAAAATGATTCTTCATCATATTAGAGGCCCAAAGACATCAGAAAGCCTCTGGCTAAAATGACAGCAAGGACAAGTTCAACTACTAGGCAGAGATGGAGAACATTGGGAACTGAGCTTTTAGCAAATGATGTGATAAAAAATTTGTATAAGCAATGTTAAGTAATTTATAATTTAGAAACAAGCAACACTAGCCCAGATTACATCCAAAAACTATTCATCCTAAGCCTTTTATCTTTCTACAGAATGAGGCTTTCCTTTGCAACTAATCTCATACTCCAAAACCTAACTAAAAAATATCTAATGCCTCTAGTTCGTATTTCTGGAAAAGTCTTACTTTGAAACAAATACAGAAACAATTCTCAGCACCTGGAATATTTATAATCATCCTGTGGCCTTCTTCACAGCACAGGTTAATGTACGAGCTAGAAATGAGTACAAGACAAAGCTGGAAAAAATGTAATTTCCATCAAATGCCAACACGGTGACAGCAAACGAAGTCAAGTGCAATTGGTTTTCAGGGTCTCAAGGAGCACTTTTATCGCTCACTCCTCACATAATCGTCTACTCTGAATTCTGAAACTTAGTATTTGATAACTGTAGAAATTTAACCTCAGGTTAAGCTCCAAAACTCAGTAAGTTAAATTTTAAAACTTTCTAAGGAAAACTAAAAACTGTTCATTAAAATTAAGTAGATTATATTAATCTCACATGCATTTTGCCATGTGAACTAGACAACTCCTTCCCCAGGCCTCCACTACAGCAAACACAATCTACTCACATCTCTGGGTTCCGAATTAAATTTCCTGGACAAGAGCTGATCGTTTGGTAACAGGCCAGCTGAGCCAGTACCCCAGCACTTTGGGGAGATTTGTAACTGTGCTGCTAAGTGTTTCTGGCACTCAGTATTGCTTTCCCAGGACTTCAGTGTCCCCAGCTGCAATGAAGCCTGTTCTTTGCACGGGTGAGTGGTCCATGGTCTGCTGACATCCTGCTCACTCAGCACAGGTGCCATCCAGGACACAGGAGATGACTTCGTTGGATCTTGTTCTTTCTGTGGCTGAACCACCCATGGCTGTGATGTATCCTGCATGGTCTGCTCCTCGTGAATGCTGCCCACTTTGGACTTGGAAATTTCCTGCTTCCACTGGCTTGGAGGTGGCATGGAGACCTGCTGTTTCTGCTCTTCCTGTAGTGCTGACCCGAGCTTCCCTGGCTCTAAGGCAACAGTGGGCTTTGACACAACCTGGCACTTAGCAGGGGACTCATAGAACTGCAAGGCTCCCTGCTCCTCTCGATCATCTGGCTCAGGAAGCACATCCCAGCATTTAGTGACTTTTGGTTTTCTAGTATAATCTGCTTCCCACAATTGTCCCTCTTCTTTTCTTGAATAATTTACTTCTGTCATATAGCGTCTGTTAAAAAACTAAGTAAGGGAAATAATGTTTGAATCTTAAAATTCACATCAGATTTTGAAAATAACGTTCAACTCTTAAGTATTCCTACATCCTTCAATTTGAGCCACTATGGGACATGAAATTCTCTGAAGAAACTGGCCTACTTCTGTATCCACTCTTTTTTGCAATTAATAGTAATGGTGACACTTGAAAAGTAACAATGGAGGGGGGTGGGAAACAGCACCTTCTTACTTGCTTATGCCTGACCAGAACTGCACGTCATGATACCACAATCACTGTACACACCAAGTCCATCTCACCTTCCTGAGAGACCCTTCCACCTACCCAAGGCACTTACAAGTCACAGCCAAGGGTAGTTCAACTACAGGAAGGTCTATTGTTTAGTATGTTTCCTGAATCCTCAACCTCTTATTTCCTTAAGCATCTATTATATTACATATTTGTTTATTTCATTCCTTTTGGCTTCCACAAATTTCAACATCACTCAAAAAAAAAAAAAGAAAGAAAGAAGAAAATACTGTCTCATGCTATTTCTGCATATCTTTAAATTCTAACTTTAGGGATCTAAATCATCAGGTATTAACACCTGAACAGACACGACCGTCAATCTCACTGCACAGATAAGGATGACAGGCATGCTGGCTGACAATCTAGCTAGATTCTAGAGCAATCACGCTGCAAACCATGATTCAAGCTCCATCAACCCGGGCAGAAGCTTAGCCCCTAACCATAGCACCAGACTAAAGTCGAAAACAACCTCAGCAAGCCAAGGACCTGTCCACCTCTCACCTCCTGTGGTTGTATTTCTGTCTGTGCAAGTTCCATAAAAGACCCTGGAAGATAAAAAAATAAATAAATAAATTTAAGTTCTAGTTTTGAGACTAACTATAATTGTAATTCATTCCAGCAACTCAAACAACAGAACAACTGAAAAAGGATTAATACAATTAAAAGTATTCATGACAGGATTGTTTTGATTCTTCTTCCATTTCTTGCCAAAAGCTTATGGAAGAGACAGGGGTGTGACTCAGGAGTAGAACACTTGCCCAGCATATGCAAAGCCCTGGATATGATCCCAGCACAGAAGCTAAGAAAAGAAACAGTGAGCATGAGAACCAAAGATAATTGTAACTGAGGAAAGTATCTCTCCTACATGAGATACTAAAAGTCAAATATCCACTACAATTTAATCAATTTGAAGGCAGAATCTCATAATGTAGACAAGCTGGCTTTAAACTCACAATCATCCCACCTCGACTACTGAGATTCCAGGTGCAGACTTTTCTCCTACCCACACAGTCTTATTAAAATTAGAATTACAGCTCCCATCTGTAGGTTCAAATCAGTCATCTCAACTTTGAAATAGAATCTCTGCCAAGGAAGCAAGGAAGCACTGGACTTAGTGAGTTAAGTTGAAGCAAGGCTAGATATATATAGCTCAGTTAGTAGAGTGCTCACTTAGCATGCAGGAAAACTTGGGTTCCTGAATCTGATCCCTAGCACAGCATAAACCAGGCATGGTAAGACATACTGTTAATCCAAGCACTGGGAAAGTAGAGGTAGGAGAATCAAAAGTTCAAGGTCGAGCCTGTGAAATGGACAGTACCTGTGTGCCAACCTGATGATCTGAGTTTAAACCCCAGAACCCATATTGGCGAAGGAAAGAAAAGTTGTCCTCTGACCTCCAGCACTTGCACTGTGCCATGTTGTAGCACACACGTGTACTGGTTCTACTCTCCCCCTATCCCACTTCCTATTTTCTTCTTTTCCTCTCATAAATAAATAAAATGGTGGGGGGAAAAAATTCCAAAAGTTCAAGGTCATCCTTAGTTATACAGTTAAGTTTACAGTAAATCTGGGCTATATGAGACCCTGTATCAATGAAAAAGAAAGAGGAAGGGGAGAAAAGGAGAAAAGAGGAGAGGGAAATATAGCAGGAGACGGAAAGAAGGAAAGGAAACAAAGAGGGAAGGAGAAGAAAAAATCAGCAGCTTGACTTTATTTACATTCCACTAAATATAGAAGTCTCCTGACTTACATTTAAACCACAATACAAATGGAATTATATTTCAATAAATTTCATAAATGACTCATTTAAGCTAGTATACTATAGAAAAACAATATATAACCTATGCTTCTATTAAAGCTTACTCTAAGCTGGGTGAGATAGCATTCATCTGTAACTCCTGCACTTAGAAGGTGGTGCAGAAGCCTAGGTCATTCCAGTCTATATAAGGCTTTGTGTCAAACAAACACTCACAAATTTAACTGTAAATCATAGTAATAAAAAAAAAATCAGCGATGCAAAGTAAACCTGTTTGACTTTGCCACAAATAAAAACTTTCATATATATAGTGTAACTGTTTAAAAATGCACTAATACAACCTTTTACTGCAATAAACATGTCGGGCAAGCGGAAGGGAAAACAACTTATAGGGAGAAGGAACCAGCAAGAGAAAGGGATGGGAGGCAAAAGGACGGAGTAAAAATAATGATATTTATGTATGAAAAGTCACAGCATAACCTACTTCTTTGAATTCTGAACCAAAAATTTTTTAGAAAGAAGAGATGGTGCACACCTGTAATCAGAACTCGGGAGACACAGGCAGGAGGACTAGTCTAGTGTACATGCCAAGTTGTAGGCCATCCAGGGCTACATAAAGACCCTGTCTGAAAAAAGAAAGAGAAAGGGGGGAAGAGAGTATAACCACTAAAGGATTTCAGAAATTACAACAAACCTGACTTTTGGAGAGATTCAGTCTTTGATAAGCGTTTTTGCTTTTCTGATTGCATTAACATTTCTTCCTGTTTTTCCTTAGAATTTTTGGGAACTGGGACATTTTCAAAATAACCTGAGTTCAGCAGCTTAGACAGCAGATCTTTCACATGTTTGTCTAAGAAAGAGTGATTAAGACTCAGTTATCACATAACTTAATGGTTCATTGACAATTTCAAGGAATACGAATCCTGAATTTTTTTTTTCTAGCGTATCATTACAGTAGACAACAGGGTGGAGACCATGAAAGGTAAACCAGAGTTCAATCTTTATGCTCAATCAATGTAAATGATGAAAGATTAGACTCAAAGCAAATTCTTGAATTTCTCTAGGCCTCCATTTCCACTATTTGGAAAATTGCTTTAAAAAAAAAAAAATCAGGGGCTGGAGAGGTGGCTCAGAGGTTAAGCCTCCGCCTTGCAGGCGGAAGGTCCTGAGTTCGGATCCCAGATCCCACGTATAGACGCCAGGCAGAAGCGGGGCGGCCTGCGTTTCTGGTCCTGGTAGGGCGGAGCCTATGAATCCCGGGGCAGAAGGAGGTGGAGGCGTCCATGGTGGTTCCCAAATTCGTCCCGTGGTTCTACACACACACACACACACACACACACACACACACACACACACACACACGCACACACGCACAATAAAAAAAAAAATCAAACAGTGACACACACACACACACACACACACACACACACACGCACACACGCACAATTGAATAAATAAAAAAAAAAAATCAAACAGTGACAAAGATACTTTCCCTGATACTTTTTCTCATGTGCCAAGACATTTTAACTAGCCAGTCCTCCATGCCCCTCAATTAAGACTTCATAGAAGTAAAGGCTAATTATAAAACTCCATCTCTCCATCTTAGACACTCTCTTACTTTGTTATTATTCTTGGTTTGTTGGTTGGGTTGGATAATTTGGAGACTGAGTCTTGCTAAGTAGCCCAATTTGACTCCTGCCTTAGTCTCCCATTGTACATGTGTTGCTAGACCTGGCATAAGTATAAAGTACAAAAGTCCCCAGTTGAGATTTGTCTTTCAATTATATCATTCCTAACAGGTGCCATTAGATCACTGTGAAACTAAACCAACAAATAAATAAAAAAAAACCCGCTGTGGCTGGAGAAATGGCTAAGGGTTTAAGCCTTTGCCTCACAAGCAGAAGGTCCTGAATTCAGATCTAGATCCCATGTAAAAACACCAGAGGAAATGACAGTGGCCTGTACTTCTGGCCCTGGAAGACGGAGCCTGGAAAACTCCAGAACAAAGCAAAAAGGAGGTACAACAATCCAGGATGATTCTTGAAGTCACTCTTGGGCCTCCACAGGTATAGTGTCCTCTCAATCACACAGACACATATACAGACACACATTCACACACAGAGAAATTAAATTTAATTTGTATTTAAATTAAAATGTAATTGTATCTAATAGATTGCTAAAGCTGCTGCACTACAAAGCACAGGTCTAGTCCTCCACTTCAAAAGTCTGATAAAAACCCAAATATTAGTAGAGCATCCCCACTTGATCTGGTCTATTGTTCATTTCATAAGAATATTACAACACCGATTTTTTCATCTTATAATCAGCACATTTTTTTTTTTCTTTTTGTTAACAGTCTTACTCTATAGACCAGGCTAGCCTCAAACTTACAGCAAGTGCTAGGATTATAGACATGCACAACCATGTCCTGCTTTTAATGTTTTGAGATACTCCTTTTTCTCCTAGCTTTACAAGCATATTGAGTACTTATCCCTTCCCCCCCTTTTCTTTCTTCTCTTCTGTCTTGTCCTCCCTCTCCCCTCATTAATCTATCCCATTGCCTCCCACCCTCCTACCTGTTTGCTTCTATGGGCCACAGGGATTCCCTCTGGATTATCTGCTCTAGTGGGGGTTCAGGGTTCTGTGGCAGTATTCACCTACTTTCAGTGTACAACTTTAACAAATATAATACCACTGCAAAGTATCTACCCCACCCCCAAGAAGCCTCTCATGCTTCTGTAGTTAGTCCCTTTCCCCTCCCCTATCAACTAGCAACCTTTCCTAGAATTCATACAAATGAAATCAAAGACACTCACTTATCATCTGGCTTCTTTCACTGAACATATTCAAGTTGAGATTCATCCATGTACTCACATGTATTAAAAGTCCATTCCTTTTCTTAGTTGCTGAAATTCTACTGGATGGATATACTGTATTTATCAATTTATTGCTGTACATCTACACTGAGTCCAATTAAGGACTAGTATGAATAAAGACAGTAAATAAATATTATATATAATACTTATATGTCAAATGTTTCGTTCTGTTGGGTACTAGAAATACAAACATTTAATTATACATTATATACACATTTAATTTTATAAGAAAGTATCAAACTATTTTCCAGAACATTTTTTTCTTGCTTTTTTTTACTTTATATTTTTACAAGCCAGGATTTGCTATGTTGCCCAGACTGGTCTTGAGTTCCTGGGCCAAAGCAATCCTCCTACCTTGGCCTCAGTATACGGGACAACAGATGCACTTTGCCTGCCTCAAAAAGTAAATTTTCAGTAAACAGAGTTAGAAGTTTTGATAGTTATACGTACTTGGAGATCTCCTTTCTGTGTGAATACATTTAACTGAATACATGTGTATGTATGTAGATGTTTGTGGAGGTAAGCAATCTATATCAATCATTTTCTAATTCATTTTTTGAGGAAGACTCTCTCACTGGTTCATTCAGCTAGACTGGCTGGCCACCAAGTCCCATGAGTCCTTTTGTTTCAGTCTCGCCAAGACTAGGATCATAAATTTGTGCTGTGGTTGTGGGGAATTAATCTCAAGTCCTCATGCTTGCCTAGCAAGCACTTTACTGAGCCATCTCAATAAAATTCTTTATTTTCTAAATGGGAAGAAAATTAATAACAAACGTATCCACATTTTACATATTTATTATCTAAGCTGTCTAACCGCATATAGGTAGTTGTCAAAAGACTAGCCAAGCTACTTGCTTTTCTTATGCATTGATTTAAAGTTCTTAAAACATGTACCATTATTAGAATGGACAACTAAATCTTAAAATTATTAAGCTAGGCTTGAAGCTAACACTAGCACTCAGCTTTTGTTACCAAAGTACAGATTTACAACTTCAAAATTCTGCTAGTTCCCTTTTAGCATGATTAAATAGCTGCTTTTATAAGAAAACAGCAGATCATTCTCCCAATTAATACAGACATGTACGTTCTGATGGACTGACAGTTTAAATTCTCAATATCGTACAATTGCTATACAAAAAAGTTCAGCATTTGCTGCCTAAGCGTCGGGTAGAGAAAACTCACATGTTGTTCCTACCACTGCTTTCTCACTACCTTCCAAAAGGTCCCAAAAGTACAAGGATGACTGTTCCATCTGGTCTTCGACACTGACAAGGAAAAGCAGCATAAGAACAAAGTAGCTTTACACATGCACATGAACACACGGCAGAACAACGCACACAATATATCCACAAACAAGTCAAGATACTCGAATATGTTCGTTTTACTCTTTGGAAATAAACAACTGAATTTTAAAAGCATCTATCAAGAGTAAAATTTTTTCCCCTTAAAATGACTAGAATAAAGGTTTAATAAAAAAAAAAAATTGTCAAGGACTAAACCAAGCATTTAAAAACTACTGCATGGTATCCTTAGTTATCAAAAGTGCAACTCAGATGAAATGAAAACACTCTGAGCTGCATTAACTTCACTTTCCAAACAACAACTCATTTTTTCAAATTTTAGAACGCTACATTATCTGAACCCCATGAAGTGAAAAAGGGGCAAAAAACAGCAGTGACAATGGAGCAAGCAATAGCACGGGGTGAAGGGGTTCTATAGGGCAGGCATGGGATGAAGAACTCAGGATAGCAAAGTCTTACCCAATTTCTACCTGACACCAGACTGATTAACAGCTCTGCTTCCACACAGCCAACAATGTGTAGGACCATGTTTAACAAAGCAAGAGCATAAAGATCTGCTTGTTCAAGGGATTGGCAGCCACAGTAGTGTTCCTATACTTAAGGGGAACATGGGAAAGGGTTCAGGGAAAGGCCACTGGGTCCTTGTACGTCACCAGAGAGGGCCCAGAGGAAAGTCAGGCATGCACAAGAAAGGACTCTCTGGGAATTGGGGCGGGAGGCACTGGGGGATGGGGGGTTCAGGGGGAGGAGGAGGAAGGGAGGGGGAGGGGAGGGGGAGTAGGGGGTTGGGGGGAGGAGGGGAGCAGGGGGTGGGGGGGGAGGGAGAGGGGAGCAGGGGATTGGGGGGGAGGGAGAGGGAGCAGGGGGTTGGGGGAGGAGGAGGGAGGGAGGGAACTGGTGTACCTATTAAGTTTGTATGAGCTAAAATAATAATAAAAAATGTATTAATAAAAAAAAAAGATCTGCTTGTTAATCGATTTATTCCATCATAAAAACAATGGCCAACTGTGAGGGAATACTATATGGCTTCAATTTATAAATTACCAGATCGATCTCTTAAGCATTTACTCACAGAATAAAACCACCACATGAACCTCAAAGTTTAATGACACTGATGAATTAAATTTTATTTACCTCTTCTTAAAAACAGCAAGAATAAGACGACAAAGAGTACAAAAGAAAAGAGTTACCTATGTAACCGGTACAGTTAATAGCTGCATAGGTTGAGATAAGGCATTTCTTAAAAAAAATCAATGTTTACTAGATTTACTTAATTTCTACATTTGTATCAAACCTGTCCAAATTTTCCTATTGAATCAAATTAATCTTTTCTTAGTGCCTAACTACATACATAATGAAAAGGTTAAAGTGCCACACATTTTATTTCAGGAAAATCTTACCTCAGACTTTCATCTCTTTCAGGGCAGGTCAATTCTGAGAATTTAATGAGGTAGTCAAGTTCTTTTGAAGGCAAATACACTGCACCATTCAAGCCTCCTTTGAAATCTTTTTGTACATGTTCCTGAGCCAAGTTCTGCAATACATACTGAACTTGAAGAATAGTTCGAAGCTTTTTCTTCTCAGCCTCAAGTTTTAGCATGTGTTCCCTCCTCTGGGCCTTTCTCTGTGCTTTCAAGAGCTGTTAAAACAAACAATCACATTTTCTACCATCCATGCTAATGATTCATATGTGACAAAATCTAACCACAAATAAAGATCAAATAATACATTTTACACATTGAGAGCTGAATAGCTGAATCAGCTTTCTGGTCACCGAGTGACTTACATACTAGCTTTTCTCAGGCATGAGCACAGGGAGTCTGACCTGACTTTCAACTCAAGGCTGCACCTAGTTATCTGACAGAACAAAGCACCTATGTGGATGGCCACACTAATCTCACAAACTTAAGCCCGTAATCCTAGAATTTGGAAGATAGAAATCAAAGGATCGGAATTTCTGTCATTCTTAGCTACAACAGCTAAATTCAAGGTCAATTTGGGTTGCATGACAGTCTGCCTTTTATTTTAAGAAACTTTTAGTTTAATTTTGGATTTATTTCTATTTGATTTCCAAGAGAAAAATATTTAAAATAAAAGTCTGCAACTAATCAAAGGTTGATTAAATCATATAGAACTAAAAGCCCAAAACAAAAGACACAAAATGTCTTCAAATGATACAGATTGAACATTCCAACTCAAAATCTGAAATTTACTGAGCACTTGACATCAAAATGGCAAATTCCACACCTGACCCCAAGCAGTATGTGACATTCACATTCAAAATATAGGCACACTGAATTATTTCAGCTCATACAAACTTAATAGGTACACCAGTTCCCTCCCTCCCTCCTCCTCCCCCCAACCCCCTATAGAATTGCCCTAAGGCTATATGAAACAACTGAATTTCATTCAGAAATGTCATCTACCAATATTCCATTTCATACATTATATATTTCATTATGTACATGTCATTATTCTAAATGACCCCAGGCATTTATGACAAAAATCTCAACTCTTACCAAAACACACCTTTTGCAACCCTCTCCCCAAAAAATAAGTAGTTGGATTTTCTTTTTAATCTTGTGAGACTGAACACAGAGCTTCATACAAGTCATTTGTTGTCTGATTTTTTTTATAATTCTTTTAATTTCACACATGTAGTAAATTTCTACTTTTACTATATAATCCCACCCCCCTCCTTTTCCCACTATAGTCTTCAAGAGTCATTTAAAATGATTTGTCTATCAATCTGGATAGAGGTGTATGAAGCTAACAAAAACAGCAAAGGTGGTGAAGCTTAAGTTTGCCTTCACATAATCTATCTGCAAACTGAGCATCTCAGCTAACCTTAAAGCTCAGGGCTATAACACTTTATGTCTAACAAGTTATATAGGTTCCAGAAATGATTTGTTACCTAAATAAAGAGTGAATGTTTCCACTAAGAAAATAATTTCCTTCACAAGTCTCCAAGTCTTTGATATGGACTATAACAGAATTCCCAACAGGACAGGTTCTGTTTCTGTTTAAGGGAGAAGAGAAGATGGAAACTAGTTCTCCAAGACACTGGGTTCCTTGGGACAGTTTCATCATAGTATAGGAAAAGCAAAAGATTGAGGGTCTTCAAGAGTGCATATCCACATTAATACTTCAGATTTTTCTTTAATGCATCTCCCAAGGCTGGATTAGGTATTTCTATGGGCTTGTATCACATTAAAAATCCTTTAGGAAAGTATCTGTCACAGGATTTAACTCAGGACCTTGAACATGG
This sequence comes from Typhlomys cinereus, assembly GCA_023101885.1. Lineage (NCBI taxonomy): Eukaryota > Metazoa > Chordata > Mammalia > Rodentia > Platacanthomyidae > Typhlomys > Typhlomys cinereus. The sequence goes on from JALPQD010000212.1 coordinate 845,645, forward strand.
CTAGGCCAAGTGTTTTACCACTGAGGTAAACCTCCAGTCCCTAATTATATTTTTATTTATCTTTATTCAAAATGAAAAGTACTGGTTACTCATCAATACATCAGTGCCCAGCAGACAGTGTGACACATTTCAGGATTTTGATTTTTGTTGTTGAGTTTACTTGAGGAAGTACTCTCCTAGAGCATGATCTGATGTCATAAAACCATTAACAGTCTGTTTCTCCTTGTTTAGGTGCAACGTAAGAAGACCTTAGACTTTTTAGTTCTACTTTTGTTAAGAATCAGTTTGGAAAGAAAAACACATGAAATAAACCACTAGTCAGCAGTATGGATAGCAAGTATGTCTAAAACCACAATTTAGAATGGTGGATCCCTGCCAAAGGACAGAAATCACTCAGAATGTTGGGCTGAGTAGGATGACTTCCAATTAAAGTATGAAGGAAAAGAAAAAGACCCTCTCCTCTCCTTTCCCCTCCCTTCCCACAGTCTTTTTAAGTCTTTTACTTATTTGAAAAAGAACATAGCAGCCACAGTCTCAGCTCCGACGGCAGCCGGCACCTAACAGCGTGACCAACCCAGCTGGAGATTCAACTTCTTTTGCTTGGAAAAATGGATCAAAATCACTTAACTGATTAAGGTATGGAAAATGTTGGACAGTTTAGTTTTCAAAATGGGTACTTTGGAGGCCAACATGGCGGCATGCAGGGCTGGGTCGGGTGGCCGTGCCTGAGCCACCCCGCAGCCCCGGCTCAGCCAGCCCAATGCTCACTGGCACCCATGGAGCCGCAGCTCTGCCATTCGCTGGAGCGCAGGCCCTAGCCTTGGAATCGGAGGAGCAGCAGCACAGGACCATGCTGCTGTGCATGGCTTTTCCGACCCTGCCACCATCCGCAAGGCCTTGCGCCTGGCCAAGAACGATATCAAGAAGGCTGTGGTGCTGCTCACTAACCAGTGCGCGCCCCTGCCTGGACTACAGCGGCTACGAGCACATGGACAGCGGCGGTGGCCCTAGTGGCTGGGACGGACCCTCGCGGAAGGAGCAGGGGGGGTTTCACCCACCGCCCGCCTACCACGAGGTGATGGACGCTGAGGGGTCACCTGCAGAGGACAATCAAATCAAAGATGGCTGCGCCCATGTGATGTTGGCAGCAGACATTGACCTCCTTTCCGTCTAATCACTGGGTCCTGGCGTGGCAATCTGAATATGAGGATAGGCTGAGCTGGACTCTCCAAGAAATAAAGCAAAGAAGAGAAGAGGAGAAATGCTCCAGGAATGCTCCAGCCATGTGAAGGTCAGCTGTAACTTACCCTGCCTGCCAGCTTCAGCCAGCCATGCCACTTCTGCTGCAATAAAAGACTATTTCCCCTCTGGAACTGGCAAGGCATTAACTACCAGCAACCGTGTGCTTCCTCTGCCTCACCGCTGCGACCCCTGGCCCAGGGACCCCGTCGCCTATGCCCACTGAGGAGCGATGGGACCCGTGATGCACCCCACCAAGAAGGGCAGGACCAGCTTGCCAACCACCTGGTCGCCATCCCCTCCTACGTCTGCTATGTGCTCCTCCCGCAGTCCCTGCATCTGCTGGACAGGAAGTGCTTCTGGCACCTCAAAGATCAAGTTCAAATGACTGTTAGGAATGGTGGCTTTGTGGGGCTGGTACGAGCTACACAGGGGATCCTGTCTACAGTGCTGCCTAAGCAAAGATTCTTGTTTGACACCATGATTACAATTCAGATCGCTCTGTTACTGTATTCTGTTGAATGCTGTAAAGTGGAAACCATGTGTGCCAGACAGCAGCCGAGAGGAGGTAAGACTATGACTGAAGAGTCAGTGTCTGACCAGCAGATAGCTGAATGATAAATAGCCTGACATGCCATACATGTGAGGGAGGGTTGCCAGACCCTGAATTGCATATGCGTGCTCACAATGTGGATGGCCTTCCTCGGGCCAGGGCTCAGTGTGTTCACAAGTGAGATGGTCTCCCGTGGGCCAAGGCTCCGTGTGCTCACAATGTAGATGGCCTCCCGTGGGCTGGGGCTCCCTGTGCTCACACCACGAACTTAGTCTCAAAGAAGATGGACAAAACTGGTCTTCCTCAGCTTTATCATGTATTCTTAACCATGTGAAACTAGGAGCTCAATCACAACTATCTACATCCTTAATGTATTTTCTTTTATGGCTTACATGTTATTTTATATTGTTCAATTTAAAAAATTAGGACATAGGGCTGGAGAGGTGGCTCAGGGGTTAAGCCTCCGCCTTGCAGGCGAAGGGTCCTGAGTTCGGATCCCAGATCCCACGTATAGACGCCAGACGGAAGCGGGGGCGGCCTGCGCTTCTGGTCCTGGTAGGGCGGAGCCTGTGAATCCCGGGGCAGAAGGAGGTGGAGGCGTCCATGGTGGTTCGCGAATTCATCCGTGGTTCTACACACACACACACACACACACACACACACACACACACACACACACACACGCGCGCACATACACACACACATGCGCACAGTTGAATAAATGATAATAAAAAAAAAATTAAAAAAAAAAATTAGGCCATAAAGGCAGAAGGTGGACATGCTAGGGAAATGTCCAGGGGAAATGGGAGGGAGATAGGGGTAGCTATGATCAAATGCATTGTCTGCATGTATGAAATTGTAAAAGAGTGAAAATAAAAAAATTTTTTTTGAAAAAAAAAGATCAGCAAAAGTGACAACAGAAAGTTGAAGAGGATACCAAAATTATCAGGAAAAGGAACAGGAAGGTACTGACAAGTATACTAAGAGTCTGGTTCAAGAAAATAAATTAGGGGCAGATGAGATGGCATAGGGGATAAAGGCACCTGAGCAAACAACTGATGACCCGGATTTGAGTCCTAGAGCCTACATTATGAAAGGAGAACCAACTTCTAAACGCTATCCTCTGATCTACACACACACAAACACACTAATAAAGAGAGATTGCTCAGGGGTTAAGATACTGCCTCAAAAGCAGAAGGTTCCAAGTTCAGATCCCAGGTCCCATGTAAGAACACCAGGCAGAAATGGCAATGGCCTGCACCTCCACCCTGGTGAATGGAACCTGGGAAAACCCAGAGCTAAGCAAAAAGGAGATAGAAGCAATCCAGGATGACTCCTGAAGTCAACCTTGGTCCTCCACAGGGAACATGGTATCCTCTGATATACTCACACACACATACACAAAATTTTTTTAATTAACTTTTTTTTTTACCACGTATGCTGGTATACATGTGAGGGAGGGTTGTGTGATATGTGTGTGGAATGCTCGACTTCTTTTTTGCTTTGCTCTGGGATTTCCTAAATTCCACTTTCCATTGCAGGAGCTCTCTCTCCAGACACAAATAATAAAAAATTTAAAAATAGAGCACCACAGATGAAAAAGTACCTTAGTAGAAAACTAGAATTTGGTAGAGCAGCTTTGAGAAGAGAGATGGAAAATTTTAAGTATTTTACAAATACACTTTCAACTATCTAAAGAAAAAGTTATGAAAAAAAAAACCTCTTCACATTAAAAGAGATCAAACCTAAATAAACTTAACACGTGAAGGGATTAACTGCACAAATATTAAGAAAAAATATTACAGGTACTGCACCTGGGCCGGAGAGAGACAGCTCAAAAGGGAAGAGCGCCTGCTTCCAAATCTGGCGACCTGAGCTTTATTATTAGAAGCCCACATTATGGAAGGAGCAAACTGACTCTATTATCTCTTTTTCATAAATAAATTAATTTTTTTAAAGTATAAATACCCTAGGACAGGGCATGATGGCATACATCTATAGTCCTACATACACAAGAGGCTGAGGCAGCTTGGGCTAGATGAAGAGTTCAGGTCCATCCTGGGAATTTAGTGAGACCTTGTCTGAAAATAAAAACAGAGAACTCAGGATGTGTCTCAGTGGTAGTGCACATGCTTAGAACAAGGATTTGGGTCCAAATTCTAGTACACAAAAAATAAAAATAAAAACCCATAAATGCTAAGTTGGCCTTAAAAGAGGCTGGAGAGGTGGCTCAGGGGTTAAACCTTTGCCTTGCAGGCAGAAGGTCCTGAGTTCAGATCCTAGACCCCACGTATAGGGAAGCGGGGGCGGCCTGCATTTCTGGTCCTGGTAGGGCGGAGCCTGTGAATCCGGGGCAGAGTAAACAAGGAGAAGGTGGAGGTGGTCCATGGTCATTCCCGAATTCGCCCGTGTTTCTACACACACACACAGACACGCACGCAAAATTGAATAAAAAAAAAATTGGCCTTAAAAAATGCATGTCTGCCACTCCAGAACTTAAGAGGCTGAGAAAGGGCAAAAGGTTACAAGATGATCTTGGACAATGAAATGAGACAATATCTAAATAGGTAAATATATAAATAAGGATGGTTCAGAAAAATCTTTTATGACGTTTACATAGTGTGATTTTATAATTCCCTCAGTTATAAGAAACAAACTTTCTGTAACAATTTTCATGTTCTCTATGAAGTATCTGATTCTTTTACTACTGTGCAGAAAAATATTATTCCAACAAATCTCCATCACATACATGCAAAACCGATGCTCAAGTGTATTCAAGTAGGTACCCCTTCCTTCTTTAGGGGTTTCTGTAATTCTAACTCAGACACGCCATTCACAATGTTGCACATTCAGGTGCTAATGGTCTCTTGAGACTGGAGAAATCAGGAACTGAGTGCTCCTTTACCTTCCCTTCTCCATATAGCAATAGCCCAGTATCAGACAGGCACCATTTTCAGAGAGCATATTTCTTCAAAATCAATGTTTAAATAGTTTTAAGAAAAACAAACATTTTAATTGCCTGATCTAGGCTCTAAAATATCAGAATGATTTAGTGAACTCATTACAATCCTGTTATGTTACAAAAAAAGTTTTTGGTAAACTTAAAAAAAAAAAAAAGCAAACAACTCACATCTTGGCTCAGAGCAGAAAACGTTTTCTGAAGCTCTTTGGCGAAGTCCAAATTATGAAGCACTTCTTCATACTTTTCCACTGCTTCCTACCAGACAGAAAAAAACAGCAGCACCAATGTGTCAAAATTGCCAGTGACAAGACTTTATAGGCTAACCATTTACCACACACAGAAAAGTATTTCCTCTAAAAAGTAATTATGGAAACTATCTACAGGTCATATAAAATTAAACATAACGCCATAATTTTTTAAAATATCTACTGAAACAGTACATGGCACAGGGGTGGAGAGAGAAGAAGGGAGGGGAAGAGAGAGATCAAGCAAGTATAGCTGGAAGTCAGAGAAAAACTTTTGGAAGTCATTTTTCTCCTTCTACCATATAGGATCCAGGAATCGAACTCTAGTTGCCAGTTTCGTGTGCAGATGCCTTTATCTCTGTTTAGTCATCTTGCCTCTCCTGAAATACTTTTTTTCTTTCTTGTTGTCTTCTGTTTTAGAGACAGGGTCTCACTGCATTTAGATGACCTGGAATGCATGTGTAATCAGGCTGGCCTCAAACTAGCAATTTTCCTGCCTTTACCTCCCCTCAAGTGCTGTCATTATAGTTGTGTTCTATGTTTTTATAGAAATAAAGAACCAGAAAATAGAGAAATATGAGAATTGGAGTCCTAATTCTACCCTACTTACAAAGTTTAAGTAACAGGCCTGTGAGTTTTAAGATCACTGAGACAAGAGTCCCCAGTGAATAGAAAAAGCATATTCCTCTATTTTTGTGTGTGTATATGTACATGCATGTGTTTCTGTATATGTTCTATGTATGTGTGTTATATATATGTTATTTACATAGAACATGCACATGCAGGCATGAAAATAAACACCAGACCCCAACATCAGGTGGCTACCTTGATCACTGTCTACATTTTTTGAAACAGGGTCTCTCACTGAATCTGGAGTTCATGGAATCAACTAGGCTGGCAAGCCAAGGACCTCTAGGTATAGACACACCTGGTAGAAAGTGCTGCCTAATAGATAAGGAATTCTCATTTATTGATTTAAAAAAAAAAAAAAAGGATAAAAGGCTGAGGAACTAAAATCAGAAAAAAAAAGTACACAGGTCTCATTGGCGTTTTATGACGTACCTCAAGGAATAAGGCCCTTAAGGATATCTGTCTATCCTAGAAGTGTCTCATGAACACTCTCTGCCCCACGTTCAATTATCAGGAATGCTGATCCTCCTAGTTCTCAGGCTCACCATCCAAGCATACATCACGCACCAGAAATAGGAGAGCTCTCCCATGTTCCTCATCTCCCTTTCCAACAAACTGATGGGCACTTATGTGTGTCCCTGTAGAAACCCAAGGGTGACTTCAGGAATTATCCTGGATTGCTTCCTTCTGATATTTCCAAGGCTCCGCCCACCAGGACCAGAAGTACAGACCTCTGCCATTTCTGCCTGGAGTGGCAGTCTTAAGCGGAGTCAGCTCTCCAGCCCTAGATCAAATAATTTTAAATGTATTTTGTTTCTTTGAAGAAGGCACAAAATTTATTACATCAAAACAGCTATCAATTTGAAATGAACAAGTATATCAAGGACAAATTTAAAAAAATGTAAAAACACTGTAGCAAAACATGATATCTCTGGGCTGAAGAGATGGCTCAGAGGTTGACTCTGCCTCACAAGCAGAAGTTCCTGAGTTCGGATCTCAGGTCCCACGCAAAAACACCAGGCAGAAATGGCAGCAATCTGTACTTCCAGTCCTGGTGGGCAGAGCCTGGAAAATCTCAGAAGAAAGCAAATAGTAGGCAGAAGTAATCCAGGATGATTCCTAAAGTCACTCATAGTCCTCCATAGGGACACACAGTACCCTCTGATACATATACATACACACACAAAATAAAGTTTAAAAAAATCTGAAAAAAAAGAACATGATATCTCTTATCTATAATGTCAGCACTCAGCAGGATGAAAGGCAGGAAGATGAGTTCAAGGTCAGCCTAAGCAACATAGTGAGACCTTATCTTAAAAAAAAATAAATAAAAGTTCAATATTTACAGTAAATTGAATTTTTTGAGCTGGGGATATAACTCAGTAACAACATGTTCAAAACCTGGAGTTCAATCTTTCACACCAAACATGCCCTACTAACAAAGGCTTGACAATTCAGGATACATCAAAGAGATTTAAAGGGAACAACTGCTGGCACCTGAAACAAACTACAATACGTGGATTATGGCATGGAAAATATCAGGTGTAGATTAAACAGTCAAGAGCTAAAACTTTAAGTATGTTCTTTTTCCATCAGCCCAAGCATACATTAAATTTCAATATATATGGTAACTCAGCTGGCCTACATTCTCTTAATCCACACCACCTAACAACAAAGTAACAAAAAGACCTATCTGTAAGACTAATTGACAGAGAAATCCACTGGGTTCCATATCTTCTTTGGTCTATCAAATCTGTAATTTCACCAAATCCACCTAAAATTGTATTTAAAAAGAAAAAAAAGAAGAAGAAAAAGAAGAACCAGACGGGCTAACACAAAGGAGCACAAATCACTTACCAACTGGTCTGGGTTAAGCTGCTCTCCATTTTTCAAGCGATCCTTGTAATCTTCCAGCTTGAGCTACAAGAGAAAAACTTTTATCTATTAAAAGTCTGACTGAAAACTGTAGCAGCTACAGTTCTGCAAATAAGCTATCAACCTGCCAACCATTTCATTACAGAGAGCAGCAATTGTATCTGAGTTCCAAGTAAGGAAAAAATTAGTAACATCAGTGTGCTGTGTCTGAGCAGATTCCTGGTGGACTTACTCCAACTTAGTAGCTATTTCACGAAGTTGGCTGAAGGAAATGAGAACGCCCACCAACCAGGGTTTGCCTGCTACAGCTCAAAGGTAGAGCAACCTCAGCTCTAAGAACAAGTGAGCAGCACAAGTCCCGGAAGCCAGGGTGCATAGATGTTGGCATTTCAGCTATCTGAATTATGGCTCTACAGTTAGAGACAGCAAAGTGCCTCTGAAGACAGAACACTCCTACATAAAGAGATATACCTACAGAAAGTCTGAAGCAGGGGATGGTGCTTGTGGCAACAGGCCGTATGGCAAGTGCTTCATTCCCTTTCACATCACACAATTCACCATTTTATATGAAGCAATGGACTAGAGTTGAGTTATATACATAAGCATCTCTCACAAGAAGAGTAACTTTATGTGATCAACAGAATCCCTGGAAATTCTGTGTTCTACTAAAAAGATTCAACTGCCAAGGCTTATGAAAGCAGCACAATTAAGAGTGTAAGCTTTTCAAGGTATTTAAACGAATCTGAAGTTTCCCCAAATCAGGTATGAAGGCATCAGTCATCATGTTTAGGGGTTTTGATGTGCAGGGAATAATGAGATGTGAAAAGGGATATTTAAATAGACAAAAAAGTCAGATTATTGGAATATGAAAATACAGAGCTTAGAGGAAATAAGGCTAACAAAAAGAATTCTCAGCATGCTAGGATTCATTGCTATGAAGTAGCCTACATATCTAGCAATTGAGATTTTTATATTAGCCTACACTGTTTACAAAAAAAAAAAACCCTTTTTAGAACATCTAGATAAGGTATTTGATTTAAAAAAAATATTAACTTGACACAAACGTAAATACACACACACACGAAAAAATTAGAAAAAATTAGTTTAAAATTTCAAAAGCAGCAAACCCTTTTTCTCTTAATGGCTTCTATTCATAACTAATCTACTTAAAACAGAAGCATTTAAGTGAATGTTGGAGATATCTGAGTTATCACAACTAGGAGCCTTAGGGAGGATGGACAGTGTTTCTGGCACTTTGTGGGCAGATAGAAGGATTGTTGCTAACTATCCCATAATGCTCAGCCCTTCACAAGGCGTGATGGGACAAAATGTCAGCAGCATGATGGCTGAACTAGCTCCACATGAGTTCATGCTTACATTACAATTCAGTTACCTGTTCAACTGTGTGGTATTTTCCTAATAAAACTTTCTAATGAGGGTATAAAAATATAAAGTTATTTTTCATACTAAATTTTGTTTGAGGAAATACACGGAAAACACACTGTCTTAGCCATAGAATCATGACATAACTCACCACACAAGCATTTTAGAGGCTCTTGCTATGTATTGACTTTACTCAGGAAATGAGAAATGATTTGGATATTTGCAGCAGCACTTACTGATACGTTATGTTGCTGACAATCCTTACGTCTGTTTACAAGATTACTTTCACCAAACACTCTAAAACTAATAGGTAGGAACATGAAAACTGGCCCTGAAACATTCTTTGGCTATTATCTTAGCAAAAGCCTGTACTCTGCAGCACTGCTTTGCAGTATCAACTGCTGTAAAAAGCCACAAGAAACAACCTGAAGTGTCAAACTATTATGACAAGAAACATTAATATACACTCGAGTCACCCTTGGGCCTCCAGAGGGACACACAGTGCCCTCTGACACACAGAGGGAGAAAGTAAGAGAGGGAGGAAGGGAGGGAGGCTGGAGAGATGGCTCACAGATTAAGATTCTGCCTCACAAGCAAAAGGTCCTGGGTTCAGATCCCAGGTCTCTTGGGGGGAAAAAAAACGCCAGGCAGAAATAGGTAGCTTGTACTTCTGGTCTTTGTGGGCAGAGCCTGGAAAATCCCTGAGCAAAGCAAAAAGAAGGTAGAAGCAATCCAGGATGTTTCCGAAAGTCACCCTTGCTCCTCTACAGGGACACATAGTGCCCTCTGATACACACACACAGAGTTTTTACTGTAAAGAGTACTGTTATTTACCTGTGTTGACAACAGCATGTAGCAGTTGTTAAACTTCCTGGCAAATATTCCCAAGGCTGGCTAAATTTTGAAGAAAACACACCACATTCGCTTATACAAAGAAAATGTCAGTTTCTTAACACTGGTTTAAGATCATGCATATACAGGGCTGAAAGGAGCAACAGTTACCTTCTTTTTCTCGATGTTTCTAATTTTGTGTTTAAGGCATATGAGTCCATTATCAATGTAGGTCTCATAAGCCTGAGAAGGAGCCACAGCGGAACTGAAAGTAGCCTGCAGAGGGCTCAAGGGCCGCTGGCTTTCCCCTGGAAGACTGTCGTTCACTTGGGGTTTGGCTGATTTCATGTTCCCTTTTCTTCCCTCCTCGGAATGTCCTGAAGGTGACTGGAAACCAAAGAAGATGAAGAAAATTGTACCACTGAAACAGATGAGGCGCAAGGGTGGGGGAGAGGGAGTTAATACAAACGAAAGTTTAATGGGAACAACCAGCTTTAACTTCTGCAAAGTCTAGAACCACTTTCTTAAAACCCTTCTACAAAAATAAGCATAAAAAGTTAACTGTGCCTTAGGACACAATCGCCGAGTACTGGGCAGCACGTAGTAGCCAGTAAAGATACTCTTTACAAAGGCAAAATTTACAGCGTGGGATGTTTCTTGTTCCATTTCCCACGCTCTCAGACAAGAAATGCTGCCGGCCTCCGACCTCTCATGTTCTTCCAAACCTCCGTCACCAGTAGCCGCGGGAAGAGAAAAGCTGACTTTCCACTTTGGGACCCGACCCCTCGCCGCAGCCCCGATCTCGGTCACATCAGTCTGAAGGAACCAGCAGTTTCCAGAACAGAACGCTGAGGGTTCGGGCTGCTCGGGACCAGCCGGGCGCGCTGGCGCCCGTCAGCCGCGGCGCGGCCCAACCCGCCGCGCTTCCCAGCCGACCGCTCGCGCCCCGACCCCGAGCCCACCCTTTCCAGCCGGGAAGCCTCTCCCCGCCCCGCCGCGGGGCGCTCTGCAAAGCCGCGAGGGAGGCCCGGGAAGGCTGAGGCGCCGCGGGCGCGCCGGACCCGCCCGCCCCGCCGCCCCCGGACCCGCCCGCCCCGCCGCCCCCCGGACCCGCCCGCCCCGCCGCCGCGCCGCCGCCCCGCCGCCCCGCCGCCCCCCGGACCCGCCGCCCGGACCCGCCCGGACTCGCCACCCCACAGCCCCGCCGCCGCCCGGACCCGCCACGCCGCAGCCCCGCCCACCCCACAGCCCCGCCACCGCCCGGAACCGCCCACCCCGCAGCCCCGACGCAGCCCGGAACCGCCCACCCCGCAGCCCCGCCGCAGCCCGGAACCGCCCACCCCGCAGCCCCGCCGCAGCCCGGAACCGCCCACCCCGCAGCCCCGCCGCCCCGGCCCGCGCAGCCCCGCCGCAACCTCGCCGCAGCCCGGCTTCACCTCGCCGCCGCCTCAGGGAGCGCGCGCGAGGCCGGCTCGCGGCGAGTGGCGCCACCCGCACCGCGTCTCCTCCCGTCCTGCCCTCGGCCCTCCTCAGCTTGGCCTGCCGCGTCCGCGCAGGAGCGCAGCGCCGACTCTGCTCGTGCCAGGCCCGCCACTCAGGCGCGCGCGGCTTAACTAGGCCGCGCCCAGATTCCGCCCACTTCCGGTGCCCTGACCGCGTTCCTCGCTCGCTTGCTCCTAAGAAGCCTCGACCCCGCCCCCTACTTCCGGTCTCGCCCCTCTCGCACCTTTAGTCGGCCTTGACCACGCCTTCTTTCCGGTGCTCCCGACCGACCCCCATCCGGTCCCTTCCGGTGCCCCACCCCCGGGCAGCGGCTGGAGAAATGAGTTCCCCGAGCTGCAGTGCGGTTCGGTCGCTGAGCCGGTCGCTGTTGCCAGGTGCCCTGACGAGGCCTTGAGAACCCCACGTGCCGCATGTACCGATCTAGAGCGTGCACCGACCCAAAGCAGGAGATCTCAGTCTCCGGCTAAGAGGGCAGCACGCCCTGTGGGGCATAAGCAGTAAAGGCTACCGGCCAGACTTCGATGGCTTAGGTAGACAATTTAGAAATTCGGTGACGCTTTCGACCCCAGGTAACCGTCCATCTCAAGGGACAGCTTTCGACCCCAGGTAACCGTCCATCTCAAGGGACAGGCTGTCAAGAGCAGAGTGCTCCAGGACAACATAGCTACACAAGCCGAGTAACTGCAGCTTTCACGATAGGTCACTGGTATTTAGTGATAGAGTCACGGGCACTCAAAAAACTGGTAGAATTCTCAGTCGGAATGCTTAAGGTTGGAAAAAAGGCCGGAAGAAGGACGGTGCTTATTTATTTGTTTATTATGAGCAAGTGTTCTGCACTTCTCTCCTTCCACCACGTAGGCTTCTGGAGATCAAACTCAAGTCTTCAAGCCTGCAACCAGTCGCCTTACCTACTGAGCTATCTCACCAGCCCTGACAGTGTTTCATGTATCAAATCAGTCTGCTTTAAAAAAGAAAAAAGCAAGAAGTCAGCACAGCTGTAATCCCAGCACCAGGGAGGCAGGAGGACTTCTAAGAGTTTAAAGCCAAGAGTTTAAAGTCTTAACCAGATAAGACTGTCTTTTTTTTTTTAAGGCCATAACGTGTCCCAAAATGTGTCCCAGTGTTTTCCAAATAAAATTGTTGTAGGGCCTGGCCTCAGGACTCTAGTGACAATCATTTAGACTAGCAGAACAAAGAAAGGCCAAAAGAATAATCAAGAAAAAAGTCCCAGTTAAAAGCCTGACTGCACAAAATGTTCTTGTCTTTGGTGTTCCTTGAGTGTTTTGCCTTCTGTTTTTCCGGATGGTGTTATGTACCTTAATGTATTTTGGCTTCAAAATCTCCGCACCCCACATGCAACCTTTAGATTCACACCAACATGAGTTTGTCCATTTGTCTCTTTAATTCTTACCAAAGAAAAAACAAGTTGCTGCATATGAAAGAAGTCTGACCCTCATCTTCAATATAAAATCCAAAAGTAGACTTAAAACATGTGAATGTAGTTGGAGATGACTCAGGCTATATATAAGGTGCCTGCCGCACAGCCATGGAAATCTGAATTCAGATCTCCACACCTAAAAACCCCTAAGGGATCACACATGTCTATAAAGGGGGTGGAGGCATGTCGGACTTTGTCTCAAAAAATAAGGTGGGGGGGCTGGAGAGGTGGCTCAGGGGTTAAGCCTCTGCTTTGCAAGCAGAAGGTCCTGAGTTCGGATCCTAGACCCCACATATAGACGCTGGTGGAAGCGGGGGCGGCCTGCGTTTCCGTCCTGGTAGGGCGGAGCCTGTGAATCACAGGGCAGAGTAAACAAGGAGGTGGAGGAGTCCATGGTGGTTCCCGAATTAGCCCGTGGTTCTACACACACACATATATACATACACACGCACGCACACACGCATACACCCACAATTGAATAAATAATAAATAAAAAACAATAAGGTGGGGATTTATGAGATAGCTCATTCAATAAAGGTGCCTGCATGCAAACCTGACAACCATACTCCATTACCAGGAGCCCACATGACTCAAAACCAACTTCCAAAAATTGTCTTCTAATCTACACACGAACATGAAGGGCACACATTTGTATCATGAGTTGGCACAATGTTACAATGTGGCGTATGAGCTAGTAATAAACCTGATGGTAGTACTTCCAACCAAGGGTAATAGCACATACTCGAAACCCCAGCTTTCATCCCAAATTTGTAGGTAGCCTGGGCTGCATAGGAAGACTGACTCAAAAAAAAAAAAAAAATTCAGGATTAGAGAGATGGCTCAAGTATTTTAAGCCTTTGCCTCATGTGATAGTTAAGCCTGGGTGTCAACTTGACACACCCGGTATTAACTAAGCTGAGCTGAGACCGCCTCTGGAAAGGATCAACTGAGACTACTTGAAAGGATAGTACATGCCCTAGATCCTATCAGAAATCCAAAGCTCTCAAAGGATTCTCTCAATACTACATCATATAAGAAGAAGCCACCAAGGAGAACAGATGTCTTCTTGCAGCTGTGCTAGGAATCGTTCTTCCTTCCGGCCGCCCGGACTAAGACACTAGGAGTTCTCCAGCCTTCAGCCATCACTCACTTGACTACCGAACTGAGCAGCTAGCTATTGGCAGCCATCGTTGGACTACCTCAGCTACTGGCAGCCATCGTTGGACTACCTCGGCCATATCTGTAAGCCAACTCAATAAATTTCCTATATCTATTATATATATATATATATATATATATATATATATATATATATATATATATTCGTTCTGTGAATTCTGTGACTCTAGAGAACCCTAACTAATACACCTCACAATCTGAAGGTCCTGAATTCTAATACCACATCCCATATAAAAATGCCAGGGGGGTACTGGAGAGATGGCTCAGAGATTAAGACTCTGCTTTGCAAGCAGAAGGTCCTGAGTTCAGATCACAAGTCCCACGTAAAAAATGCCAGGCAGAAATGGCAATGGTCTGCACTTCCTGCTCTGATGGGTGTAGCATGGGAAATCCCAGAGGTAAGGAAAAATGATGTAGAAACAATCCAGGATGAGTCCTGAAGTCATCCTTTCCTTGGTCCTCTGCCGGGACACACAGGACACAGTACACATGTACACACACACACACACACACACACACAAAATGAATGAATGAATAAATAAATAAAGCGAAAATTATTTTTTTTTAAAGAAAGCCAGGCGGGGGAATTGGGGGGGAGGCATTGGGGGATGGGGAGGGAGGGAGGGAGACCAAGGGGTTCGGGGGGAGGAGGAGGGAGGGAGAGAACTGGTCTACCTATTAAGTTTGTATGAGCGGAAATAATAAAAAATGTATTAAAAATTAAAAAAAAAAAAAAAAGAAAGCCAGGCGGAAATAACTGTGGTCTGTACTTCCCACCTTGGAAGGTGAAGCCTGGGAAAACCCAGGAGCAAAACAAAGAGAAGGAACCACAATCCAGGGTGATTCCTGAAGTCACCCTTGGGCCTCCACAGGCACAGACACATATTCAAAGGTTAACACACACAGGTTAAAAAAAATGTCCAAGCTGTAGACATGACTTAGGGGTTAAGCCTTTCTTCCTCACAAACCGAAGGACCTCAGTTTGGGTATTGAATCCCATATAAAAACCACCAGGCAGAAATGGTGGCAGGCTGCACTTCTGGCTCTGAAAGGTAGAATCTGAGAAACCCCAGATCAAAGCAAAGAGGAGGTGGAAGCAATCCAGGGTGATTCCCAAAGTCTCTTTGGACCTCCAAAGCACACAGTGCTTTCTGATATATATACACACTTAAAATTATTTTAGGCCAGGTTAAAAACTATCATTTGGAGCATAGAGATAAAGTCATAGATCCTAATTACTCTAATAATAATGTATGTGAATTATTTTCCAGCATGGATTGTAAAAATGAGTCAAAATGCAAAAACAAAAATAATCAACTTTCACTTGCTGTAAGGTATAATCTATATAAACTTAGCACAGCATTGACAAGAGAATGTTCAACAGTAATGCTGCAGGGATCTGAGGCAGATCACAAGTTCTAGATCAGCCTTCACTACCAAAAAAAAACAGCTTTACAGGGGCAGAGAGCATAGCTCTGTGGCAGAGTGCTTTCTAGCATATGAGGCCTTGACCTCATTACCACAATTGCAAAAAATTAAAAACTTTTAACAGATGAAAGAAAGAAACAACTTTGCTATGGGAGAGGATTAAAAGGAATGAATGCAATTGTGCAGTTTGTTTTGCAAACTGCCCCCAAAACCTTTGACAGGGATTAGTTTATTTTCCCCTCCTCCTTTCCGTATTTTCTATAAAATTTGATTTGTCTTGCCAACTGGAAAGCACTATTTGTAGACTTAGGCTTGCCAAGGAATACTTCAAATGTGATAAGAGAAAAAAGTATTGTTTTAAATCAATCATTGAGTTCCATCAACAGATGTTTATTAGATATCTGTTGTGTAGGGAGTCATGGATACCTGCCTGCCTAGAACTGAGCAGAAACTACTAAGAGCTGCATTGCAAAATAATCAGACCAAGGCAGGAGGCGGGGGGAACACTACACTTTGAACATGGTTTGATTTTTACAAAATCCTTTGAAAATACATAAGGCCCTCCAGGGATGTGTAGGCTATAGCTCCTTTCATTAACAGAGCTGTGAGTTGCTAAAACCCAATCCATTTCCCAAAGGACATAAAAGCTAGTTGCATTTTGTTTTTATATATTTTAAATATTTATATATTTTGTCATAGATTCTAGCTAAAGTCTGCTTGCCAGTACTTTACAAGAAATGTTTCAAGAGAGCCTGAAGAGGTGGCTCAGGGGTTAAGCCTCTGCCTTGCAGGCAGAAGATCCCGGGTTCGGATCCCAGACCCCACGTATAGACTGCGGGCAGAAGCAGGGGCGGCCTGCGTCTCTGGTAGGACAAAGCCTGTGAATCCGGGGCAGAGTAAACAAGGAGGAGGTGGAGGCATCTATGGTGGTTCTCGAATTCGTCCATGATTCTACACACACACACACACATACACACACACACATACATACACAACGCGCACGCATGCATACACACACAATTGAATAAATAATAAAAAAATTAAAAAAAAATAAAAATAAAAAAATGTTTCAAGAAAGTAGAGGTAAGCACATAGGCCTCAGGAAGGAAGAAAAAGATATAATCACTTATATAGATATAATTATTTTTAGCTACTATATAAAGTAATGCATCGCATCATGGCATTTGCATATATGTTGTTATATTTTGTTCATATTCAGACCCTTCAATGGCCTGACCCTCTTCCCATTTAAAGTGTTTTTAAGAGAATCCCTAGTTTCTAGTGAGCTTTTTCCTGACTTTTTGAAACAGGATCTTACTCTGTGGTCCGGATTGTCTTGGAGCTACACAGTGAGGTCCTGTTTCATAAAAACATCAGAAAAATGGGAGGTTAGAGAGATGACTCAGGAAAGCGTCTGCTTCACAAGTGTGAGCACCAAGTTCTGATTCCCTCTGGGCAGTGTAGCAAATGTCTGTGACCTCAGAAATGGACTGTCCCAGACAGGAGGGTCCCTGGTCTTGCTGGCCAGCCTGTCTGTGACCTCAGACACGGGGAGTCCCAGACAGGAGGGTCCCTGGTCTTGCTGGCCAGCCCATCTAATCTAATGGTGGTAGCAGGTCAGGAAGGCTCCTGCATCAGAAACGAAGTGGGCAGCTGCAAGGTGGCTCAGCAGGCAAAGCTACTTGCATCAGGATTCTAACCTGATTCCCAAAGTCTACAGGACAGAGAAAACTGAGGCTACAGAATTGTCCTCTGACCTCCACATGTAGCATAACACGTGCCCCACCCCCAAGATCAATAAATACAATTTCAAAATATTAAAAAAACAAGGTAGAGAATGACTGAAGAAAACCCCTGAAGTTGACCTCTGGCCTGTACATGCTCACACATGCATGTACAACACACACACACTACTGAAAAAAAAAAAGCAACAAAGCAGCATTTTGCTATTGTCATGGTATGTAGATTTTCATGGGAAATAGGCAAAAAAGATATGGACCTCCATTATATTTTTATCCATAATACCAAGCCACTGGGTTGAGCATGTGGTAAGCAGTAGAGCACTCATCTAGCATGTGTGAGGGTCTGGATTTAATTTTCAGCACACATAAAAAGTGGAAGGTTCTACTTCCTAAAGAAAATGTCGAAGACTAATGAGCAAAAACGCTGCATTAAGAAATACAGAGAAAAAAAAAGAAATAAAAGAAATACGGAAGCCATTTATGAGGCATACAGTGGCGTATCTCTGAGATTGTTCCCTGAGGGGCAAAAAGTCCTTATACCTGACTCAAGGCTGTCATCCTTAGGCAATCAAATCATGGGTGAAGGATACTTCCTGAAGAACAGCACAAGCGAGGAGCTTCAGCCGATGCGTGGGGTGTCCCTTGGTGCTAAAGGACTAGATGGCACCAGTAGTTTCCACCTGCCCTGCAGCGTGGGCCTAGCACCAGCCTGAGGCGCTTCCCCTGCCTGCAAAATGGGAAGTGACAGGTCCCTGGAGTGGCAAGAAACAGCTTGTGCCTACGGGTCGTTCTTGCTGTTCACTTGGCTGCTTTTTCCTGCCTACACTCTGTTCCCATAGCTCTGTTACAGATTGTATCTGCATCTGATTTTTTTTTTTAGTTTATCCCTTGACACCCACACATGTGTATAGTGCATTCTCTCTGCCCCTTCTTATTTCTCTCCTTCCCACCCTGTTGAAGAGCAGCAAGACTTATCTTTGGCCAGATGTGATCCCCGCATAGAAAAATCTCTGAAGTCCAAGACCGTGAAGTGATGGTACCGAGATGCTGCTCGGCTACCTCAAGTTTGGAGGTTGTGCACCATAAATGAATTTCCAAAATAGGTTCTAAACAACAGAAATACCTTTATAATCTTGTGCTATACAATGAATAAAATTCAATCTGGCTTATTCTTATGATCTCACCCCTTGTGGTCTACAGAACTACCACTGGTTTGTGGCCAGTCTGGGCTCTTGGGACAGGGTAGATTAGAGTTTCAAGAAAACAAGAAGTAAAATCTGTAGTTCTTGGGCTAGGGAGATGGCTCAGTGGACAAAAGTGCTAACCACGCAGTGCAAAGATCTGAGTTCGAATCTCCAAAAGCCAGCCAGGTAGAGTAGCAAATCACCGGAAAAGGAATGAAGAGACAGAACCCAGAGGCAGGTCCACACAGTGCAAGCTCTCACATCCCAGGAGAGGACTTGACTGCACAGCCCCCTCTGCAGAGCTTCCTGGGGGTCTGCTTTCACCACTTCCTGCCAGACTTGGAAAGCCTGTTGTTGCCTCGGCGGGTAGGAGGGGACCCGCCACAGCAGTCATCCTGTGTGTTCTGTCTCTCTCCTCCTTGCGGAAGAAAGTACCAGGCGAAACAGTGAAACAGTGCTTTATTCTAAGTCTATGTAACAAGGCTATCTTTCAGAAGGTGTATAGTGAAGGAAAAGGAGGAAAGGGAAATTTGAGATATTTATCCCCAACTGAGGATGTGGCTGGAAGCACAGGAACAAAGAGGTAGTGATTTAGCCATAGGTCTAATGCCGTGAAGTGATGGTCTAAGGGCTTGGTTGACAGAAGGGAAGCCAGTGGATCAGGCTTCAAAGACTTTTATGCTTAAATGATCATATTTGTCTTATTTAACTACAGAATCGCCTTCACATTATAAAGCTGCCAAGGCGCTAATTGGGTGCTATGGAATGAAAGCGGGAGCTCAAGATCATTCTCCACTACACAGAGAGGTATAGGTCTAGCCTGGGTTAACATAACAGTCTCAAAAAAAAAAAAAAAAAAAAAAAAGACCAAGTATCACAGTGGCCAGAGAGCCCATGTATCCCAAAATACTCCCAGCGCTTCTGCTGGTGTGACTACAATAATATGCCTCAAATGCTCTGCAGCAACTTTCTTCTCCTTAGGTGAAGCCAGGATTGGAGTGCAAGGTCCTCCTGGGTGAGCTCCAGGCACTACCAGGGCTGGCACTGGTTCTCTATCTTGGTCAGGCTGGAGAGACAGTGTAGACATTAAAGTCTCTGCCTCGCGATCAAAAGGACCTGAGTGCAGACTCCCAGATTCAACAAAAGACAGAAATGTCAGTGGCCTATAATTCCAACTCTGGAAGGCAGAGCCTGGGAAACCCCAGAGCAAAGCAACAAGGAGGTAGAACCAGAATGACTCCCAATGTCACCACCCTTGGTCCTCCATAAGCACACTCAAGTGCCTGCTTCCACACAGACACACCCTCACCTACACATAATACATGCACACACACAATACCTGGGTCAGAGGGGTAGAAACATTTTTCAAACCTTCAAAATGTTTCCAGCCGGGCACAGTGTCTCACAAGAGTAAATCGGCAGGCCTGCCTCCAGTTTGAGGCTGGCCTGGGCCTAGAGTAAGATCCAATTTCAAAAAGTAAAAAAATAAATAATAAATAAAAACCACTTCCAAGGCTTAAATCTGAGCTGAAATATTTCCCTGTGATTTAGCTCACTTGGGTGCTGAACAGCGGAGCAGTGGGCGAGTTTCTGCATGTGAAATGAGGTGGCGGTGGGGTTGTGACTAGCACCCCCTGGTGGACATGCATGAGTTATGCTTGAGGAAATGGGCACTGTCAAAAACAGCTCTTCCTCCATCTTCTCAGTAACTCAGACATGGAAATCTGAAATGGCTCTAATTCTTTGCAAATGCCTGAATCCTGGCAGTTCTTCTTTGCACTTATTATTACTACTTTTTAAAATTTATTTATTTATTTATTTATTTATTCAATTGTGCGTGTATGTGCATGTATGTGTGGGTATGGTATGTATGTATGTGTGTGTAGAACCACGGACGAATTCGGGAACCACCATGGACGCCTCCACGTCCTCGTTTACTCTGCCCCGCGATTCACAGACTCCACCCTACCAGGACTGGAAACGCAGGCCGCCCCGCTTCCGCCCAGCATCTATACGTGGGGTCTAGGATCGGAACTCAGGACCTTCTGCCTGTAAGGCAGAGGCTTAACCCCTGAGCCACCTTTCCAGCCCCTACTATTACTACTTTTAAAATAGCAATAAGTGCACACATGCCACGAGTGGAGCGATCAAAAGTCGGTTCTTTCTAGCATGTGGGCTTCCAGGGAACTTAAGTCACTTGAGTGTTAACCCGCTGAGCTACTTTGTTTTTTAAACTAATTTTTTTTGAGATGGTCTTGCTGTGTACATGTATGTAACCCAGGCTTGCCTCAAACTCACAACAACCTTCTTTCTTCTCTACTTGTTGGTGTTGGGACCACAGACACAAGAACTTAAATCTAAACACTGTTCCATTAAGGACCTTACAGATCACTTTTCCATCCCTCACTAATTTACTTGGAAAAGCAAAATTAGAAGCCTGGAGTTGTCTGATGGAATGCAAGCAACCTCGAGCTGCTGCAATACATGGTAGAGCCATTGGCACTACTCACTGCACCAGTGAACTTGACAACTAAAGGCTGACCTTTGGGGACATTTGTGAAGAACTGGTAGTTAAGGCAAGTACTGAGCGACCCTGTGAGATGGTTTTTAAGTGATGAAGGAAGAACCAGTCCAGGGTGGTTGGGTGCAACTCAGTCCCTGGAAGGTGCCATGGATGGAAAGCCCTGATTTTCCTCATTTCAGCATACTCTGGTACACTTGCAAGTCTGCCAAGGAGGTTTGCCTTCTCAACAATTCCTGTGCCTATGGTATATAGCCAGTTCCCTGGATCTCTGGTGGTTCCTCATACTCAAATAAACTGGAGTATGAACTGTAATGGGATCATGAGTAAGAATAAAACCTCTTAAGTTGCTCAGGTCCAGTAGTGTTATCAGCAACACAAAGGCAAACTGTAACGCCCACTCCATAAATGGGGTTGCCTGTGAAAACCAGGGGTCTAGGCTGGGAGCAGCAGCAGACTAGAGAAGTTCAGCCTGTGGCTGGATGTATAGACATCTGCCTGACCACTGAGTACAGCCTTCGCGTGGCAGTCAACTCACCCTGGTGCAGCCCAGACCCTATACAACTTCCCAGCCCTGTGCAGTCTAGAATGTGGGGACTAATGAAACGTAAGATCTCTTGTGCAAAATATGTAGGTATTTTTTATGTTTGCTTAGTATTTTCCCTTCACCTTTGCTTTATTGAGGATAGGATCTCATATAACCCGTGTGTCTCCACAGTGCTACATAACCAAGGGTGGCTTTGAACCCTTTCCTCCTGCCTTCTCCTCACTGGTGGGGGCTTCCACATCTAGGAAGTTGCCTAGTATCAGTTTCATCCATGAAACCCACTAACATAACTGCTGGGAAGAATGCTCTGGAAGGCTTCCCCACATGGTACCTACCTAAGCTGATAATAAAAGTGTTGCCTATGGCAACTACAGGGTGGTGGGGAATAAAGTGGATTTGTTCTACAGCTGTCCAAGCCTCCACCCTTTCCATGTGGCCTGTCTCCCGATTTCACTAGCTACTCTCAGTGCGAGCAACCGCATCCTGTGGCTACTCCTCCCAGGCAGTAGTCCTGGGAACTGTTCTTCCCGAGGACTCCCTACCCCTCAAATTATTGAAGTTCCAGCTGGGTGTGGTGACAAGATTGATCTCAAGAAAAAAAAATTCAAGTCAACAAATCTACTATTCTCTGCCAGCATCAGACTCGAGAGAAGCCTTCAATGCTGACGGCTTCTGAAGGCCATGAGAAGAGGCTGGAGATCAAGCCAACAAGCATCTGTGGATACAGAACATGCAAAGTACAGTTGCCAGTCGAGATACTAAAGTACTGGATGCAACTCAGTGGTAAACAGAGACCGAGTTCAATTCCTTACAGCGTAGAACCTAACCAAACAGTACTGTGGAAAGAAAGGTGGGATCAGTGGAGGCTGGATGAGTGAGGGAGTCAAAAGTGAGCACAAATAGTGAAGAGTCAACAGCAGATTGGTTTGTAAAAGCAGCTTAAGACCCAAGAATCCACTTGTTACTGAAAGAAAAGGGACTTTGCAGGTGCCAATGAGCTAGCTCAGTAGGCACAGCGCCTGCTTGCACGCCTGGCAACCTGAATGTGATCCCTGGAAGCCCACAAGGCAGAAGGCCAGAACAGTTCTGAAAGCTGTTCTGTGACCTCCACCTGCCCACCTTGTATGCAAGCCTTCTCTCTCCATATACTTCACACAAAAGGCAGCTTAATTGTTCAGGTTCCTATTTTAGCCTCACCAGGGACTCCCCATTGTTGAGAATGTTGAACATAAACTCAAGCAGCAAATATCTCTGCAGTGGCAAAAACTCCTGGAGCTGGCTCAGAGCACAGGACAAGGGCGGTGACACACTTCAGCTGACTGAGGCCAGCACACCGGCAAGGTGTTTTTCCCCAGGGTGTGAGGAACATGAGGTTTTCTCAGGACTACAATGAGAAACCCAACTCCAGGCCTGAGAATAGGAGCTGTGGAATTACCTATGACCCACATGGCTTTCTCCTCCCTTCCCAGGATGCTCAAAAATGCAGAACCGGCTGCCAGGTCCCAGGGTGCTTCATCCTTGGGTTGGCACTGGGAAAGCATTCCCAGGAGAATAGCTGTGGAGGGTTCCTGGGGAGCTTCTCTTTCTGGCTACCGTAGCGAAGGACATCCAATTGTCTCACTTCCAGGAGACAGAAGAGCGAGGATAGGAGAGCGATGCTCCCACAGGACTCAGAGACTTACTTATCAGAGAGCAAGGTGGATAAAGGAGTGGGAGAAGCTGGGGACGGGGGAGACACTCCCACAGGACTCAAAAGTGCCAGAACTCTCCCCACTTGCTGACAGATAATGTTTGACTTTGCAGGGTATTTAATGCTTAAAAGCACTTGGCCTGCAGTGGGTGTACAATAGTAAAGAGGTTTTCCTTAGGTGCTACATGACTACATGTCAGGTTAAGAGGCCCAAGTCAGAGACTTGACGTGAACCAGCCTGCAATAGGGGCCAACCTTCGTGGGTCCCAGGCCAGTCTAGATTAATGTCTCATTACTCTGCCTCGAAAAATCATTTAAAACTTTAATCTGGATTCTCTCTTAGGCTTCTCATAGGATCCTGTTGTTTTGGTCAAATGGCTAGTAAGGTGCAAGGCTAGGAATGCAACCAGATCTGGATCCAAAATAAACTTCAAATGTTGACTTCTGCAGCTTTAACTCATCCTACTCTGTCCGCAGCCCCAGATTAATATACCGGGGATCCTCTGTCCTCCACTGTTAAGGCCATCCTGTGATAAGGTAATTACTATGCACACTCCAAAGTCTCCTCATGTGCAGTAAAAATTAGTTATTCTGATCAGAGACCTTCAAAACAAAACCACAAAACAGTTATTTTCTAGTAAGACTAAATTTATTCAATAGCCTAGTAAAAGTTTTGATTATAAGTATCCAACAGTATAAAAAGTACAAAACAGATCTGTAGATTTCTAATATATTAATACAAAGTGCATGACTACATACAGTACTTCCTACAGGCAGAGAGTGGAAGGGGAAGAAGCCTGGTTGAGGTCTAGTAATAAATAAATAAATACAGAAGTAGAGATGATCCATCTATGCTACCACCCACTGCAGCCAAATCGCACAGAAAACTCCCATGTTAAACAACTTGGGATGCCGGCTGGACTCTTGTACTAACCTCAAGGGCTGTGGTGAGCCAGCCGGCTACTGGTTAGTGTGCAGGTGGTGGTTTGTACTAGGTAGGTTTTTTCCCCAAAAGGAAGAGATACAAAATGTTTATAGACTAAGAATATAAAACTATAGGGTGCCGTAAAAAGTGGCTCACTCCTTATTGTGATATACTATGCAAATTAAAAATCCAGTTTTTAAAGAAGCACAGGTCCTGGCATTCTAAGGCAGCTCATGCTATCCCTTGATCGGAAGGAAGTACAAGTGGCACTTCTATTTTTCCTGAACTTTAAAGAGGAGGTGACCAAGGAACTTTGGTCTGGGTTCAACTCGGGGAGGGTATAGTGAGGACTTGGCCAATCTCCACGCTCAGAAACCCAACCCAAAGAAGTCAAACCTGAACCGATAGACTTAGCTTATCGCATACCTCTTGTCAATGTGTCAACTTTAAATAGTAAAAAAAAAAAAAAATTTTTAAGCCCAAACCCAAATAGGTTCTAACATGTCAAATAGCTACTCTACAGATAAAACCTCCACAAAGGTCAACTGAGGTAATCCAGAGCTAAAACTGAATTGTGCGGATTCCAGTGAAGCCTCCAGACAGTGGTGTAACACAAACACGAGCTATTTACACACCGCAAACCCTTTAGAAATTATGTGAGGGTCCACCTGGCTCCACGCTTCCAGGACTTGCGCTCCCTACTTCTAGCTTACTGTTTCTAACTGCATGTGATGCTTTGGTTCTGTCCACATGGGATCCTACAGACCTCTCCCCAGGAGCTCTGGTTCAGCTGGACAAGATTCACATCTTTCATCACATGTCAGGCAAAGGGAGGAGACACAGGCTGCATCGTTGCATTGTGCATAGGGACCACCTGTGCTAAGAAACTATGTCCTCCTTCAAGCTACTTGCACCAGGAAGTCGGGTCTGTCCTGCAAACAGTCAGTAGTAAAAGTCTGAACCATCAGAGCCACGGCAAGACCGCAGCATGTGTCAACTATCTAAGTTATGACAAATTATCATCATGAGGAAACAAGTGTAGCCAGCCATCCTAAACCCTCAACCACTGCCTCTCCACACAGAGGGACTAAAACTACATACGGTTTATCATACAACAAATCCCATCTCTGTCCCCTGATTCCCCTAATGTCATTCATTAGAAGGGGATTGAAAAGAAGATGTAAAGAGCACTTTACAGCAGCATTCAGCTTCCTATGAGATTCTCAGCATCTTAAATATATGTACACTTCTCCTTTTCTTGCAGTAAGCTAGACACTGGCTTCAGTCTGTGGAACTGAGGAAACAACCCATTCAAAACTATTCTAGAAAATGTCTTTTGGCAGAATAGCAAGTATCCGAGTCAAAAATAGGAGGGTGAACTTGTTGCTTTGTGGTCTCTGCAAAATGTCAATCGCTGTTCTGCTCCCTTCCACATGGACTGAGTCACCACTCCTGAGAGGAGAGAGGCGCCTTGGCCCTGAGCTCAGACGGGTCCTGCTCCTCGGGCTTCGCAGCTGCGTTCCTACTGCAGCAGGGCTTGAACAGGTGGGTGTCGATGAGGACCTCCCCGAAGCGGCCCTTATAGATGATTCCACAGCATATTTTCTGTCTAAAAGAAAAACAGAGAACACATGCGTCATAAAGCCAAACAGAACCCAAGGAAGGAAAAAAGGAATCTTATCAGCACTGTGACTAATGCACCACCAAAAGGTTCTGTTACATCAGGACCACATCCTGAGCCAGCAGGCTCCTACAGGGACCCGAGCAGCGGGGATGGGGTGGGGATGAGGCCTCCCTGCAGCCCTCTCACCTGCTAGGGAGAAAAAGGGCATTTGGAGAAGCTTCAGTTTCAAGAGACTTCTAAAGCTGTTAGCTCTGTAAGTTCAGACTCAGCTACCACTGTGGCTTCAATAAAACACCAGGTTGACAAAAAAGTATACACACATTAGTAAAAATTAATTCATTAAAATGCCAACAGAAGTAGCAGCGAGGGGCACATGTTTCTCCCAGGCCCACTGCACTGCTGCTCCCTTAATCTGAGGCTGATCTCTCCAGTGTTGGCCTTTTATTTGTGACATGGTTTCATACCTTGCTATGTAGCCAAGGCTACCACACTTTCTGACTCTTGCCTCCAACTCCTGCTGAGGGCACAGGCATGTATCCCCACGCCAGCCCCCTTCTTTCACATCATGGCTTTGCTACATGTTTAGACCACTAACGTACTACTTGGCTATCTATTCTGCAGCTTTCTGTTCTACACTGAATAATTAAGATTCATTCATACCTGTAACATTGAACTTCACTTTAACTTATGCATAACATTCTGTGTGAATAAGAATTTTTAAATAACATAATCAAACTTGACTTCTTTTTTTTCATAAGAAACATTTTCCTAAACAACCAACTCATAGTTTTTTTACTAATGTACCTGCAATTTACATTTGTGTATGGTGTGGGGCATGCATAAAAATTGTAGCTTGACTTTAGACTCTTTGTAGCCCTTGCCTCAAAACACTTTCTGTAATACATTATTGAGGCTTTGCAACTTGCCTCACTCACGATCCCATGGCCACCACTACCTTCTACTTTACTCACCTACAAAATTTGATTCTAACTGGTCAAGCTGTATAGATATGTTGAATTTCTGCAGTAATTATCCTGAATCCATAAAAGAACATTTTTGTTATTCAATTTTACAACATTTATGAAATCTGATAAACTTACTTTGATATTTTAAAATGTTCTTCAATAAAGCATGACTTTATAACCTCTCATAAAGGTTTTTCGCATTTGTGATCTGGAAAGATGGTTGCTGCATAAGCAAAGACACCTGGGTTCTATCCCCAGCACCCACAAGTGGTGCTCACTTATAAGTCTAGCACCGGGGAGGCAGATGGTTGGGCTTCTGGGGTTGCTCAAGCCAGGTTATGAAGTCCCAGGCCCGAGAGACCTGACTTAAAAATAAGAAGGTGCATAGCTCAGGGGAACATCCCAGGAACATACATGTGTGCATGCACGCACACCCGCACGTATGCAGGCACACCAAAAAGAGGGCAGAGGGGCTTAATTATTACTAGCTATAAAAAAATAGATTGTCAGGCTGCCGAGATGTTCGGGGGTTACGACTCTGCCTTGCAAGCACAAAGTCCTGAATTTGAATCCCCAGTCCCATTGAAAAACACCACGCAGAAACGGGGACCTGCACTTCCACCCCTGGTGGAAATCCAGAGTGAAGCCAAAAGGCGGTAGAAGCAATCCAGGATGATTCCTGAAGACATCCTGGGTCTTCCACAGGACATACAGTGCCCTATGACACACACGCATAAAGTTGTTTAAAAAAAAATGTTGTCCAGTGCTTCTGGTAAAAGATATCCCCACAACATCGAACCACCGGACTTCAATTCTGTGTACCATTCACTGGAAATTCCATTTCCATCTGACAGAGCACTTACTTTGAGGCTGGGCTCCGCCATGGCTGTTGCCACCATCCCACTATGCCAGCTGTCAGCTCTGAAGAGAGCTACTGAGAATTTTACTCTCTGGCTGTGCTCTGAACCCTAGAACATCCTTAACTCTTCTTCCTTTGGAAACATTTTCCCTTTCTAGTCTGTCTCTGGGTCCCACATTCACTTTGCTTCTGGTCTGAGTGCTCCTTATTAATATACTTACTCATAATGTTTTAAAGACTTTTTAGCCTTTTTTTTGCAGAGCAGGGCCAGTCTACTTTATCACAGTGGGCCTCAATACCTTGATGGTTTTAGTTTCTTGTTTTATTTCTTGCCTCTTTTAATAGGAAGAACATACAAATCTAAGTTCTGCTCAGTTCCTACTATATTCTGCCTTCCGTGTGCCTAATAGCACAAAGGCATCCAAGTACTTGTAAACGATGCTGCTGATAGCTAAGCAGGGTTGCTGATTAGACTTTTCTGTTGTTTTTACCTTTTCCAGTATGTAAGATCTAAAAAGGAAAAAACTGGAGTTCTGTTGGAGCCAGAAGCCATCTCTATGTCCGAGCCATCATCTGACTGGTTGCTATAACACGGGGACTGGGCTGGAGAGGCACTTGAGGTGGTGCTGTGAGCATCAGAATCTGCAATAAGAACAGGAAAGTTGTTCGCTTTCATACTCAGTGGATGACCTTGAGCTGCGAAAAGCATAACTGCCTAATACTAAGAGCCACACTGTCTCACACGGGTGCCCAGCACCCTGAGAGCCCCACTATCTCACTCAGCTGGCATGGGAAAAAGATCAAACATTCTTACTGGCTGCCTACTGCTTTGATATCACCATAAAATAAACAGCACAGGAGCCCACACGTGTGCGTGTGCACGCGCGCGCACACACACACACACACACACACACACACACACACACACACACACCCTAAATTAAAAGTTCAAGCAAGCCAGGCTCATGCCTACAATCCCACACAAATGAAAACAGCTTTAGCACAGAAATAGGAAGATTGCTAAGGGGGGAAAGATAAATGAATGGAAATTTTCAAACTAGAAAAATACAATAAATGACTTAAGAGGTCTAGTGAGCGGGCCCAACGAAGAGGACAGAGACCCAGAAATCACACAAGAAGTAACAGAACTACTGAATCTGAAAAACACAAAGCAGCCCAGGGAGCTTCAAGACTGAGTAATAAAAGCTACTTTCAGGTCACTGAACAGCAACAAAATAGTTGAAAATTCAAATTTGGCACATGATATGAACGTAACCGCTTCAAGAAGCTGAGCAAGTCTACCAGAACCCCAAAAAATCTACTCCCAAGACATCACCTAATTACACCTCTGAGAGAATCAGCCAAAGAGAAATGTCTCTTCTCTAAGGGAAAAGAACTTAGCACAAAGAGCAGAGGCAAGTTACTAGTTATAGAGCTAAAGCCTCATTAATTTTTGTCTAAGTCTTCCTAAGAATTTCAAAAGTGTGATTCGAGTCTTCTGTTCAACACTGTTACAGTATTGCTGTGCGTATAGCTAAAAACCCTGTAAATGTATGAAATTGTCTCGTTCTCTTTAATAAAGCCTTTCCCTTTTTACCTCCTACTCACCTTAAGAACACATGGACAGAATAGCCTCTAATCAGAGAATCATAATTACTAAGCATTTATTAAGCACCAAATGTAGATGCTGCATGGAAAAAATTAAAGGAAACTTTTCAATGGCCAGAGCTTAGTGGCTTGCACAAAGCCCAGCATCTGATCCCTGGTGCTGGAAAGAAAATGGAGAACACAACTCTGTGGAACTCCCAAGTTCACAAGAATAATGCTTACGCAATAGTATAAAGTCAGATGCTTAAAAATAAAGTATCCCCAGTGTTAAATACATTCATTTACTTTTAATAAGCAGCATTCAACTTTATAAAAGTAAAATCGTCTAGGGCAGCAGGCTGTAACAGATAATTTAAAAAACTTCCCAAAGAATGCGTATCAGCAGGCATTTTATGATGTTAAGGAAAACTCAAATCCCGAGTGTTTAATTTTTTTTAATGATTTAAATTTTGGTTGTTTTTTCTTTCTACATATCCTATGATTTAATCAATACTTTGGGCACTCACCACTGTGAGAAACTCTTGTAAATAATGATTAACACTGCAAACTGCCCCGAAACAGGCACTCCAAATCTTTCTGGGGAATATCACAACCTTTACTCAATAGCAACACAAAATCAGTATGTGTTTTTGGAAGGATACTAAACAGTACCTCATTATTAATGTAAGAATTTGTTATTTTGACCTACGGAGCTCAGAAGGGAGGACTCATTTTTTTAAAATTTTATTATTATGCATGTTTGCGTGTGTGGTGATGGAAGTGGAGCACATATGTACATGTAGTGATGCAGGTGGGTCATGTGTGTGTATGGATGGAGTGTATGTGTGTCTTGTGTGGTAATGCAGATGGAGTGGGGGGAGTGGTGAGTGGAGATGCAGGTGGAACAGTTTGCATGTGAGGTGGAGTGTGTGTGTGGTGATGGAAGTGGAGTATGCTTGTGTATGGTGATAAGAGGTGAAGCATTTATGTGGAGGTAAAAGACAACATTTTTTGACAGTTTTCTTCTTCCATCGTCAGGAAAGTTCTGGTAATCAAGCTCAGCCACCTTTACCCACTGAACCATCTTGCCAGCCTCCAAGTTCATGGTTCCTGGGTTCCACCTCATGCCCCAAAACACAAGAATAAAGGAAAAAGCTGTTGGGTTTTACAGGAGTACCCCCATTTCTCCAACCAGGAAATTATTTAAATGGCCAGTAAGTATAGCCATATTTGTTAGTGTTGGAACTTCTATAGTGTCTCCAAAGAGGACATAGGAGAAACATTCACTGGCAGTGTGCAGAAATCCCAGTATCAGGCTGACCAGATGCAGAAAGATAAAGGTGCCTGACAATAACCTGTGTAGGAAGTTGCCCTTGGCTAGAACCCACCTGGTGGATGAGAACTAACTCCAAGATAAAAATATCCAAGTGTCTCGGGCTAAGGATATGGCTTGGAGAATAAAGTGCCTGGTGCACGAGTTTGGAGCCCACATAACACCAGCAGGAGTGGGAGGTAAGCATGAGGGGTCTTTGGGACAAACTGGTTGGTTAGACTAGCCCAGTGGGTGAGCTCAAGCTCAAGGTTCAGCCAGAGACTGTCTCGATAAATAACAACTTCAGATTTCCACAATCACATATATGCGCGCATGTGCCCCCACACACATACGTACGTACATTACTCAACTGCTTCAAAACTGTCTGGATGATACCCATCCAATTATGGGTGACCAGACAGCCTCTCTAGAGTATCTTCATGAGTTATCACCATGTACTTAGGTACCAGGCATGTGTGCTTGTCTTTCAAATCAATTTTTATAACTGGCAGAAAAAAGGCCTCACTCACATGCACATGCTGCGCACCTCGCTGTTTTCCTCGCCTTCGCCTTCCGGCCCCTCTCTGACTCTGTCCTCCCTGATGGCTTCCTGCTTTCACAGCATAAACACGTCACT
Source organism: Typhlomys cinereus (assembly GCA_023101885.1). Lineage (NCBI taxonomy): Eukaryota > Metazoa > Chordata > Mammalia > Rodentia > Platacanthomyidae > Typhlomys > Typhlomys cinereus. The sequence continues at coordinate 876,504 of JALPQD010000212.1, forward strand.
ACCCTGTTACGTCTCCCACACTGGAGACCTGGTGCTTCCTCCTCCTTTCCTCTGCCCAGCCACCACTTACATGCCTGTCTATATTTTACTTCACACCCCTTTCCTGACCAGCTCTTCCCTCAAACCTGAAAGAATCCCACTTTATCCTGAATGTTCACTTGACATTCCAAAGAACATTTAGGAAATAGTAACACTTTGTGCCAAGTGAAGCTGAACCTCAGTCCCTTTAGGAAGGTGTATGAGGTGTCTCACAGGTAACTAGCCACTAAGGTCAAAGGTCAAAAGGCTCTAAAGTGGAAGTAATCCAGATAATTGCATTAGCCTACCTACAGAAATGAGTTTGCCTCTCCTCCGGATTTCTGAGCTTCTATTCTACTCTAAAATAAACACGATGGCCATTTACCCTGACAAAACCTCTTCAGACAGGAACCTGCAGGTGTTTGCATGATCCAGCTGAAGATGACCCCCAACGACCCTACTGTTAAGTTGGTAATACACACCTGGCTAACGTACTGCTATAAAACTCCAATGTGCTTGATTCAACAGCTGCCTCCTTATCAAAACCTCAAGTCTAAATTACAAATACTTCACCTACCAATAACCGTCTGTGGATGAGTTTGAGCAGCATTCTAGCTCGGTATCCCCATGCCCTAAATCTGACAATGTGGAAGCTGCTGTAACCCACAAGTTACTTTTTCTTTTGTATTCTGTCCACTGACTTTTCTGCACAGTGCCAAGACTCAAGTTCCTTAAACAAAGAGCTACACAAGCAAAGAATGCAAATTCTAGAAAACGGACATTGATAAAAATTTCAGAATAGTCATGGTACAATTTGACGACATGGCTGTTTGCATGTGTTCATGTGTGAGTGTGCATGCATGCATGTGTGCATGGTTATCTGTAACATGTGGATGACAAGTATCTTCTTCAATCATTCTCCACTTTACTTATCAAGACAGTCTCAGTCTGGCTAGCCTATACAGGACCCTTTGTTTACACCTCCTAAGAGCTAGGATTACAGATGGGCAGCAGTGAGTGGGATTCAAACTTCTCCTCAAACCAGAATAGCAAGCGCTGGACCCACCCTTTCAGCCCTTGAAATACTTCAAGAGTAACAAAGTCAGGCAAACAACTAAGATGTCACAGAAATAAGATATTTCCTAGTTCGAAGCTTGCAGCTCTTGCCTGGCCCACATGATTCTTGCAAGCTATACACTGCCCCACCCCCAACTCCCACCCAAAAGGAAAATGGAAACTTTACTCTCCGTAGTATCAAAAAAGTTCAATATCAACTCACTGTGGCGTTTAAATTCCTTCTGCAGTTTACTGATCTGGTTGCTTTTCATTCTGTTTCCAGAAAGAGTTTTCACTTTCTTTGGTTTCAATGTCGTCTTTAGACTGGGTCCTGCCCTTGCATCTACCACCTGGAAGAAAATACTGAATATTTAAAGAGCTAAACTTTGGTTCTGACTCACTGAGAACTGCAGTTTTACACTGGGAGCTTTGATCTTCACATGACACAAGAGTAAGCATTGCTTATCTACAGGGCTTTTCTTTGACGTAACAATAGGAGTCTGGTAGAAAAAGTTTTAAGTAGACTTACACGTAGATTAATCAGTTTCTAAAAGAAGAATCAAAATCGAACTAACATTTCTACAAGATCATGTTTACAATTTTAAAAAAAGCTTTATTGAATACATTTTTGATTTTACCACAAAGCAGCAATGGGCTGTTTCAGATACGATAAGCTTGCACTGAAGAAAACCAAGACAAAAAGAAACAAGGTTTTCCCCCTTCATTCGCTGGGGTAGCGCCATCCAGAGGTGGGCATAAACTATACCAAAACTTTAGACCACCCTCCCGCTATCTCCCTTTCCACCTGATCCCAGGATCGCAGTCATCAACATGCCATCTCCCCCTAACCCCCTCTGTAAGCCTAGCTTCTCCCCCTCAGCTAGCCTAGTGTGTCTCTCAGTTAGCCTGGGGTCTGTCCCTCAGTTAGCCTGTCGTCTGTCCCTCAAGTTAGCCTGGTGTCTGTCCTCAGCCTGGGGTCTTCCTCAGTTAGCCTGTCGTCTGTTCCTCAGTTAGCCTGGCGTCTGTCCCTCAGTTAGCCTGGGGTCTCCCTCAGTTAGCCTGGGGTCTCCCTCAGTTAGCCTGTCGTCTATCCCTCAGTTAGCCTGGTGTCTATCCTCAGTTAGCCTGGGGTCTCCCTCAGCCTGGCGTCTGTCCTCAATTAGCCTGGCATGTCTCTCAGTTGGCCTGGTGTCTCCCTCCTCCTCAGTCAGCCAGGCCAAAGGCCCAACTCCTGTTTCATCAGTGTTCATTCAAATTTATACATCATTTCTAAAAGCTTATTTAAGATGACATCAAGTCTAGAGAATCTACAGCAAAAATTTAAATGTCACTGAAGGACAGTATAATAGCACACAGAGAAAACGGCAATGAAAAACATTTCCCTCAATTTTCATAAATTGCAGCTGTAAGTAATGACACTTGGGAGGAGGCAAAAGCAGAAGCTTAAGATCATCCCTGGCCCCAGGGCTTGAGGCCTGACCACAAAAGACTTTGCCTTAAAAAGAAATAAAAAAAAAAAGATTGCCAACATAGCTCAGCAGTTACCTATGGGCTCCAAGCCAGCAACCCAAGGTCCACCCCCATATGGTGGAAGAAACAAGCGAGGTCCTCTGATTCCACCCATGTGCCAAGGCAGATACACGCATGCCTTCTTCCTCTCTCATTCTCTTGCAGAAAAGTCAATAATTAAACTCTGGGCTTGGGGAAAAGCTTGCCTTGCATGTACCAGACTACAGGTTTAATTCCCAGCTCTGAGAAAAGTTATACTTTTTTGTACAAACTTATATTATCGGCCTGAACTCAATTAAATACAGAAATAACAGTACCCAGCATCATGCTTTATTTTAAATACAGGATCATTTTGGTCTTACAGCACTACAGACAACTATTACCTCTGTAGCTGCCTAAAGTCCCCAGCGACTCAATGGCAAACACCAAATTTGAGTCCATTTGGATCCTTCAAAAGCCTATCTGCTCATTAGTGCCAACTGAACTCGAAGCATGAAGAAAAATAGACAGTTAAAAGCAATACTTAAAAAAGAATCTGTGACTGTGTTGCAGCATCTCCCCAGGGGAGATTGGGGACTGCCTCGGAAGCACCCCATCTCATCCCCAAAAGGCAAAAGGGAAGAAATCAAACCTGAGTGGCCACTGGCTATTTTTCCATTCTAGGGATAAATCACTTCCTAGAATGAGGGAATGGAGCTAGTGTTAAAAGTAACAGGTGAGACTGATAAAGACAAAGGGTAACTAACATGATTCCAGTTCTTTTTCGATCCCGCAGGCAACTTCTTCCATCTTTTCACGAGCAGCACACAAGCATTGCAGATGTCTCCTGAGCGGGTTTCATGTAACCTTATGGGAAAACAAACCATTATCATTCTCTAGCCTGTAAGGATTCATAAGTACAGTTCTCTGGAGAAAAATACACTCAATCATGGCTCACAGATGTAATTCCTAACTGTCCTGTGTGACTGAGTCCACTGTTTCCCTAGTGAACTTCAGAAATATGATTATCTCTTCAAACCCAATAAACTAACTCTATGTACTCCACTGATGGCTTAAAAATAAATAATAAATGTTTTTGAAATAAAAAACGGACTAAGGATATAGGTCTGTTGGTACAGTGCTTGCCTAGCATGCATGAGCCCTAAGTGGATCCCAAACACAGCCTGAAAGTGGGCTGTGGTTGGTGGTGTTGCCTGAATCTAGTACTCAGGAGATGGGAGAGAGAAAGACCAGAAATGTAACACTGGCTACCTAGTGAATTTCTAGAAGGACTAGAGACCCTTTTCTAAATAATTAAAAAAAAATAAATAAAAAGGGCCAATGAGATGGCTCAGTGAGTAAAGGTACTTGTCATGCAAGCCTGACAAATTTAGTGATTCCTAGAATCCACATAAAGATGAGCAAAGAGTACCAACTCCACGGGTTGTCCTCTGACCTCCACACATATGTACACATGCATTCAATTAAAATTTAAAAAATTTTTAAAAAATTTTAAAAATTTAGATAAACAACAGTAATGCTGAAGACCTAGAAGACATCCTGATTAACCTCCTTCCCCCATAATGCCACACATCTTGTACCAGGACATGTAGTCAGAGGACAAGTTTTAGAAGTTGGTTCTCTCCTTCACTATGTAGCACAATGGGCTCCGGGAAGGTTTGCATGCAGACCCCTTCCTTACATACTGAGCATCTTGCTGCCCTAAACATGGCTTTAAACAAGAATGATTAATTTTATTGAAATGTACAGACACATCATTAAGCAACTAATGCCACCCTTTTAATATGCTAATCCAGCTTCACAACAAACAACCTGAAGAACTGATTTTTAAAGTAACTGTATCTATACAGGGGGGAAAAATCTACAGGACTAGTTGACTTTGGTGATAATTTTTCTTCATAATAATAAATTTGTGTCATCTGAGCACAGACATACAAAACTTCACGGATCCTTTCCTCAGACAGAGCTTCACAGAACGGAGTAATTCAAAGGACTTTAAAATTCAAAGGACTTTAAAATTTTTATCTTAAAGAAGTCTTTGTTTCTTGAGTCTTCCTGTTATAAATATACATTGAAGGGCTGGAGAGACGGCTCAATGGTTAAGAATCTGTCTCACAAGCAGAAGGTCCTTAGTCAGATTTTGGGTTCCATGTAAAAATGCCAGGTAGAAACAGTGGAGACCTGGCACTTCTGGCCCTGGTGGTGGAGCCTGGGAAATCCCACAGCAAAGCAAGGAGGAAGTAGAAGTAATCCAGGATGATTCCCAAAGCCATCCTTGGTCCTCCAGAGACACACAGTGCCCTTTGATATACACACACACACCCCAATAAGATAAATAAAGTAAATAAGTAGATAAATACATGTTGAAGAGTACTGGTTCCAGTGCATAACTGGTAATGAAGGTATTAAAATCCAGACAGGGTGACTCACGCCTATAACCCCAGCCATCAGGAAAGTAAGACAAGAAAAATCACTTTGAGTTTCAGGCCAGCATGGAATAAAAAAATGGACACCCACTCAAAAAAAAAAAAAAAAAAAAAAGTGAAAATGCAGTAAGGACACAGTCTAAGTCTGGAATCAACAAAAGTAATCTGTGAAGTGGAACAGTGTACCATGGAAAAACAGTTCATGCCTGATCCCTTTTAAGAACAGGAGCTCCCAAAGCAAAGGTCAGAAAATCAGTCATTTTAATTGGCAATTGCTCCAATCACTTTGCTTGGAAATCCTTCCTCATTCTGTGACTATTCTTGCTCTACGAATGGAACAAATACCACTGATCTTACCCAAAACAGCTCTGGAAGTCCTTTTCATAACGTTTACTGTCTGTGAAGCGAGAGCTGGAGGACTTGGCTCTGCAGATGCAGCAGCCGTCTATGCTCCGGTACATCTTTGGCTTGTGAAAACCAAACATCTTCTCTTCTGGCCAATAGTCTGCAAAGACAGGGAATTGACACAGCTTTGTGGGGAGCAGTGACACGAACAGGCAAGGAGTTTTCTCTGCTCCTCCTGCACCCAAGCAATTTGATCCTTTATGACCATGCACAGCAGACAGGCTGGGGACCGACCCCCAGACATGCTCCTCCAGACATGCTCCTCAGTGTCGCCAGTATTTGGCGTGCACACAAGAGCCTGCCTGCCATCTCTCTCCTCACTGTTGCAAGCACATGCAGAGAGCAGACATCCCCTTAACAGCTGCCCCCCTTCTGAGAGAGGGCAGAGCTATCCATGGACAAGAATGCGTCCTGGCATCAAGTCAGGATAGGCTTGCATTTCGCCCCGCTGGGAAAGCTGCCCCCAATGGGAAGACATCCCCTGTAGAGGAGAAGTTCTTCAGTCGCATAGGCAGCTAACTGAAAGGGCAGCACGTCAGTCACAGAACCTGAGTGCAAGCTGAGACTACTTCCACTAAAAAACACAAACTAGGAACGTTCTCAAGGTGGTCAAATACTCAGTTGTTACGGGAGCTTCCTAACAAACTGTGCCTGAGAGGGGGTAACAGTGGGGGTGGGGGTGCATAGTGAACAAACCTTAATTTCTCTGGTTAAAAAAAAATACACTTATATTCCCAACATCAAGAAAGGAAAGAACCATCTTTAAGCTGGTACAAAGATGACTGTTGCAGCCCGTCTACACCCAAAGGCCATCTGGACTGTGGAAGGCATGAGGAAGGCTGTGTGGTGTCATCCCTGCACGCTGGAAGCTAAGGTGGGACTGTCACAAGCTCAAGGCCAGCTGGGAATCGGTAGGGAGACCTTCTCAAAGAAACAGAGGCCCACCAGACAGCACAGCAGGGAAAGAGCTTGACCAGTGGGGGAGGAGAGGCTTCCCTCTGACCTCTACATATGTAATGTCATGTGTGAGTCGCTGTGTACACACATAAGACAGTAAACACAAAAATGCAAACAGGGGTGAGTCTGGAAGGGGAGAGAAGGTTGCAAGAAGATGATGAGAGGGCCAGAAGCTTCAAATACCAGAGGCACTGGTAGGACTGAGACTAAGGAATTCAAAAATATTCAAAGATTGTAAATGCTTCCAAGAAAAAAAAATTAAAGCACATGACTAGAAGTCCAATATTTTAAAAGGTTGAGGCAGAGAGATTGCTATAAACCAGTCTAGGGCCAGTCTGGGGCAGGTGGCAAGAGCCTTTGTCAAAAGGTAAGGGAAACGGGGTAGTAAGATGCTCACCACAAAGAGCCAGGACAGGGCGAGTGCTTCCATATATAAACAAACAGCAAACACAAGATAGTTTAAGATTGTTATTAACAAGTAAGTTTAAAAGCGAGCCCTTCTTTTAAACAGGCAGTCATAACCAACTAAGAAGAGTTCCTCTTCATTGTCAGGGCCTCTAACCATGCCAGTAACTAGCAGAACCTGTAAGAACTATTCAAATAACCTAAATCTCCTTAGCAAGGTTCTTAGACACCAAAGGAAAACCCCAAGGAGGAGAAACAGACAAGTTGATGGACCAGGCAGGTACTCTTCCATCCAACTAGCACAAAAATCACAATGTGCCCAAGAAAGTGTCACTATGGGAAAAATTATCCAATGACAGGATTACAGAAGAAAGTAGATATCGTAACTACCCACACTTCTTCCAAATTCCCCACGCCTGTGACGTTTGGCAAGGAGCAGGTGCACCTGGCACTAAGCACACCAGACTAGTGCACCTCACAATCCCTCCCACAAACAAGCACTGGGCACCCAGACCACCCTGCACTGGATTTGGCCAAAAAGTGAGTATGTGCAGGGTGGTGCGGGCAAGTGAAGGAGCTGTGGTGACAGGATTGACACTGTCAATCAGTCTGAAGGACAGCTTCCACAATGATCATGTCAATCAGTAAAAATCTTGTTGGTGAGAACTAATAAGGCACAAAGCTCACCAGCAGTCCCTGCAGTGCAGCTAATTGGTTTGAGGAATATTCTGCAACATCACTGGGAGGTAAAATGATTGGTTTGTCACTGTGACCTCTCAGGAACTTCTGAGGTCTTCTAGGCAGTGCCCCCAGGCTGCAGGGTTACTTAACACACCTATGAAACCTTTTCTAGGCTTATCTCTCCGCCTTTGCCAGGCACCTGGGAATCCGCTACACTTCGTTCCCAGCTTTCCTCAGTGGCCCACTTAGGCGCTCACTGCTGCTGCTTAACCATCTTGAGGTTTGAGGAGCCCTGAGATTAATTGAAGTATATTCATAAAAATCTACGGAGTCGTTTAATCTGTAAAAACAAAACATTTAACAAGTCTCTGGAGGGAAGCCACGGACACACTGGTCACATCTGAGTGGGGGCAACTTTATCCAAGCAGCCTGGCTGTCGGTTCAGAATTCATCTTTCCTAGTCCCATGTTTATGATGAGCATGCATGCTCCCCAGCTATATCATCTCTGCTGATGGACCAGGCACAGCCAGCACACATAGCGTGAAAGCAGAAGTCACAGCACATCACAACTGTGCTGGGAGTTGCCGGACACAATCTCACCTATATGATGGGGGAGTACACAAGAGGCAAAGCAACTGATTAAAAGCCTGTCATTTACCTTCTAAAATTAGATAGGGTGATGGGCACAAAACTTACATGTATTTACTAAAAGACAAAGAAGCGCATGTATATGAGTAATTTGGCATATGAAGTATATCTCACAAGCCTGTTTTGCAGATAGACAAAAATAACAGTTAGGAATTCTCTTCCCTTATTGTCTCTGTAACCTCAACATCTAGAATGGTGCTAGCCTACAAAAGTTATTCAATACAAAACAAAGCTGTTTTTTAAGACATTGTTTCTCTTTCTCATAAACAACTTTTTAGCTACTGTCATCAAATACAAATTTTAACAAATATCCAAATTCTAATAACAGTGTAGCAGTTAGAAACCTGAGAATTATGGTTCTACCTAGGTGAAGGGAATGTCCGAAACTTGACAAATTATTCATTTTAGTCATAGGGATAAAATATTCACAGGCCATAAGTAAAAGTTACAAAATACACTAATCAACTCCAGGCAGGCACTGTTCCAAATGATGTAGGTATGGAAGGGAAGCTCTCCTCTAAAGCTGTGAGCTTGTACAGGCCAAACGGTCAACTAGATGAAAAAAAGCATATAGGAACTTAAGTCCTGGTGTTGAATCAAGAAAAGAGAAGCAATGAGGAGATGCCCATGCTGCTGGTCGCTGCACACCACCCAGCCTGCCTGGCTGCAGAGTGGCTGTCCTTCGGAAGCAGTTGCAGGTGCCAGCACATTGTGGCATTAGATGCAGCCAAACAGGAGCTAGTTCTTCTACAAAGCAGCCCCCAGTGCTTCATGGAAAGTATGTCTGTTCTCAAAGTTACAAACCATAGGTGTGCTCTGCTGAGATATCTACTGCGAGCCAGAAACCACAGGTACAGCTCATATTTTATCAAATCATCAGAAAACATACCTATGTACAGGAAGTAGTTAATATATAATAATGGGCACATATGATTAATGGAGTATTTCTTATTCAATGTACATATTCCTACAACTAGCATGAATCAGTATCCTTTAATACTAGTAATAAAATATCTATGGCCCTTTGCTACAAAGTGAGCTAGTAAAATTAAGGATCAATGGCTGTTAAAACAACTGTAAGTACTGTTCACTAAATAAAAACCCAATGTATTGACAGAAAGAATAGGCAGCAAGGTGATCTTCCTTCCCCAGGACTTTAAGGGTTGGTTCTAATCTAAGGAGACCCTGAGGCCAGAACCAGGACATCTACCTTACATGCAACCCTGAGTGTGCATCAAAGGGAAGGACCCACTGCATCAGCACTCGGGCCAAACGGGCAAGACATCATCGCTTCTTTCTACGGCGCTATTTTCTAGATGCCTGCCCGCTTATCCCAAGCCCCAGAGAATATGTATTTCATTGCTTAATGAACAAATTTAAGCCTGCCTGGAAGCTGAGAATTGTGGTCCTCTCCACCTATTTGCCAAGAGCTCCAAATGCATCCCAGTAACTACAATGGTGGTTACACTTGGTGGAACCCTAAAGGGGTCCAAGCCCACACACAGGTGACCAAACCTTCGGCTAAGGCAGCACAGGCTGAAGTGAAGTCACAGGCTCCGCCAGCAAAGGTGCTTGAGACCAAGGGTGATCAGAATCCCACTCATCCAATTCACAGGGCAGAGAGAACAAAAGTTCTCTTTGTGTGCCCTTATATGCCAAAAATTCATTATAAAAAAATGATTAGATCTCCTTTGGCCAATTCAACTCTAATATGATTCTAGTGGATAGAAGTGTTCAAAGGATGGGAATCCTTATTTTAAGAGCCATAAATCAATTATGAAACTGTAGGCAATCTATAATGAACCTCTTGCTGCTCTGTCTTTGCAGTTAAATTAAAAAGTTGCTTTCCATTTCATTTATCCCTCTGTGATGCTTCAGAAACATAACACCACTTGTACTTTCCAAGGGTTCTTGAAGCAAACATGAAAATACCAGCATGGGAGTGGGGGGGAGCTCAGAGGTTAAGCAAAGACTCTGCCTCCAAGCAAATGACTTGAGTTCAGATCCCACGTAAAAAAGGGGGGTGGGGGTGGGGGTGCTGGAAATGGCAGCAGCCTGTACTTCCAGCCCTGGAAAGCAGAGCCTAGGAAATCTCAGAGCAAAGCGGTAAGGATGTACAGCAATCCAAAGTGATTCCCTGAGTCACCCTTGGACCCCCACAGGCACAGGCAGGCGTGCGGACCACACACACACACACTCTCACAGAGGTATGAATTGCACGTACAACCTAACCCAAACCTAAGGAAGGCTTCATTTAATTGACCTGAGATCTCATCCATAAATAGGGCTAAATCCCAATTCATAGACAATACCTGAAGTGCCCACACCCCAGCAGGGCAGACGTTCAGCTGACGCTGTGGCGTAGAACGCTGTGTTCCCTGAGGAATGCACCCAACTGATAGCATTTTCTGTACACAGGATGCCCTACCTCATCTCCTTTCTGTCCCACCTCTCCCTTTTGCTCTGGAGACCATTCTAAACTTTAAGTGCCCTAAATTGATGACTGCATATTCCCTTCCAAATATGCCCGGGATCACAGTCACAGACAAAAAAAATCTGGACATCAACTGGTCTTTTCTTTGTCTTTCTCCACACACAGCCCACTAAGTCTCCTAAAGACTCTGCATCTTCAGTCACTTCCCTGCTTGCCAGTTTCCACCGTGCTGCCCTCTGCCAGGGCCTTTCGCTGATACCCCGTGGCCCTCTCATACATACTATGGTCTCAAGGTTCGGCCTTACTCACCCTTCTAGGACATCGGCTGGCTGCAGGCTAAGATCGGAACTCCTAGGCAGGGAATTCAAAGTTCTTCAGAAGCTGAAGATGGAAACAACTTCAACACTGTTCCCTCTTTACTCAGGCAGATGGCATCATTGCTGAATCCCTCCATCTCATGTCTTATTAAATTTTTCGAGGGGACAGGGTATTGTGTAGGTCGAGCAGCCTTGAGTCTGCTATATATAGCTGAGGATGACCTCAAATTGATTCTGCTGCCTCCTCTCCACTCAAGAAAGAGTTCTCCCAGACTCAACAAGATCTCATGTGCCTACTTACTAGGTAACTAAAAGCAAGCCTCTTCAGAACAGGAAGTCCCGCCTTACAGCCAGACACACCACACAGGGAAGCTGCTAATTACTAGAAGAGTGGGATAGCCAAGTGAGTGTGAAGGGCAGAGGGTGGGAAATGGTGGCCATCACAAAGACTAATAATTCCTTAAAAGGTTCTGAAAGTTCTTTTAGCATGTGAGCCATAGACTTCTTTAGAAAAAAGTGAGTTTTAAAGATTTCCAGGAAACATAAACTAAATGAATTGCTAAAAAGAAAATTAATGATAAACAGCTTTCATAACAAATGGTAGAAAAATATGTTTATTTCAAGAGATTAGGAGGAATGAGTCTCAAAAATGAGAATTCAACCCAAATATATTAACCTTAACCAAATTAAAACATGAAACTCAAACTTAGATTGAATAAAAAAACTACACAGCTTGGTTCAACTTCAGTACCTGACTCTGTAACAGCAAATGCACATGTGACCTTCCTATTTAGTGCAGAGAGTAGCAGCCTGACCTTGGAAGTAAGCAACTTTCTTTTGGGCTAGATTCCCAGATTATTTCTACAGTATCAACCAAAATATTATTTGCAGAAACAAGAAAGAAATTAGGGAGTCGATTTTTATATACAAAAATCTATTTTTGCCTTAAACCCCCACACATCAAAACTAAATCTAGGAAACATGGGACATTCCCGTGGACAGGAGAAATCAGGAAGAAAGACCTTTTCTAGGTGTTCCCCGGACTTTTTCCCGTCAAATGGTTAATCAGATTGAAAAGGCCACCAGAGGCTGAGGGGAGCTCTTCCCAGACCTGGTTTCTAAGGGTGTGGGGAGGGCGCCCTTCCTTTTCCCTGCACATGTGCTCTTTCTCTGAGCAAAGCAACTGATCCAGCTTCAGTTTTCTCTTCGCAAAAGTACATCACAACAGTGTGGGCAACAGCAGCCATGTTGCTTAATTATTTTAACCCTATGGCGAAGACATTCCTGACACTCCACAGATGAAAATCGACAAAGTAACCACATCTTTGCAACTTCCACACTCAATCTCTGAACAAGTTGTGTCCCTTTCTTTTCAACCAATACTATCCCTTCTCTTAACTCTCAAGGAAAAAAGAAAATGGCACATTTCTAAAGCAGCCTACTGTGTGCATGGTACGGTTAAGTCAATTTGTCTTCATAACAACCCGATGATGTTAGCTTAGGGTTCAATCAAGCTTAGTTTTTCCCACTGGGAGAAAAAAACCGTTTTAAGACTGGGGAGGCAGTCTAGCACATGAAAGGCTGGGGCCCCATCATCCAGCACAGCATACTTTTTAAGTACTTACACTATTCTCAAACTGCTTTTCTAGCATCAATAGGCTCTGAGTTCGAGTCCCAATGACTCAAGTTTTCTCAACTTGATCACTAGTCTGAAAAACAAAAACTTGACTATCCAGGTTTTGAACAAAGAGAACAGCATGGAATAGCACCCTTCTAGAACACACTTTCAATTTTTCAACTTAAAGCTGAACAAAAATTAACAGAAGGGGCCCTGGAGACAGCCCAGCAGCTGAGCCAGAACAAGCCCCGAAGTCCACGTGGTGGAAAGGCTTCTGAAAGTTGCTTTCTGATGCCACCGCAGGCATTCTCTTTTTCTTCTAATATTTCTTTTTTTTTAAAGTAACACCTAAAAGGTCGTACAGAGCGGATCTTCTTTCTGCCCTTAACTCACTCAATCTCTAACATACAGATCACCAACAGAGTGAAGAATGCTTGGTACTTTGTGTCGTGTATAGAACTTACTACAGCAAGTAGTCTCTGAAGCACTGAATCAGCAACGTGCTTGCAAACCAAAGTGTTAAAAAGTTTTTCACTTTTTGGATGAGTTTCTAATTCATTTTTAAAATGTCTTATTTGTAATTTGGTCAACTAAAACTTGAAAGGAATGCGTTTATTTTAATAAAAAAAAGTGAAAAAAAATTCATGTGTAGTGCCCGTGGGCAAGGCATCTAATGCCATCATTTTTCAGCGAAGACGTATCTAGACACTAACCTGCAAACCATATCAGGAAAGAGGCAAGAGTCGCTGGCCGTGCAGCTTATGGATGGATGTCTAGACTGCAGGCAAACCCCAAATACCAAGGACGCATCCATGTGTCAAACCAGCATAATTTTTGGGCTGTGCTTAAGGCCACATACAAAAGCAAGAGTATGTAGGAGCTGTGGGTGACTGGAAGGTCAACAACAGTTCACAGGATTGTGAAGAAGAGCCCGGATGACCAACCGAGTCACCTTTTAGAGCCGCTTCTTTCCAGCCCTACACTTCCACTCCCTTTAAATCTCTGGAAGACCCCACTTCCCAAATGCGGGCTCCCTCGAGGCACGGAACGCCCACAAAGCAGGGCTCGGCGGATCGTTCTCCCACCCCCAAACCGGCCCACGAATACTTCACATACCATCAGCTCCGCTCTGGAACTGCAGCAAAAAGTAATCCCGGACCTTGATTTAGTTCAGATTGGGCAACTTTAAACGTGTTCAGTTTTGCAGCACAGATTACTTAAAAGGCTTTTCGAATCTGGCAAACTTCAGTTCAAAAGCAGGTGCTCTCAGCGCCCGTTAACGACTAGGTCCACATCTTATTAAAAGCGAAGAAAAAGTTGCGCGGACCTTCCGGAGGCCGCGGGGAGGGGGCGGAGGCCAGCGGGCCGCCCGCTCTCCGCGGACTCGGGGCGGCCTGCGGCTGCGATCCCTGCTCGCGCCGCGAGGGAAACCCGAGCCTGGCGGCGGGCTGGGGGCGCAGCCGGGACGCCCCCCGCCCGCGCCGCTCTCCCCACGTGTCCGCACACAAAGGCGTGCGGCGCGCTGCCCGCCGCGCCCGCCTTCCCGCCCGTCCCGCTCCGCGCGGCCGCCGCCCGCGCTTCCCCGCCCGGCCGCCGCCCTCACCTGCGCCGGAACAGCCCGCGGCCCGCGCCCCACCCGCGCCGCCCCAGCGGCTCCGGCTCGCCGCTCGGCCTGACGTAATTCAAACATGGCAACAGTTCTACCCCGAAGGCGCACGCACGGACCTCACAAACGCGCTCCGGGCCGCCGGGCACCGGCTACGCGTCCGCCGCGTGCAGAGCCCCAGCGAAACTCCCCGCCGGCCGCGCCGCCCCGGAAGGACACGAGGGGCCCGGGCCGGCCGCGCCCGACGGGCTCGGGGGTCCAGGGCGCCAAGGGCCGCTCGGCTCACGCGGCCCTTTGTTGTCCCGCCGGCCAGGCGCTGCCTCGGCCACGTCGGGCCGCGCGCGGGGCGGCCGGGACCCCGGCAAGGAAACTTTTGCGTGTCCTCGCCGGGAGGCGCCCCACGCGCGCCGCCCGCGAGTTGGCGACTTTCGCTGCTTTCGAAACTGGCACATCGCCATCATCAGGAAATCACATTGTCCGGCTGCCCGGCAGCCCCGACGGCGGCCGCGACCTGCGGCTCGCCCGGAGCGGGACTCTCGGCCCCGCGCCGCGGCCCGGAGCACGTGGCCTGTCAGGTGGAGCCGGGAAAGGAGCCGAGAAAAAGGAAAGAAAAGAGTTCGGCGCCGCCTGCAGCGCGGACCGCGCCGCCACCTCCACCTCGGACTAGCTTGGCTCCGCGGGACCGAGCCCCCCGCGAGAACCGTAGCCCCCGCACCCCCGCCACAGGTGACCCAACAGTCAACAAAACTTCAGGCTGCGGACACCGCCCGGCGGGCAGCCAGGGCCGCGGCGGCCGCGTGCTGCGCGCTCATTGTCGCCTCCGTCCCCGCGGAGTTGGCAACGACGCCCGCCGCGTGCGCTGCGCTCCGCCCGGCGCTGCCCGCGGGGCCCGCTCGCCCTCCGTCGCCAGCAGCCCGGGCGGCGGCAAGTCAGTTCCCGAGCGCCGGCTTTGTTGTGCACCCGCCTGCAAATGCTGCGGGGGCCGCGGGGGCCGAGCACGCGGACGCACCGCGGCGCCCACCGCCCGGCCTGTGCCCGTGCGGACGCCGGGTCCCGGCCAGTCGCGTTCGGGGTGGACGGGAAGCATCGCGGCGGGGAAAAGTCATTGTCACGTCCCACGCGGACCCGCACCCGCCGGTCCCGAGGTCCACTCACTTTCCCCACCCCGACTTTCGCTTTACTAGGATACCCTTCCCGTCACCAAGTGCACACACAGAGCCTGCGCGTACAAAAGAATCGGGGTCTGAGCACCACGAGGGCAGCGCTCCCAGCAATGCCACCTCCAAGACTAAACTTCCTGTGTTTGTGTGGAAGGACGGGGGTAGACGAGGAAGAAAACGCAAAATCAGAGAGCGAAGCCGCAGCAGACAGTATCGCATCCGAGCAACCGCCAGAGCCACTCACCGCCCTAGAGCAGCGGGTCCACGCGCAACACCGTCCCCGAGGTGTGGACTGCAGCAGGCGCCCCTCTGCCCACGCGCGCTCCTCGCCACCGGGTCTAGAAAGATTGTCTCCTCCACTTCTGCAGTTGCTAAGGCGCGTCGGGAAGGTGTAGATTCCGCTTCCCTCTGCGCACGCGCGGCGGCAGGGACCAGCTTCTCCTGAATCGAACTGATTTGCATCGGGCGCGCGCGGGGCGGGGCCGGGAGGGGAGGAGGAGGAGGAGGAGGAGGAGGAGGGAAGAGGACAGGATGAGGAGAGAGGAGGCGGGTAGGGAAGGAGAGGGGGCATGGAGGGGAAGGAGAGGGGAAGGGGAGGGGACTGAAAGGAGGAGGGGAGGGAGGAGGGGGGCGCGGAGGGGAAGGACAGGGAGGAGGGGGGGAGGAGGGAGGGGGGGAGGAGGGGAAGGACAGGGAGGAGGAGGGGGGAGGAGGGAGGGCGGGGCGCGAAGGCCGCGCGCGCCCGCCGCCTCCATTGTCCTTTTAAGGGGAGAAGCGGCGGCGCGGGAAACGCGGCGGGGCGGGGCCGCGCCGCTTACTACGGCGACGTCACGTAAACAGACGCCTGTTTGCTGGAGGCGGCGCAGGGGGCGGGGCGGGTAAGGTGGGCTCGCCCCGCTCAGTTTCGGGGCGCCGCTCCGGGCGGGCAGAAAGTTCTGGAAGCTCCCTCCACGGGCCGCGGTCACCTGCGCAGGGCGGTGGGGGAGAGAAGCGTGCCGCCCTCACCTTCCCTGACTTCGCCCCACGGCGCGGCCCGGCGGAGCCCAGCTGCCCGCGGGGTGCTCTGCAGAGGAGGCCGGGGGGCTCCGTCCGCGGGCGCGGGGTGTAGGGAAGGCCGCGCACGTGGACGCCGCCGTTCCGGGAACACCGCTGTCTGAGGGCCTCGTCAGCTGGGGAGGCACGTGCGGAACCTGGAGAAACCTGGGGGCGCAGGAGTCTCAAGAACACGAGAAGGAAATAAGCCTGAAGTAAGTTCTGGAAAGGAGCAGAAACGAAGGCACCGGGGCGCTTTTACTGCGTTCCGCCAGCGTGACAGTGACGGAGGAAGGCTGTGGAAACGCCACGGGGCCGGCCCCAAACGTGCGAGAAACAGCAAGGAAACGTCTGGCAAGTTCCACCGGTTACAACTTAACCGGGTTCGACGATACTCAAGATAGTCCTAAAATGTGATGTAATTCAAAAGCCAATTCCTGGAACGTGGTGAAGGTGTCTGGAGGCCTGAGTTTGATGGGGAAGAAGAGAACCAACTTTCCAAGTTTTCCTCCCACCTCACCTGTACCCCATGTCACATGGGTGCACATACGTCTCCCGAGATTTCCCCCTCCCCCTAGAATAAATGAATAAAGTATTTTTTAAATAACATAGTTTAAACCTACCTGGAAAGTACCCAACTACAGATTTTTTCTAAGTTTTGTGTGAACTGTATATGGAAACTATACCTATGAAGGAGGGAAAACCGAACTGACCTTTCTCCTTAAACATGAGCTCCTTAAGGAGGAGGATTGTTTTACTCATTTTTTATTCCAGTTCACAGCATGTAATGAATTCTGAGTCGCATCTAAAATAATAAATCAGTGAACATTTTAAAATTCGTTGGAAGAACCCATAAGATGGCCAAGTGACTAAAGCACAGACCCAGCGACCTGAGTTGGAGCCTCAGAAGCCCACGTGGTGGAAGGAGATAATTTACTTCTGAAAGTTGTCCTGACCACCACTCATGCACTGTAGCATGGGGTGTCCTCTCTCCCCTTTCTGTGTGTCTCCCAGTTTTGTTTTTTTTATTCAACTCTGTGTGGTGTGTGTGTGTGTGTGTGTGTGTGTGTGTGTAGAACCACAGACGAATTCAGGAACCACAGGCTCTGCCCTACCAGGACCAGAAACGCAGGCCGCCCCACTTCTATACATGGGATCTAGGACTCAGGACCTTCCACCTGCAAGGCAGAGGCTTAACCCCTGAGCCACCTCTCCAGCCCCCCAATTCTTTAAAAGACAAAATTTGTCCTAAGTTTATCTCGAATTTAAAACACTCCTACAGTTTTCGCATGTGACCTAAAATGAGTTTGGATGTTAGAATGACAGCCCTGATTGAGGTGGTAGAAATGAACAAGCGATAAGGCTCTGGTGTCCTATTGGCAAATGGCACTGAGCGTAAATGTCTACTATGAAAGCGGCTCAGTTTGTCCCAAATACTCGGTTTTCAACAGATCCTCCAAAAATTTCTTTTTTAATTTTTTTGATTATTTATTATTCATTCAATTGTGTATGTATACATGTGTGCGTGTGTGTGTATGTGTGTATGTAGAACCACGGACAAATTTGGGAACCACCATGGATGCCTCCACCTCCTCCTCCTCGTTTACTCTGCCCCGGGATTCACAGGCTCTGCCCTACCAGGACCAGAAACGCAGGCCACCCCTGCGTCCGCCCGGCGTCTATACCTAGGGTCTAGGATCCGAACTCAGGACCTCCCGCCTGCAAGGCAGAGGCTTAAGCCCTGAGCCACCTCTCCAGCCCCTCAAAATAAATTTCAAATGATTAAATTCCTTGAAAATATAAAAATTGCATGAATCATTATTAAAACTTCTGCTTACATTTAAAACTTCTGGTACATTTAAAGTAAAATTAAAGGTATTTAATGCCTTTTTAGTGTCTCTTGAACATTTATGTGCAGCCTTGCAGGAATAGGAATGTAGAACTCTTTCCTAACTCTGTGTGGCCCTAAGCTCAGTCCTCAGCTCACACATGACAGGACAAGAAAAAGGAAAGGGGAAGAAAGTATATATTTATTTCAGGGATAAAATCTGAGGGCATAATACAGGAGTTGTGGTACTCAGGATGCCTCATTCAGACAACCTAAAAGCCTCAGGACATTTTGCACTAATACACATCAGGACTTAGAAATCATGAGGTTGGGGAGGTCATCAAGAGAGCTCAGTGGTTTAATGCACCTGCTCAAAAGCCTCATAATGTGAATTTGGTCCCTTTCCTGGTAATGGAAGGAGAAAGCATTTCTGAAAGTTGTGTTTTAACTTCCATGTATCAACCTTGGCATATATGTGTCCTCCCCCTTTTCTCAAATACAGATCACATTTCAAAAATTAAAAATAAGGTTCAGATGTACCTTATACTTTTTCTAAGTAATTTTTGTAGGAAAGAGCAAAACAAAATTCTTAAGAAAAATTCTTGGACTTTTCTAGCAGTCACCTGCTGTTTGTGAGCACCAGGAACATTCCAAAGGTTCTTTTGTTCGCTTTGCTGCTCCAACATGTCAGAGCTGGCCCTGCCCAGGGCTAAGAACTCATGCATGGGCTACCTCAAAATAGCACCTAGACAGCCTCAGTGATTTTTTTATCATAAAGGAAGAAAAAAAGTAACATATAAATTTGTTTTAAGTGATTGAATTGCATCATGCTAGAAAAATACTGAGTGCTTTCCACCTGGGGGGAGGATTCAGAAATGTGGAAATGTGCTAGAAAAGGATTCAGCCAGATGGGCTCTGATTACAATGCATTGTCCACTCCTAAATTGACCTTTTGGCTTGAACATTTCAGTTCATTTAGAAAAGACTTAATGGTCATAATTCTAATAGTGAAATGAAAATCATTAGCCAGATAGTGAAATATTTTGCTGGTGTTTAACTTTTTAAAATGCTATGGTGACATATACCTATAAAGTGAGACTTAGGAGGATGAGACAGGAAGATTGCCAGAGTACCAGGCCAGTCAAAGATACATAGCAAACCCTGTCTTAAAATGAAAAATCTTTATACATTTTTAAAGAATCTGAATTAATATATATTAATTAGCAATGCGATCTTACAACATCAGAGAATAACAGCCATCGTTTTCAAGGATTGTTTTGTAGATGCACTATCAGTTACAAGGTCTATCTCAATACACTGACATTGATCAGTGTTGTTAACTTAGTAATGCTATGGCTCTTGCAAGTACTACAACATTTAAAGCAGCGTTCAGTTAACCTTGCAATCCTGGCATCAACTAGGAAAGACAGCATCAGAATGTGCACATACACCCCAAGTTTCTAAGAGTCGGTGTTCAGTATTCTTTTATATGTGCCTTAGGATTGAGGGGGAGTTTCTGTGTGTATTTGTATGTGGTTTGTGTGCGTGTATAGGCCAGGAGTTAAAAGGTGACGTCTATCACTCTCCACTTTTATTAAGGTAGGGTCTCTCAATTGAGCCTAGAGCTTACCAGTGGGTCAGGCTGGATAGCCTGCCAGCAGCCCTTGGGATTCCTGTCTTGTTGGGTGGAATTAGACACAGCCATACCTTATCCACTGAGCCATCTCTCAGCCCAAGGTTTAATATTTGAAACTTTTAAGTTTTTCTCTCTCTCTTTTTTTAAACAGTCTCATATAATCCTAGCTAGCCTGAAACTCTATGTAGCTTTTTTCATAATAAAAAGATTAGAAAGAATACTGAAGACAGAGAAGAGAGACAGAGAACCTTGCTCAGACACAATCTGTTGACACTAAAACATACCAAAATGCAATTGATTTCCAGAATCCAAAAGAATAGAAATGGAAATAAGCATATGAAAAGATGAAGTTTATTCATAATAATCTTATGAGATTATTTATAAACTACAACTTTATATTTTTATAATTTATAAAAAAGCTTAATTATAAGAATGTAATGTAATGAAAAATGAATAGACCACTTTTAAATTTTTTTTTATTATTATTATTATTTATTCAACTGTGTGTATGTGCGCGCGCGTGTCTGTGTGTGTGTGTATGTGTGTGTAGAACCACGGACGAATTCGCGAACCACCATGGACGCCTCCACCTCCTTCTGCCCCGGGATTCACAGGCTCCGCCCTACCAGGACCAGAAGCGCAGGCCGCCCCCGCTTCCGCCTGGCGTCTATACGTGGGATCTGGGATCCGAACTCGGGACCTTCCGCCTGCAAGGCGGAGGCTTAACCCCTGAGCCACCTCTCCAGCCCATAGACCACTTTTTACATAGATTTGATTCACTAGCAAATTTGCTTCATAATACCACAATTGATAGCCAAGTAGGAAAAGAGAAATTTCCATATTTCTGGGAGTATAAATTGTCCCTTTAAAACAGTAATCTGGGGGCTGGAGAGGCGGTTCAGGGGTTAAGCCTCTGCCTTGCAGGCGGAAGGTCCTGAGCTCGGATCCTAGACCCCACTTACAGATGCCCAGCGGAAGCAGGGGCGGCCTGCGTTTCTGGTCCTGGTAGGGTGGAGCTTGTGAATCCCGGGGCAGAGTAAACAAGGAGGAGGTGGAGGCGGTTTATGGTGGTTCCCGAATTCACCCATGGTTCTACACATGCGCACACATGCACACACAATTGAATAAATAATTAAAAAAAATTTTTTTAGGGGCTGGAGAGGTGGCTCAGGGGTTAAGCCTCCGCCTTGCAGGCGGAAGGTCCCGAGTTCGGATCCCAGATCCCACGTATAGACGCCAGGCGGAAGCGGGGGCGGCCTGCGCTTCTGGTCCTGGTAGGGCGGAGCCTGTGAATCCCCGGGCAGAAGGAGGTGGAGGCGGCCATGGTGGTTCGCAAATTTGTCCGTGGTTCTACACACACAGACACAGACAAACAGACACACACACACGCGCGCGCGCACATACACATGCACATGCGCACAGTTGAATAAATAAAAAAAAAAAATTTTTTTTAAAGTAATTAGGAGCTGGAGAGATGTCTCAGATGTCTCAAAGGTTAAGCCTCTGCCTTGCAAGCAGAAAGTCCTGAGTTCAAAACCCAGGCACTACATAAAAAAAACACTAAGTGGAAACCGCAGCAGCCTTCATTCCGGCCCTAGTGGGCAGAGCCTGGAAAATCTCAGAGGGAAGCAAAAAGGAGGTACAGGCAATCCAGCCAGGACTATTCCCGAAGTCACCCTTGGCCCTCCACGGGGACAAACAGTGCCCTCTGATACACACACACACACACACACACACACACACACACACACCAATAAATGAATAAATAAATATATATTTTTTAAAAAGACAATAATTTGACATTTTCTATGGAAATTTAAAACTGTGTCCATAGGAGGAGGGGGGAAGAACAAAGATAGTTCAACCTGTAAGGAACTTATGAGTGACTTGAGTTTGATCCCAGAAGCCCACATGGAGGGAAGAGAAAACTGGTTTCCAAAACTGTCCTCTGACTCCCACCTGTGTACCATGTTATCCTCTCTCTCTCTCCCTCCCCTTCCCTTTCTCCTTCCCTCCTTCCTTCTCCATCTGATTCCACTCAGTTCCCCTAGATGCACTATGCATGCTCAGATGTTTATCCACGTGACAGTCTGTGCAACATCTCTCAGCCACAGAAGTGAGAAGTACCCTCAATACAGGTGCCGTCTGGACAAATAGAACTACAATAACAAGACTCTAGTTTAACATGTTTTTATCTCTGGCCAGGGGGTGACATCCAATACCCATCAGGATGGAGTGAAGGGCATTGCAGGAGCAGCAAAACTGCAAAAGAAAATCAACAAACCATAATCCAGAACTTCAGAGACTCTATATCAACTACCTAGAATTAGGCCAGACTAATCTCTCCCCATCCTGAAGCTCAGGGAAATTTGTGGAAGAGGGGGCGGTAAGATTGTAAGAGCACAAGGATGGGAGGAGCAATGATATGCAAGATACTCCACACAAGTTAGGGCCGAAGCAATCATAATTGGACTTTGCATGCCCTGCGCCCAATGTCCAACACACTATTGACCCCATAAAGTCTAGCATTTGCTAAAGGCACCAAGATCTTTGAAGGCAAGGGATTGACAGCCACAGTAATGTTCCTATGCTTAAGGGGCACACAGGAAAGGTTCAGGGAAATGCAACTGGGTCCTTGTACGTCATCGGAGAGGAGGGCCCAGAGGAGAGTCTGGCATGCACATTAAAAGATTCTCTGGGAATTGCGGGGGGGGGGGGCATTGGGGGATGGGAAGGGAGCAATGAGGGGAGAGGGAGCAGGGGGTCGGGGGGACGGGGAGGAAGGGAGGGAACTGGTGTACCTATTAAGTTTGTATGAGCGGAAATAATAATAAAAAAAAAAGGGCTGGAGAAGTGGCTCAGGGGTTAAGCCTCCGCCTTGCAGGCGGAAGGTCCCGAGTTCGGATCCCAGATCCCACGTATAGACGCCAGGCGGAAGCGGGGGCGGCCTGCGCTTCTGGTTCTGGTAGGGCGGAGTCTGTGAATCCCGGGGCAGAAGGAGGTGGAGGCGTCCATGGTGGTTCGCGAATTCGTCCGTGGTTCTACATACACACACACACACACACACACACACACACACACACACACACACACGGGCGCGCACATACACACGCACATGCGCACAGTTGAACAAATAATAATAATAATCAAAATTTTTAAAAAAATAATAAAAAAAAGAAAAAACCAAATAGAACTACAAAATGAAATTCCATGCTGTCATATATAGAAAGATGTGAATATGTATCAGGTGCATGGCAGGGATTACATATATGTGTGCGTATAGTATGTGTGTGTGTGTGTGTGTGTGTGTGTGTGTGTCCATACAAAAAAAGAAATTGCAAGCAGGCTCAGTACCACGTACTTGTAGCCTCAGCACTCAGGAAGTGAACATAGGAGGATTGTGGTACGTGAGTTCCAGGCCAGCCTGGGATATGCAGTTTGGAAAAGAGCTTGGATTACACTGTATGACATTGTCTTGGAAGAAAATAAGAAATGATTATGAGGAGACATACCAGTGCTGATGTGTTACTTCCAAAGATGCCAATGGTATTTATTTTACATGATTTTGCCACCTTTGAATTTTCATGAGTATCAATTGTTTTTAATAATACAAAATACTGTTAGGAAGAAAACACTTAATAAAATACATACAAGCAGCTGGGTTGTGCCTCATCTGGAAGAGTATCTGCCTGTTATGCACAAGGCTCGGAGTTTGATCTCCAAGTACCAAATAGCCCAGGTGTGGATATACACACTTGTAACCACAGCACTGCGCAGGTACGGACAGGAGGATCAGAAGGTGGTCCTGGATGACTCAGAGCCCCTGCCTCTAAATAGGTAAATTTGTCACCCAGTTCAGGTGTGGTGGCCCCTGAAATCCCAGCACAGGAAAGCAGAGACTGAGCTGCCCAGAGACTGTTCTGGACTGTCACCCTGATCTCTCCCCCAGCAGTGTCCCTGTGACAGGGGCTAATCTTACTCCTTTGCACGTGCAATGTGCCTTCTGCAGTTTATAAATCTTATTCTGTGTCTCTTCTGTCAGAGTTCAGTGCCGGGGTGAAAGATATGGCTTCTTTCCTCTGGTTCACTGTCTGTTTCTCTTTGACTTTAAAAAAATAATAATAAATTTTTGCAGCATGAGAGAAAACACTCATGCCACGACACATGGGTAGAGATCAGAGGTAAATCAGTCCTTGCCTTCCACTGTGCAGCCTCCCGGGCCAAACACAGTGCCCGGGTCAGCAAGTAGGTGCCGTATCTGCTGAGCTGCATGGGTGACCTTTCTTGCCTCTTTTTTTTTTTTTTAAATACTTGCTCGTGCCTTCCAAGGCATGAAAATTTCTGCTTTGAGTTTGTGTTGTCTGTGTAGAGCCTATGAGCATAAGAGATTCTTACAGGTGGCTCTTTGGGGGCATGAGAGTCACCTGAGCTTCCAAGCATTGGTTGCAGACCAGTGAATCACTGCATGACCCCGCAGAGCCGATGAACTCCTGTGTGCATGGAGCGCCGTCTGCAAGCACTGTGTTTGCCGCCGTGAGGGACACACAACTGAAGGAAGGAAAAGACTTTCTCTTGACTCATAGCTGGAAGCTACAGTCACCATGAGGAAGAGATGGCATCTGAGCGTGTAGCAACTTGTCCCGTGGGGGCCACAGTCAGAAGCACAGGTAAGGAATCATCCTCAACTCATTCTCTGTTTGATTCACCTGGGCCCCAGCTTGTGTAGTGGTATCACCACACTCAGGGCTGTCTTCTTACCTCTATAACCCTGATCTAGAAACTCCCTTGCAGACGTTCTGGATTCTACCATGTCAGTCGGCAGTCAGTGTTAACTATTGAGAATGCACATTGGTGAAGCGACTCATCACCATCAACAGTTTTTTATGAACCCAAATGATAACAACTGTTGCTGAGAGTGCGTGGCAGAGGGGTCCTTATTCACTGCACTTAAACAGTCTCTCTGGAAAGCAGTGTGGAAGCTTCTCAGAAGGCTGAACATAGAATTGCCACATGGCCCAGTGACGCGCCTCACAGCTATAGGACTGTTAAGTCAGCCCATCTCGGAGACGCCTGTGCAGCCATGTTTATTGCCGCTCTGTGCACCACAGTGGGGAAGCAGCCAGTTCACATGTTCCTCAGCAGATGGAGAGACACAGACAGGGGAATTTCATGCAGCCGCAGACAAGGATGAGGTCATGACCTTTGCAGGATAATGGATGCAACTGGAAACTGTTATGCCCAGTGCAATAAGCCAAAGAAAGACAAATACTCTGTGTTTTCTGTCCTTTGCAGACCTAGATCGAAAAAATACATTGTGTCCGTAGGTGCGCCCTCATGAGGGGGAGGAGGAGACTTCAAGGAGAGGACGTGTGATAAGAAAGCAGAGGGGGACCACGTTGGGGAAGGAGGAAGACCCACTGAAAGTGAACAGCGAGTGACCCTGGCAGTGGGACTGTGGAAAAGGAGTGTGGGGGAGGAGGACACGAGAGCAAAGTGCACCGGTGTGTAACGACACTGTAATAAACGCTTCCTTTGCCTTGCTAACCTTAAAAGTTAATTGACCAAAAATAATTTTGTCTCCCAAGCAAAAGGACCTGAGTCGGATCCCTTATATTCCACTTAAAAATGCCAGGCAGATGTGGTGGTGCCTGTAATTCTGACCCTGGAAACAAACCTGGGAAACGCCAGAGCAAAGCAGTAAGGAAGGTGGTAGAGTGATATAGGATGTTTCCAGATATCCTTGGACCTCTACAGTCACACACTCAAGTGCCCTCTTGTATACATGCAGGAAAAAAAAAAAAAAAAAAGAACCAAACTCAATTTTAATACTTTTTTTGGTAAGTCCAAATGTAGAGTCAGGACTGTTTTCCTAGAAGAAAAGCTGGAGTTGGTTACTTGGCTGCTCTGAGAATCAGCTGCTAAGGCCACAAAGAGCCAGGTGCACCAAGGGTAAAGGTCACATGAGGCATGTGCAAACACACCTGAGATGTCAGCAGAGAGCAGCAGGAACTCTGCCCTCTGCAGTGGTCCTGCTTTCCTTCACTTTGATGGACACTTATTCCCCCAACCACTTACTTGCTTGAAAATGATTATGACACATGGAAGGATGAATAGTTTCCCTGACCCCCCCACCCCAAATCCCTTCCAACCTTGTCACTGTGCTTACAAAATTGTGATCCTTCGGGGCTGGGGAAGGGGCGTAAGGACAGGGCAGGAATGTGGTTGAACAGGATGGATCACGGGGCACCATAAAGCAAGGATGTTTCTTGCCTAAGGTCTTGCCCTTAAGGGAACTATTCTGAGTGAGATCTCTGCTTTTCAGCTGCATACAGTAAGAGCCAAAGTCTGAGTGAGTGTGAATGTGTGTGCGTGTGTGTATGTGTGTATGTGTGTGTTGAGCTGACATATTGCTGTTTCCCAATCACCTTTCACATTAAATCTCAGTATGGGGGTGGGGTATAGCTCAGTAGATAGGGTGCTTACCTACCATTCAGGAAGTGTGGAGATACACACCTGCAAATCCCAGCATTCAGGAGGTGAAGGCAGGAGAATCAGGAGTCATCTACACAGTGGGTTTGAGACCAGCCTATGTTAACGATCTAGAATGATTCTCTTTTTGCAAAACCTAAACTTGGATGCCATGTCTATAAACTTCCTTTTGCTAAGTTAAGAGCCTCCAGAGCTTGGAGCTCAGTATCCATAGGGATCTCACTGCCTCATACCTCACTGCCATGTTCTATGTGTGTATGTGTCTTTGTGATACACGTGTGCATGTATGTGCATATCGTGTCTGTGCATTCATGGTGCAGTGTGTGTGTGTGTGTGTGTGTGCAGAGTGTGTGTAATATATGTAGGTATAGAATGGTTACAGAGGGTTAAAGAAACAAGGAGTTTCTAGGAATTTCAGAGGTCAGAGAGCCCAAAGCTGGAATGTGTTCTTGACACAGAGGAGACTGTGGGGATGGGATGATGAAGGAGCTCAGTCTGAGAAACCACCTTAGAGTAAGACACAGGTCAGAGTTGAGCTTCGGATTCCAGGTGAGGCAAAGGACTAGTCTGGGCGAATGGATGGCAGTAGGCACAGACAGGTAGCAGGCAGCTTAGCTCTACCGGTAGGCCTCTTCAGCACTGGGGACTGAGGTGACCTGAAGGCTCTGGGGCTCACGGGTCCAGGTGCGAAGGGTTCGCTCTGCCTTCACCCCCGTGTCTCTTAAGTCCTTGAGCCTAATACAGTTCTAAATTTTATTCACTATTATGCTTATATGTGTGCCTGCTGGGGGCACACATGCGCCACAGAATGTGTGCAGGTCACAAGACAATTTTGTGAGTCGGTTCTCTACTTCTACCTTTACATGGTTTCAAGATCAAACTAGGACTGTCAGGATGGGTCGGCAAGTGTCTTTCTTCACTCTCTGATGGGGCGTGTCAGCAGGCCCCCCATAGGATTCATATGCAATGGGCCCCGACTGTCTCAGTTCATCGCAACAAACTTATAAGATGGCTCTTTTTTACTCCAAAGATAAATCATTTCTCAGTCTGTGCGTAGTGGTGCCGTCCATGTGTCCTGGGTGCATGATCATCCACCATCTTCAAAATGAAGATAAAAGTTGTTTATAAAATGGAGCCTCTCAGCAAGATAGCACAGCAAGCAACATGCTTGCTTGCAAATAAGGAGACTTGAGTTTGATCCTCAGAAGTCCATAGTCCGTGTAATAGAAGAAAAAAAGTGACTCTGAAAGTTGTGCTCTAACCTCCTGGTTCTCTCTCTCTCTCTCTCCCCCTCACTCTCCTCTCTCTCTCTCTCCCCCTCACTCTCCTCTCTCTCTCTCTCTCTCCCCCTCATTCTCCTCTCTCTCTCTCCCCCCCTCACTCTCCTTTCTCTCTCTCCCCCTCACTCTCCTCTCTCCCTCTCTCCCTCACTCTCCTCTCTCTCTCTCCCCCTCACTCTCCTCTCTCTCTCTCTCCCTCACTTTCCTCTCTCTCTCTCTCTCAGCAAATAAATAAATTTAAAAAAAATTAAAAAGGAAAGAGGGGAGGAGGAGAAAAAGGAAGAAAAGCAGGAAGGGGAGGAATCCAGATACTGGCTATAGACAGATGTCAGTGGTGGAATACCTTTCTAATGTGCTAAGGCTCTAGGTTCAAATTCTGTCATCCACAAGAAAATGAGGGGTGGAAGGCCTGGGTATATAACTCAGTTGGCAGAGCATCTGGGTAACATATATGAAGCCCAGGATTCGATTCCCGGCCTAAATAGGGTATAGTAACACACGCCTAAGAGCCCAGCACTCTGGAGGTAAAGGCAATCCTGGACTCCATGGGGAGTTCAAGGCCAGTCTTAGCTACATAAGACCATGTCCCAAAGAAAAATTTAAATAAATCCATGACCTACAGGAACTAGGAGAGCAGACCAGTGGAAGCTGAAACTATACAGGCAGGTGCTCAGCTGCCAATGGCTCTGTCGATAAGCGCTTGGGAACAACTGGAGGACATAACTTGGAGCTGTACATTTGGAGCAAGGAAATTCCTTATTTTTTTTTTTATAAAGTATGTGTGTGTATGTGTGTGTGTGTGTGTGTGTGTGTGTGTGTGTGTGTGTGCACTGTGTGTCCCTGTGTAGGACCAAAGGTAACTCGGAAATCATCCTAGATTGTTTCTACCTCCTTTTGCTCTGCTCTGGGATTTCCCAGGCTCCAATATCCATGACCAGAGATGCCATTTCCACCTGGTGTTTTTAATGTGGGATCCAGGATCTGAACTCAGGACCTTCTGCTTATAAGGCAGAGTCTTAAGCCCTGAGTCATCTTTCTAGCCCCAGAAATATTTTAAACAGAAAAGACAAATTTTGTTTCCAATAATGCAAATATCAGAAGACAAGACCCTGGATGAGGGGTAATGGAGACATGTCTCTCTCAAGGTGTTTAAGAGACACAGAAATAACAAGGCCTCGTCCACGCACAGGACGGACCTGTTTGAAGACACTGGTTACAAGTCAG